>CM022534.1:14784493-15250583 GCA_012273795.1 Dendrolimus punctatus | reverse complement strand
GTATTTGTCTGTTGTATGAATTGCAAACAAAAAGAGGCGAGGTTGTGATCAAATATATTTTTAATTTCGTTATATTTGTATTCAAAATAACTTTTAACTGAAAAACGATTCCGACAGAGATAAGAGTTCCTGGGGGGAGTAAAAAGTTAACAGGTCTCGAAGTTCCTTGGATTTCCTTTTAAAAAAAGATTTGCTAACTGATCAAAAAATCACTCAATGAAAAAATCATCACAACACCTGTAATAAATGTATTATTTTAAACTAAAAATACAATTTAGACTTTATTTTGCTCTGTACTCGTGCCAAAGCTTTGCGAATAAAATAGTCCAGTGTTTGCATTATGGATGTCGTAATAATGCAAAAATGCTACGAAATATTTGGGTCGGAACAACTGACGTGATATGACTGAAATAATTTAAAAACAAACAAAGTTCCAGCGAAATTTTCTAGATACTATATTTAAAATTAATTTCATCACAGCTGTAAATAGTTTTAAATAATATTGTAAATGCGATCATCTTAAAATTTTGCATACAGGTTATTAGGGTATATAAAGGAAAATACACGTTAATCAACTTAGGCGAATTTGCGTTTGTAGTAGTGTACACACAGTGAAATAAACCAGTTTGCGCTAACTAAGCTCTTCCCTCATTCGCTTATAAGTGAAGATAGAAGTGTCATGTCATTTCACACATATCCACTCCACTAAAGAGGTAAAAACGTCTTCAAACTGGTAGCACTGTACCTTACGTCCAGAAAAAGTACTGTTCCCGAGGGTTATAAGAATATAGCCGTAAAGGTGGCACTGCAGTCGCGTTTTTGGAGCAGAAACAAGCACGCCGTCATAGTGACGCGTTCGAAGTGCATTGTTGTATAATGATAAATGTTAATCTCACGCGTACGAGCACATCTATGTAAGTTACATTACCTATATTTTAATAGAGTTTTTTTTTATATTCTATAGCTTTAAATATGAATCGTGAAGATTAGCTTATCTGCTAAACCGTGATTTTGTAATAAACACGTTTTCACATTATTATAGCAAAGATGAAAGTGTACACAACAAAGGATATTATTTAGGTTTGGGAAAAGGAATCGACTCTGTTCCGATAACCTAACACTGATCAGGCACGTACTTCATTTTATAAACCCCAAACAGGGGCTTGCCCGCGACAATATGAGCATTATGCATAATTTATACGTAAACAACAATTTCGACTACTGGTCTATTAGAAAGATTCTACGATAAATGTAAGTGCACTAAAAGGATACTCCTTTTTTCAGATATAGCTATAGTGTCCGGTTTCCCAAATTTTAGTTTTACGCCCGACGTCATACGACAAGTTTTTATTTAATGCAACTCGAAAGTGACATTCAAAAACAAGTGTATACTTACAAATTTACAAATATTAAGTTATGCTTGCCTTATTACGATTCATCTGCTCCATCGGTTCCACCAATTACCAATTACTTGGGGTCGGCACATATTGTCTTTTCCTTCCACACTCCTCTACTCTGACATACATCTTCTCTTACACCACATATCATCATATCATCCTTCACAAAATCCACCCATCTTTTTTGATTATTTTATATATCCAACAATACTTAATATAAGTGCACTAAAGACAATCCCTTAGTGGGCAATATATATCATCTGATAATTAAACAATATATAATATATTTTGAACCATATGAGCAATGAGCATCTAAAACAAAACGAGCTTCATACAATACATAAAAGTCATAACCAGTTATTCACATAAATTATTTGGATGCTAATACATGACGTGTTTGTCAGATGAAACATAATATTACAATCTGAAGTACAACAGAAACGGTATTTTCGATATTTATATCTGGTTTTAAAGTTACATGGATTGTCCCCAGTGAATTTAGTTCTGATTAAAATGAACATAGAACGATCATATTAATGTTAAAGGTGGTTGTTTCTTCTTCATGAGCTTGGAACGTGCATAGATTTTCATGACATCTGATATGATTATGGTAACATTAAAATGCTGACGTGAACATCTGCGCAGCTCGAAAAAATTCCCGCAGGTTAGTTTTAAATGTAGGAGGAATCGTGTGATCAGTGCACACTCGCAAATAGTGGGGATGTAAGGAAGAAACATGTGAAATCAACTACTTCGGGAGCATACCCGACATAGTGCCCGAGATTATTATCGAGTGTTTTTTTTATTTATTTTTTTTATTGCAGGAGATCAGCAGACAGGCAGACGGCCCACTTGATGGACAGCGGTTACCATCGCCTATGGACATTTGCAACACCAAAGGTGCTACGAATGCGCTGCTGCTCTCTTATGTATAACAAATAGAGATGTCCGGATATTGTATCGATTCATAAACAAAAAGATTAACTTGATTTTGCGCCCATTGAATCTTAAACTAACTTTAGAGGTTAAAAGTCCCTTTACTTAATAGATAGATAATACTATATTATATACCATTACAGAAAATACAGATGAACTTATAGCCTAAAAATATTCTAAATGTGCACAATAGGCGGTCTTCTCGCTAAGAAGCGATCTCTCCCAGACAACCCCTTAATGTCTGTTGGCAGCGCAGCTAAGTCACATATTATATACAAAACAAACGAGCTGTAGTCGGTGAAACCATACAAATTAATAAAACGATTGTAATATAGATTAAGGTACTTAACTTTGAAAAGAAAAACATTACTAAATCCTTCAGAATTCCGTAAAATTAAAAACATATACGTTTATTATTATATTTAATTTATATTAAGGATGTTTGTTGGTCAGCTGTTGATTGCACTAAAATCAGTGCATTAACAAGTGATTTCTTTCGATAATCGATAAAAACACGCAGTTGTGGACAACACTATTTTTTGGAGCGCGTTCACCTGCGATCGAGGTGAAGGTTACACACCGCGTGAACCAAATGCGCCTGAACACAAATGTCAATGTAAATAAAATTGTTGGTATTATCGTCATAGAAGCCATCTTGAATTTCGGCTTAACCGGTTTTCGAGAACCCCATCGCGAGATGAGTCCCTTGGAATGTCGACTTTACCGGATTTCTTTCATAGTGTCATGGCTGCTATTTCAACTCGAAAAACGTGATGTCATCGTAACAAATTATTGCTAATTTTATCATCATTTCGTAAATTATATTCAATGTCAAACATGCCAAGAATCGTTAGTGAGTACAAGAGACACGATTGTACGTCGGCCCAAAGCGATTACTGATAAACGGATTACCGACGTTCATACTCAATGTTACTTGATTTAATTATTTAAACATGAGACTTGTTAAACGAGTATTAATATAAAAAATAAAGGAACAGATTATAAAGCCGTAATAAAAGAAAAAATACACGCCATTCCAAAGTCGCAGGCACGTCGGTTGGGGTACCCTAATAAAATGGTTTTAACGTCGACTGAAGTGCTATTTTAAAAACTTATATCGCTTTCCGCCCTCCCGAGTCAGAACAAAGGTACCAATTAAGTTCCATAATCGCCAGCGCCTTTATAATTAATACTACAGAAATTAAGACTCGTCCATTGAAGCTACAGTGCAGCACAATACAAACTATACAAAAAATACACAATCGTAGCTTTGTGGTCTACCGAACATTAATTATGAAGAAAAGATATAAATTTACAAAATGCAAATGTAAAGTAATAAATAACCAGCCTTAAGTAATTAGTATTACAATTCTGAATCTCGAAATAAAATTATTTCAATATCGATCAAATTGTACATCTTCAAGATTGGTTCTAAAAAGTTGGTATCGACGAGAGATTTCCAAGCATATTTTTAAGATTACACCTTTGCGATTCGTCGCACATTTATTTTTATCTTTGTAACTGAGCGCCGTAGTAGGAAAATTGAGGCTGTTTCAAACGGTCTTGCTTTGTTGTAATGCGGAAAGATCGTGGTAATTTACGTGTTGCGAACAACAAAAGAATTGCCTACGTAATAACATAACATTAACTATTTTTGACTGCGTTAATGCCTTATTAATTCTTCCTATCATTTTTATTTACGTTTGACAAATTTACATACAATATGAAGTTAAACTTCCTTATACGTGGCTTAATAATTAAACAGTTTTTTAAAAGATTCAATAAAAAGAAAACAATGGCTTGAATTGATTCCTTAAAGCAATTAGGTTTAGATTATAATACTGCTAAAACAATATATGTTTGAATATTGTAATAAGCCCGGTTATGTTATAGGGGAACGAAAGTTGCGCCATTAAAAATAATGACCAAAACATCCCTTTTAAGATGATGAGGTGGTATATGGTGTATTGACATTGGATTTTGAAAAATGTTGAAAACAACTGAGTAAGGAAATTGTTTGACGAAGAAAATGTCAGACTTGAAGATAAATGAATTGTGTGAAGGAGTAAGTAATTCTTAGACACTTAACAAATAGTAATATAGAAGATATTAATAGTTTATAGGAGAACTCACACCAAAGACGCAGTCGTCCATAAACTAAGAAATTTCCCGAAAACTAATTAATGTTATTGCAAGCATCCGTCATTTACGTGTAGGTACTTTTTGTATGAACGACTATAAAAAGGTGTCGTTAATTGAAGAGGATACATAGGACAGTTTAGTGTGAATGTAGTTTGATAGCGCAGTGGAGGGCAGCGCCGAGCTGCTAACGAGGGGAAAAGTGCCTATTTCCGAGGCGTAATGACGTCGTGACAACCCCCTGACACTACGTCCGCTCCGGCCCAGTGAAGGCCAACGAACTATATGCTATGGTATCTTATCGCTGTACGAATCCAAGAAGCATATTCTGTTTCTTAGGATCCACGTTTAGCTTGACAAATTTGTTTTAGGCAGTGACATATCATACCCTCATTGCTGGCACAAAACGATGCCAATAAATGTATGGCATATTACCTAATAGCATGCTATTTTCGAGTACTTTTGAAAATGTACAGATTCGCAAGCATGCTAGCAAAAGCCCAGATGAAATGAAGCGTGTACAGAATGCTAGCAGATTTATGTTTCTAACTAACAAATGCGAATAGTTGAAAAGCGTCAATTCGGACAAGCTCACAAACATGCAAGAAAAAAGACGACAACATAAAAATAATTTAGGTAGAATGTTCTAAAGAAAAAATAACTAATATGTACTTCGAAGTCATCAACAGAACTCATAAGAAATCGGATTCTTAAGTAAAAAAAGAAACCTTAAAACCCAAGGATAACAAAAATAAGTATTAAACTTCTGTAGGTAAATATGAAATACAGGACACAAATAAAAAGTTCTTCGTCCGTATTCAAAACGAAATCTCAAACTTATATAGAATGATTTTAAACCTAACATAACTACTAAAACTTCCAACGTATCTTAGTCGGATCTGTTTATCTTAACATATAATGAGATGCTAAGTACTTCACTAGGTTTCCATTGATGAACAATCACTTTACTCTGTATTTAATCGAACGTTTTGATGTAATGTTGTTAACTTTTTGTTGTCTTTGGTTACGTTGATCTCATCTTGTGACCCCTCTCAAGCACAGATGGCGGCGCAATAAACGGTTTTTAATACAAAATTAGTTAGCCCGTATCCTTCTAAAGAGACCATTGACAAATCATTTGAATTTTCAGAATATAGTTCTTGTCTTACCATGAGGGCAAATATGGATAGTAATTGTAAGTACATAAAATTGAACAAACAAATGTTTCCAGTTTAACGTTTTGACTCTGGCCGGAAATCGTGATACAGAATAACTTAAAAAGTAGTCGCAACTACTAAATACATAAACAGTATGTGTAAAATAATGAAGAATGTTAAAAAAATTATACACATAAATCTCGTGTCATGGTGTTTGTGCCGTTTCCTCCGAAACGGCTGAACCGATTTTAATTAATTTTATTTGTATATTTGGTAGGTATGAGAATAGGTTGAAAACTATTTCTCACCCTCTTATGGCGTTTTTTATGGCATAACAACGTTTGCCATGTCAGGTAGTATACCTATATAAATGAATGAGCGGCGGTATAAACTTACCAACAGCTTGACAGTATTGCTTACCTGCAAAAATTAAAAGTCAGTATAAAATAATCATGAAATGAAATAAAATGCAATCTATTTACATAGCAAGCACAGGGATCATAGGACTATTTAACGGTACGCGGATATTTTATAGGAGCCTCTATTTTTTAAAGAGCGAAAATCTGTTTTATGGTTATCCATCACGAGGGAAACTCGGTGGTGGGTGTGGGATTCGCCATGTTAGAGTAGTACTAGCACCAGAAGCAAGAACTGCTATTGCCACGCCGAGGTCAAGGATATCCACTAAACCCCTCGGTGTTCCGTCCTTCACTGTTGTGCCAGGGCCACAAGTAAATGGCCTAGCCATTCCGCAAGCCCTAGCAGGCGGCGGCTCATACGGCCACTTCCACTGCCAGGG
This sequence comes from Dendrolimus punctatus, assembly GCA_012273795.1. Lineage (NCBI taxonomy): Eukaryota > Metazoa > Arthropoda > Insecta > Lepidoptera > Lasiocampidae > Dendrolimus > Dendrolimus punctatus. Next base: position 15,244,155 of record CM022534.1, on the reverse strand, counting down.
GGTTATAGAAGCGTTCAAAATTAACTCTAGTACCCGCACTAGAGAGTACAGAGCCTGTGTGCCGCAGTGAAGTTCACTTCGGTTACAAGCTTCTTTATCTCTAATAAAATGTTCATCTTAATGTAAATTATAAACTTACATCTACAAGAAAACCTATAATAATAAAAGATAGATAGCCAGATAGATAAGTGTTAGGACAAGGGCGTCGACCTCCCAAGAGTCCGATAGACAATATCCTTTGCCTTAATAAGGAAACCGTCAATCATCATTTGCATCCTGCATGTATAGCTCAATGTCATTGATTCTTCGTGAATAGTGTAGCCATACGTTCAGATTTTTCCGGCAATGTTCGGTATTTTAGCCTTTATTCAGCATGCGGGGTATTTAAGCGGTCCGAACGTTTTGCCATTTAAATTTTTAATACAAATATATTAGGAAACAGATTATCGGGTGAAGTGAGTGGTAGTTCTGGCACGTTGAATTTAGTTACGTAAAGGTGAATATTATACAAACCAACCAACAACCAATGTATTTTTGAAATATACCAGGAATTTTTCCGAAATTTTCACTATAGTACAAAAGTTAGACTGGGTATATTTACTACGCCTTTGTGTAGATTGCTGTAGATATATGTAAAATACTGCTTTGCCCTAAATTATGCCCATATGACTACAGCGATAACTTTCAAAAGAAGGCTGATAAAACTGTGTCACCAAACATAATTATAGACAGACGGACAGGCGGTTCGACGGACATAATATTTTATAACAGTACCATTTTCTCAAAATATTTACAGAGCCTTAAAAACGAAATATTATTAGTACAAATTCACCCTTTACGTTACTTAATACAATGACTATTTAACTACTACTATATTTAACATAAACAGGCCCTTCGATTTTTATACTTACATATTTAATATACCTACCTGATATACTAAGTTAATATGTTTAAAAGACCTAAAATTCAAGAATATGAGGAATCATAAATATCCGAAATTTAGTTTTTTCACCTGGTAACCTTCTAGTAGACTCATGAATGGCCATATTAAAGTTGATTTGCATTGTTAACGATACATCGCATTTCTAACTATAACGGGGTATATCAATATTATATAGAGTAGAAAAGTTATAACTGCATGCAGTTCAAAAGTTATCAACTTGATTTGAAAAGTTTTGCATTTAGAAACTTTTAGTTCTGTTTACTAAGGAGAAAGAAACTCGCATAATGTATCATGGCGTACCATACAGTCATTGGATATAATGACAGCTTTTGCGAAATGCTCGATTTGAACTGTATCTTCAAACTCCATCGAAACAGGATATTGATTTGCGTCAGAGATACGCTGTGGTGATATAATATGCCGCGATCCTTTATCGCGTATTTCATTATCAATAAGTAAAGGTAGACGTGCCTAAAGCCATGGCCACACTTCTACCTACAAGTAGAAACGGGGCGTTAGAGGTCTATTCTACCCGGTATTATTGATTTCAGCTGTTTTGTTCTCAATGTATTTCAGCTGGTTCTACTTTCCTACTCAATGTACCTACTACACTTTGCAGAAAGAACGCCTTCGAGTGTCAGTCCATTGGTTCCGTTTTTTTAATAATCGACAGATAAACACACATATTGTATAGCTACAAGCTAAATGAGTTGCACTTGTGTTATGATCCCAGACTCTTTGACCATATTAACTAACGAATAGTTTGTAAATGGAATGTATAATGCCAGGTATCCAGTACATCTGTTCCACATAGCTGGACGGATAAAGGTAGAACACAGACGCCTTTGGCATGCAAGTCCTGCTTTAGCAAGTCAGCAGTCACTTTCTTGAACTTTTAAGAAATTCCTAGCATTAAATAACCTTAAGTGATTAACACAATATGCAAAATATTGCCAAGTGCGATTTGACACTGGGAAGACAATGGCTATGACTTGATTAGTCATACAAACAATACATTAAAACTTCAAACAAATTCATCGTTATACTACTTATGTAAACAAAAAACTAAAGAAATAACTCGGACATGTCTACGAAAGCGATTATTTCCAGGCAAACTTCAAGACAGAACGTTTAAAGAACTCAAGAAACCTTTAATATAGAAAACTTTTAATTGACTCAAAGTTTACAACAATAATAATTATAATTGGTTACTGAAACAAATACTCAGTCTAAAACATCAGGCCGTTACAGAGCAGCTTTCGTATTCAGATTTATTTAAAAAGTTAACCCTTGGATGAATCGGACCGCTGTCTAACTTATATAGGGAGTAAAAGACTGGCTATTATGAAACATTATGTTACAGGACCCGCAACTCTGTGAATTTTGGATTATTAAATTTAATCGCTTAATATTTTTAAGCATTTCACGATTGCTACATTTAATAAAAAAATATATGAGCTATTTTTATTTGATTTTTCATTTCAGATTGAAATCAATTTCAAACTTGTATACATACCACCCGTACTTACATACAACCACATCGGTCTCATACCTAGGAGTATAGAAAATTCTCTTTAAATTTTACTTCAAAGAAACGTATATGTGTATTAAATTAGTATTAAAGTCTATGACTGCTTTTAGGTTTTCATTGCAGTTGGAAACATTCAGATTACTACCTACCCACCAGTACCTAAAGGATTACGAAGTGTAGGTATAAGGCGTGCGCACAAGGTTTGGTCGCGTAGTTCTTAGCACTACTTAGACAAGCCCTGGTCCCAGTCGTAGGAGGCGGAAGGAGCAACCATCGGCAAACCTGCGCACGACTTATATTCATCTTATATTTCATTTTTATTCTGTTCGACCACTTTGCAGTATCCGTATTCGCTAAAATATTAGATATCATATCAATATCGGAATGCTTTTTTTCCCACTTTAATCATAAATATTAATTTTATAATAAAAATTCTTTGTACCAAACATACGCACATAATTTTTTTCATTTAATACAGATAAATTCTTAGGCAACTAAGAGTAAGATAATTTATACGCAAAAATAACATAACAGCGATGTACCAAACCGCAGGAATGTTTGAGGGTTCTAATGTTAATGACCCACGCAATACACTTTTTAACTACAAATATACACTTCAGATCTGCAGACATGTCTACACAAATCATGTCTTAAATATTGAAACAGAAAAGTTATTATTATTCGTAATCGGTAACTTATTTTATTTTTGAACTTATTTTCAAGATTTCTCATCTTCCAGATATAATTTAGGATGTTTCCCATTTTGTGCTTTAAAAACGTAACACTTTTTTAAGCTATATTTCAACTCATTACGTTTATTTGGCCCAAAAGTCGCGGTCTCCTTTATGCTTTTTCGTTTCCATGTATAGTTTTATGTTATTTTAAAGTGCAATTAATATATCGTATATATTGTGATATTGTCGTATGATAAACGACTCACTTCAGTGTGCTAATAACTTTTACTTCGGACGTATCCCGCTCTCGAAGGTAACTGCCGACGAGGTAACAGATATATGCCGGTAATATAACATATTTAATCTTAAATTCAAATAAACAAATGCTTACTAGCTCTACTGTTTCAAGTAAACAACTACGGGATATGAAAATAGACTGCGAGGTTTTACCTTAATGATAAGCGGAAATATCTTTTTAATGACTGAACTCCGCTTTTCGTTATTAGCTTTTATATCAAAATTGATATTAGAGTAACATGAATTGTTTTTCAATATAGAAGACCGTAACGTCCTCAAACATCACATAGCAACTGGTATGAGTCATTACAGCCTAAAAGCGCGGAGATAATGTATTCACACGGACAATTTACTTTTAATTAAAGCGGAACGGATCTTTCCTCGGCCCATTGTTGTTGCTGTCATCCCGCCATGTTGTCATTTCATTTTGTTTTCAGATGAGTTGCTGGTGAAAGAAATTTCATACAAATACAATGTATCATCTACTTATGAATATATTTTTTAATTGCGAAGCCGGCAGTCATTTTACCGTCGTCTGGAGACTTTTACCTTTGGAAGACTAATAGCGCAGTCAATGCGTTGCCATCCTAAGATGGGGTGGGAAAGAGATGGGATAGGAGGGACGTGGTGTATGGGATGGGGTAGAAGGATTACACAGGAATAATAGGATGGGCACATGCAGTACGGAGATGTAATAAAGAAAGATGCGTGTGCCTAACCCATCACACATCAGTCCTTACACCGACCGGCAGCGCTTACGCATACAATAAACTATACATCGTTTACCTTTCTAGAAAATAATGCGTGTTATTTTGTCGAAATAAAGCTCATACAATAAAAAGATTCTACTAATTACTCCAAGAGGAGCTTACTTACGGAGGAGCCTAGCCACGAAAGGAGAGGAAATGGACTTTTGAAACTCTCAATCATAGTACGAAACATGATTAGCTCATAACCAAACCGTTTCACGTCGATAGTCTGTGAGAGCTGGTTATCACACTGAAAGAGGACTTAGCGAGTTGCATGGATTAGCCATGGATGGATGTTGCAGTTCACGAAAGGCTTTACTCGTCGCTTCACGGAACGACCAGTTGCGAGCGTGTCTTCCAATTTTACTCGTGTAATTTTGTTTTTACAAATACGTACTTTACAAGTAAAGCCCGCTCGCCTCCGTGAATTAAAAGAGCTGTATGCTTAAAAATTAAATATTTTAGGGTTTTTTAAATAAAGATTAATAAATAGGCGTTATAAATGCCCATTTTTTTACGTTTGTCAGGCAGTCTGATTATTAGTCAGTCAGAATACACTCTGAAACGGCTTAACAGATTTCAATAACGATTTCGGGTAAAAGCACTTTTTACAGTGCACTTATACTATGAGAACATTTATAAGTTATTGAAAATAAATGGTAAAACATTACGAGGTAGAAAGCGCAAATACTAAAATTACAGGTAGTTTTGATTTATTTTTTTGTACCAAAGAAATTCTACATTTCGCGAAGATGTCATTGTGTAACTTCTAAGTTACTGTTTTGACTTTTTGTGTTGCGACAAATTTATATTAAATTTTATTAATTTGCATATTTTGTAAGACATGATTCTTTAGGAAGTTTTAAACACTTGTATGGATTTTGCTTCTTTGATGGTTTTAGGGAGTTGATTATATTATTATTAGGAATTAAAACAGTAATTATACCTTCATTTGGATATCCAGTGGATTCAAAAGATATGAATAAATATGATACTTATATATAGTCCAGGTCCTCCGCGATATAAGTGGTAGGTGCAGCTAGTTAAGAGTATAATAAATTCTAAAATGTTTGTTACATTTTTTATACATTTAGAAGGCCAGTGAACATCGATGTTAATGGAAAACAATCGTGTTTTATTGTACTCATAAGGTTTGATGGGCAAATAAAAGTGTTCACCGTAAGGGAAGGGCCGGTGCCTTCACGATAATGTCTGCGGGATTCTGTGCTTAAGACACCCTTTTAGGTTAGTCGCAAAAAATCAACTCTCCTTTATTCATTCAATATTACCGGTAATCTTCTTCACGATGGGCATTCCCTCGATTTAGGGCCGGTTATGTATGAGGGATTTATCGGTAAGTCGTTAGTCATGAATTTTTATGATTGTAGAGTTATTTGTTTAATAACGCTTTCCAAGCAGCTTTGGTTGTGTACATTCAAATCTTAAATATATTTCTTTATTAACCGTCCACCATGTACATGCATTAAGATAGATACGAATCGTTTTAAAATTAGTTAAACACAAACAAATATGTAGGAGACACTTTGATGCCCTGGAGTCAGAAGGCTGGTTCGTAGTTCCTGCTATGAATCAGCATTGCCATACAGAGACAATGCAGCCAGATTTCAGGGCACGCTGCCCACTGGCAGCGGTATGTTTATTTTTAGAATTTAATTGCATATGTTTAAGTTATTTTACTTACTAAATTTATATATTTATTTTTACCAAGCAATATATGTTAAAAAACGAAAATTGTGTCGTTTTAGTATCACGCTAAAAAGTTATTTTCAGCGCAAGCAAACCTTTGTTTATACTGTAAATCACTGTTGTGTCGGATTCCGATACAGCGATAAGCTGAGTGCAAATCTTGTTTGCTAAAAATGCGGCATATGAAACCTTACAATAGGCTCTATATTTAAATCGTAATATGTAATTAATGTGAGTGCGTGGCTATATTTTAAATTAACTTTTTCTTTCTATCAATCTTTCTTTCTATATCCATCTATTAACATTATTTGGAATTAAGATATGAAATAATGATTCTGGTAAATAAACTCCTAAGAAATATTTCTTACGTTTTAGTAAAACAGTGAAGTAAGCAATGTGCTAATTATTTCCACGATAATGAATTTGTTACAAGCGCTATTATTTTACGATAAAAGTGTCCTCATTTCGCTTGTTCATAGTTAATTTTCGCTTCATTTTGTATCACAGCGTTTAATTAAACATCTCGTACGTATAGCGGACAGTAAAACTGTTTAAGTAGTCTCCACTACTACTGTCATAAGAAAATTGGTCCCGAATTTTATAGAATGTTTTTATGTCAAAAGGTAAGTAAGAATTAATTACCTTAGGGTCTTTCTTGTCGCCATTTATAAACTAGTTAGTTAAGATATTTTCTCCTTTGAATTTCTACTCAAGAGGTTATAAATAACAATACGGTGTCCCGCAGTTTCACCTTTAAAGTTTTCGGGAAAGAAATATAATTCATTTAAATAATGAAAAAGTACCGTTTTGTGTTGTTGTAAACGTCAGTGATTCCTTAATTTTTTTATTTTTATGTTTGCGTATAGGCAGACTGGCAGGTGAGTGGGTCCACTTGATGGCAAGTGGCTACCGTCGCCCATGGACATCTACTACACTATGGGAGCCGATGCGTTGCCTACCTCGTTGAGACTTTAAATATCTGTTTACGCCCTTTTTGAAGAGCCCCATATTGTAGCGCTCTGGGAAAACCACGGGAGCTCATTCCAATAAATTATATTATTCAGGTTATGTAGCCCGTAATTATTATATCTAACCTTCATCAATAAATGAATTATATGTAACTACATACACTGCTCTAGCCGGCTCGGCAAACATTGTTTTGGTTTTAAATTATTGTTAGTAATTTCAAGTAAGTTTAATTATTACAATACTAATGTAGCTATTGAAAAATAGGGGTTTGGTGTTAGAAGGCTGAAAATTTAAAGTTGTATCTATGTTTCAATGCTAAATCATAATGAAATATAAACAAGAAATTGTGTCAAAAAAATTATTTAGCGGTGGGTCACCGATTTCATTTAAGGGTATGAATAATAGAATTTGGCCGATTCTCAGAACTACCCGATATGCATACAAAATTTCATACAAGTCGGTTCAGCCGTTTCGGAGGAGTTTGGGAACAAACATGAGAATTTTACATTTTAAAACAAATAATGACGAAAATAAATTGCATTAAAGTTTTAGTTAACTTTCATTTCTTTTAAACTAAAAACAATTACACATAAATAACGTCACAAGCTGAACAACAACAATTTATAAATGTTGTAAAACAAGTGACAAGTAACCCTTTACCATTTCAAATCTTTGCGTAATGTTATATTCCTAACATTTACGATATTTAAAAGTCTATTAAACTAAGAACTTTCTCCGTACTCATATAATAGATGCTGACTAAAATAGCCTTACAAGTTTTTGAGCAAAGAAAGTTATCCGTAATCGTTTTTACATATTCATAGTGATGTCAGTGTAAATTTAAACGCGTCTCAAATGCACGTCTGAGGGAATTTGAATCGCAAATGGCTGACATCTGCATTTTACTCACCGAGATTTCTACTGCCCCCTTAAATCCTGAATAATAACTACGGTCCAATTTTTCATAAGGTATTATGGGATATGCCATTTCAAAAATTTTGCATAAAAACTAATCTTGAAACTCCTCAACTGTGTAATAAATAATAGCTTTTCAACTACAGCTTTTTACATGAACAAATAAATAAAAATTACCTAATAATCTACCAAAGTTTATGATAATCGGTTATTTGGCAAAGCAGTAGACGACAAACAAAAAAATTCAGAAGCACTTTACACGCAACTTCACTCGTGTAAACTTTTAATCCATATCTCTCGGTAACTGTCCCAATATCCGACATAAAAAGTATCCCATATTTTCCCATATATCGAAATCATATTGATACCAGTATACAAGTCTCAAGAAGAAGCATTATCTCACGTGCATTGATATATGTTGGTCAATAAGAGTATATCAATAGATATGCCTACATAAGTAATTGGAAGTATTCAATACCTTGCATACGTATTTCGTAATAATTGACGGCCCCAATGACTAGAACACCTCTAAATTGTAGTCAAAGACTGTAGAGGTCATCGGTCTGTACCAATATACCAGACCTTACGTCATCGGTCGCCAGACAAACGTCTCTTGAATAACAATGATGGCAGGCCACTACACAGAACGATAATTAAATTTTCCACACGCGCAGCTCAACAAGTTGAAACGGAACGAATTCAGATGGTTTCCCAACTCTACCAAATTAATGTTCCCGAGGAAATATTGTCTAGTCCGAATCCCACATCAACAATATATTAGGAGAAAGGTATTGGCGTCCGAAAACTGGGGTCGGCGATCCTCCAGACGCCGATTCATTTCCAGGTTGCCATAGTACTTAGTTATAACCGAGCCACAAGAAATCCAATAAAATATAATAAAGTACTCCAGCGAAGTCGTTTTTCTATAAAAATTGAGTTTAGTTTCGTTGAACATATCAGCTTTTTATATTTTTCTGTTCAGATTTGTCTGAATCGTGATCTGTAGTGTAGTTGCAAAGCTTTTTTGACGCAAGAGGTTTTGCAACATAGGCCTGTGATGAGTTGGCAAATTGTTCATTTGTCTACCGTGACACTTGATGTTGACACGTACTGATGTTACACAGACTTTCAAGATGCTGCTACAGTAGCTTTATGATGCAACAATAAATTGTTACCTTGCGTTTTCTTAATGGTGTTATATTAAATATACATTACAATAACCATGCTGTGGAAATACTAAAATATGAGTTATTTTCTTATTGCGCAATACAATGAAACAAAAAGTAAAAATTTATAAATGGCTGAGAACTAAATGCCAACAGAAGAAAAACTCAGCATTTGATGATGGCTTTTGAGAACCGCAGGTTTCCAGCCATCTTATCCACGTGGAGTGATGTGACGTCACAATGGCCCGGAGCGCTCGTCCTCAAAAACGTTAATTGCACGACACCGACCTGGGAGCCTTCTATTGCGCATTGCATCTGCCATTCCATCATAGGTCACATTTCAAATCATACCTTAACTTCATTAGATAGAGCTCATTTTCAACTGTTTGTTGAGTACTATTTAGTATGGATTAAACGAATTTTGCACTTGAAGTTATAAAAGGTGAAGTTACCTGTAATGGATACCATTGGTCTGACATAGCTTGACTAAAATAATCAAAGTCATAGCATTAGTTCGTATCGAATTTACTAACTAAAAATATATATAAAACAAATTCTAGCTTATACCTGTAAACTTTAAAATATTTCAGTTACTACAGAAAAGAATACAAAGATGTAATTACTTAATAATTATTTATGTGATAGTTAGCTAAGAAGTTAATTTATTCATTAAAGTACGAAACAACAGAAGCAGGAAATATCTCGACGAGGCAACCTCTACCATCAACAAATAAGTAACATATAAAACACTCGGAAAACGGTGCTAAGAAAATCCCTTCAATTTATTACAAATAAATAAGAACTTTAAGGTAGAAACTTAAGAACCAATGTCGCTTAAGACTGAAACCAATAAAAGGAAAGAAAGACGCAACAGATCCCCACGAATATGTTCGCAGGCTCACTCCGAGTTACTAACACTCGCAATTCATTTTGTGAACTGAATATATTATACTCTGTTAAATGATAAAGCGCCTTGTATCCCATACACAAGAGCGAATATCGAAGTGAATTGTAAACGCAGAAATAGGCGAGAATTTTTGCGCCTGTTGCGACCGATTTTCAATTCTATGCCGACTTATAAAAGTAGGGACTCGGCCGGAGATAAAACCAATTTTAGAAATCCCAAATTGTGATCATATGGCCGGGCAGACGATAAATACGACAGGCATATTGAAATCTTACACTGTCATAATAAGTCGTAAATTGATCCCAAACAACTTAAGTAACTTTATTTGTCAAACTCCTATTGCTTCCTCAAAAGTTCGCAAGATGAGTTTCTGGAATCGCCGTAAGAATATAAATTGTTTGATAAGAACATATTGATATAGGCTCTGACTTGCGAATTCTAAAAATAAATACTTTGAAAGAAAGAACTTAAGTAATGTAGATCGCAACAAATGTGTATTTATCGTTGACGTAATAAAGATAAAAGAAATGTTTCAGTGACCAGCAATACGTGTTTTATACACCTATAACCGTTAAAGCAAAATTGATTTCAATTTTATGGTTTCTGTTCCCCTGAATCCAATCATTGTTATCGCCACAGTATATTGTTGAAATATAATTAGTATATGTATGTTTACAATTTAGATCGTGATCTTTTAACTTAAAACATAAATATAAATATTAATGATTGTTAAAATTAATTTGAGACGGTTTAACCTTTTGTTACCCAACCACAACGTTATTGTTTCAATGTTGTGAATAAAGATACTGGCCTTCAACAGGAATTTTTCAACATGTTACGTAAAGCATTGTCATTTTGAAGTTTTCTTAAATACTTATTTATGATACTAGTGCGGTAAGTTGGTTTATATAAAAGAGTAGACGAATGTAGGCCTGACACGAAGTCGACATCATAAAAACATTTTTCAACACATTTTCAAGATAACCGTACGATAATATATAATGAAACAGCAAAGGTGATGTTAGGAGCCTTAAGAACAGACGAGCGTGCATGACAAGAGCTATGAATGTCAAAGAAGCAAGTGAGGTGTGTAAGAATGGGCCTGTGTGGCGCTCTGTTGTTCGTGCCTACCCCGCAAGGGACCTGGCGTGAAGTTATGTATGTATGTATAAAACAGCAATCTAACGTTTCGAATATGAAAATGGCGCGCATTTGAAAATGTCGCCACGTGCGCGTGGTGAAAATTATAACTACATCTTTCCTCTCTTTTTTCTATAATAGAAAAGTGAGACAAATATTTTGATGAAAAGGGCTTCCAAGAAGAGTCAATTGCTCAGCTTATTTGTTTTCGCAATATGAAACTCCTTGTTGGAATTCTTTAATTGATTTTTTTCACCTAATTAGCTATTTCACCGCACGTTTTATCATTTCCGTAGTTTTTAATTTTTGAACAATGTATATACGCTTCATAAAAGCATTTTTTGAACAAATGTGTATAAAGGTAAATTTACGTAATATTAAATACTCACTTACAATTCGTGATACAGGGTAGATGTTGACAGTGTATTTACGTGTTAATATAGATATTTAATATACGTGGCCGAGTCTGGTCGTACATTTATACCTCGATGGTTAATAGATAGATAATTAGTTAATCGCAACATTTTAAAACTTTGTCTATGGCAAAATATACATACAGACGCGAAAAGCTTCGCATCAAATCATAAACACAATTTATAAAAACTACAACTAGTAAAAGACGCAATTTGCTTATTTAACATTAAGAATGAAGGAATTGATTTTGTTTTCCTTATTCTTTGATAGATTTCTAATATTTTCCTTGCAATGAAAAGTTAAACAATTTATGACAGTAATAAAAAATGCCTCATAGCTGACTATATTGCTTTCTGGACAAAAAAGGTCGCCCGGCATGGAGGAATTCGAAAGATTAGAGCTTTTTTCGACACCTAAATTGTGATGACGGTGGTTTAGTACATAAAATGACATTCTAAAATTTTTGAATATCATCTTTTACTGCTATCTTGTTATTATGAGTCGTAAAATACAAATGGGTACACATAATATTTTTAAAAAGATCCATGTCATTAAAATTTAACGACGATATCTCTAAAGGTAAGAGATGACATTCCACTGTTACGAAATAGAAGAGCGATCAAACCTGAGATACTCTAACGTGATTATTATGAAAACTTTTCAATAGTGTAGGATTGAACCGATAGTATATTCCTAAATATAGAAAAGTAATAAAACTATTATTCCAATTTCCGATCACTTGAACAGCTGACTGTCCTAATAGACATGAATACCAGCGCGAACCGTTTCTCCTACAGTACTAATAACTTTATCTATACTAATATTATAAAGAGGAAAGATATGTATTTTTGTATGTTTGTAACGAATAAACTCAAAAATTTGCTATTCGAATGTTACATTTACCCTGATTAATATAGTAATCTGGATCCCTCATAAATCTTCAATAATGTAACTAATCAATCTAAACAAAATACTTTGCGCTGGAATCGGGTTCTAAATAAATAGATAGGTTTATTTTATCAGGGCAGGACAACGTCTCCGAGACCGCTAGTAGAATATAAAAAAGGTAATAAAAAGTTATGTAAGCCTGAGTTTAAACCAGATATTAAAATGTATTATACATACTCTACAAATTTTAAATACGCTACAAATTTTTAGACTGGGCGTATCCGCAAACTAATGGACACACTGAAATAATTTATGTGTGAATTTTAAATATGAATTTTACTGAGATTAACGTGGGGTAATATTAAATATTGCCTTCATTACAATCTGTTGACGATAAAAAAAAATATCATATATTTATTTGTGTAGATGATAACAAACTTCGTAGATGTATAAAATCGAGGCAATACCTGTTAACATATGTGACAAGAGAATAAAGTTAATCAAGTAACAAACTGATGACACATCATTAATTCGGTAGTTATGTTACGAAAAAAACATCTCAACAACATCTTCTATTGCTTAAATACAACTTAAATTTTCCAAGATGATTATTAAATTTTAAGATAAAAAGAAGTTCAAGCAAACCAATATATAATATCAATCCTAATAGCACACCACGTTGGCGCAGGCTGACGCCTAGCTGGCTCGCTACGACGCCAGCTCATGGACTCATGCCAGATACCCGCTAGCATATCTCGTACGACATACCTATTACAGTACGGGAAAGTGCCTCACAACTAAGAGTACAACTGATACACAAAGGCAACTAAATTGTTAATAACACAAGAATAGACACAAATCTATAATATTATGCTTCGCTTCTAATGCTCTTAGCGTGATGATATATAGCCTTCGTCGATAAATGGACTATCTAACACTGAAAGAATTTTTTAAATCAGACCCGAGATTAACGCGTTCAAACAAAAAAACTCTTCAGCTATTTTACTATTATATACTAAAGCAACTACTATATATTAGTAGTAGCTGCGCCCCGCGGCCTCCCACGCGTGGTGATTGAAAATCGTCATAATTCCAAAATAAAATATTTTTTCTAAAATAAAAGTAGCCTAAGTTACTCCTTATTACAGCTTCTACCTGCCAATAAAAGTCCCGTCAAAATATGTTCAGCCATTTTAGAGATTAGCCGGAACAAACAGACAGTCAGACAACAATTGTAAAAAATATTATTTTAGTGTATGTACCGTATATATATTCATATGCATGTAGTAAAAAGCGGTTATTTCAGTATTACAAACAGACACTCCAATTTTATTTAGAGATAGCGTTTACGATCAGATAAACTACAGTTAAAAGTACCTACCTCAAAAACCGGGCATTACTCAAGTTAAGGAATATCAAAGCTATGTCAAAGTTGCAGGAGTTCCGAATTACACATGTAAACACACAACTGTACTATTTTTTTCAAAAATTTATCTGGTGTCAAAACAAAGGGCTATGATTTAATTGCCGCACTAGAACAGTCACCTGCATATCTGAAAGAAAGAACATTTATTACCCGTCGGCATTTGAACAAATAACATTTAAATTCTCTTTATGGCCGTCTTCTTTTGTTTACTTTGTGTTCAATAATTGTGATTAGAAAACAGCCTATTGTTGTGTTGTAATCTTTTATGTAGTCATTAGCCAGGTGTGTCGGATTAAGTCAACTTAGATACGGGGACATTGTAGTTGCGCAGTACGAAACCATGACCTGATGCAGGGGGGAGGCAGTCGAGCGATAACCACGAGCGAAGCGAGACGCGTATACTACAATCGGGAATCTAATCACTCATCTAAGTGATAGACCTCTCTCGTGTTATTGAATTACGAACTTCTTGCGTTACGTTTGGACTTGTTGTGTTCAGTTATATTTGTAGTTGTGTTATACATGTTTGTATAGATCTATTAAACTCTATAGTAATTCTAACGCCATTTTAATTCGAGTCTCACGGCCCGTAACAATACGAAATCTATAAATCCCCGAAAATAAATTATCATTTTACTAAGAAATTTAATGTCTCTTTATAAATAGTCCCTTAACTTCGTAGTTTGCGATAATTAAACCCTTTTTTCAAATTACACAATATTAACTATACCTACTAACTAGTATTTACTTTTGTTTTGATAATAATACAATCCAAAAAAGATTTTACAATATACAATCGGCATTCAGGAAGTACTTATATAGACGAAAGTAAACCATTTATATAGAAATAGGTGCTTAATTTAATTATCTTCGTGTTCAGGAAAGGAGAGAACCGAACTTAACTTAACAATAAACTGAAACCATTTCTGGCCTTAATTAGAAACCGATATGGATAATTAGATACATATAAGATTATTAAATAACAGGGTTTGATAGAGAACAATAAAGCCTTAATTTTCAATAGTACGTATTATTTATTATATATACTACCGATAAAACATTGAAATCTTGTTTAGTATTTCCGAAGTTATTGACTTGACTTTGCAAATTCTGATGGTGGTTATGTCGTACATAAAAGTTAATCGTGGATATCTATACATATAATAAAATTGTAGAGGTCAAATTTCTGTACATTAAAAATTAAAGTTAAATAGAATTAAATAAGTTTTTTTTTCAAATTTCTCTGTTTGTTTGTCTATTTTTACCGGCTAATCTCCGAAAAGACTGGATCGATTTAAATGAAAAAATTATATCCCTGGTCAACATATAGGACACTTTTGATCCCGAAAAATTAAAGAGTTCCCTTGGGATAGTGTAAAATCTTTAATTACTTAAACAGCTTATAACAGACTGAAAGTAATTTCTCTGCACCGTAACATAAAAGAAGCGGAGATTTTGACAGAGTGTGGTGTCGGTGAGAGAGTTTTGTCTTATATATATAATATATATATATAAGCTGGGGTTGTCTGGAAGAGATCGCTTTCTAGCGATAAGACCGCCCTTTGTACATAAGTAGATATAATTTTAAGTCTTTAAGTTCATGTTTGTATTGGTGTACAATAAAGTGTTATCTATCTATCTATCTAACTATCTGATAAGTTTGTTCCTTTGTTTGTTTACTTGAACGCGCTAATCTCAGGAACTATTAGTCCGAATTGAAAAAAAAATCAGTGTTAGATAGCCCATTTATCGAGGAAGGTTATAGGCTACATAATATCACCCTAAGAGTAATAGGAGCGGAAAACCAATGAAGAATGTTTCAAAATCGCGGAGATTTTTTAACTTACTTTTTTTTAAACTATTGCACGCGAACGAAGTCGCGAGCAGAAGCTAGCTCAAATATAAACTTTTAAATGTCAGCCAAAAATTTTGGAGTAATAACTTCAACAGGTATTCGACGTTATTAAGAAAATCTGTTTTTTTTTAAATTTAAAGCATTAGATTATTATCTTACAAAATTATCAAGAATGTTGCGTAAACTAGATTTTAGCTCTTTATGTCATTGTTATAGATCAGTACAATTATAATCTACAGCCGCTGCCGAACGAACCTATTCCGACTATAAAGCACTTACATATTGTTCGCGGTACAAAGTCCTTTAAAACCAGCCTTTTATTAGCTGTATTGTATTCTGTCTGTTTACCGGTGAACAGATCTGAGTACCGTGCGGCCATATTGTGTTGTTTGAGTGATGTGGAACAGTGGACGGCTGTAGGTCGGATGCTACCGCACGCTCTTCACAATCGATATTGTCAGACTGTTCAAACGTTTAAGTCATGGTTGCTAACAGCTTGATTGAAGTCTGCAATAGATTTATGAGTCAACAATAAAATTTAATATTAATTTAATGGCTACAAGGGCCCAAAATTGTTATTTAAAATATGGAAAACAACTTTAAAAAACTATGTTAGTGAACATCATAGAACGCTAATTCACTAATATGAAGCAACAATTAAGCGTTCGCTTTATTTAAATAATATCTAATAATTTTATTTTTATATATAATTAGAATATAACATTTACAGATATGTAAGCATTTCAATCAGCAAAAAATATTCATCGGTATAAGACTGCCGATGAATATTTACACTCTTATAACAGAAATTTGAAACGGAAGTATTTTGTATACGTCGGTAAAGCAATAATCGAGTGATATTACGAAAAACTCAACACTATAACCATATAGTGTCTGGTTTTAAAATACCCTGATCATCCTTGATTTCAAGTCTAAATTTAAAAAAGTGTTTCACGAACATATTACTAGGGGACGAATTGTTTATATAAGGATTTTGTAGCCAATAGCAATACTGTAAACATATGTCGTCATTACGAGATCCTTTCCTATGCATGGCAGAAGAGGCACTTGGCTCATTTTATTATATTATAAAACCAATATGAATGGTATAGATGTTAGACTCGGTGTGCAATGATAGAGCGCTGAGTGCATCGAAGTGAAGCTTTATGCAGCCAGTACTAAGGTAGGCGATTGCACGATACGCAAGGCATAAAGTGAGCAGAAAGGAGTGTCATACCGGGTATACGATACAACTAGGTAGGTGATACTTTTACAAAGTAATCTAAAACAATGTTTGTGAATGAAAACACTTTATTGTTTACCAAAAATTAAAACTACGTTCTTAAACTAAGTACAGTACATGTTGAACAAAGGGCGACCTTATCGCTTAAAGTGATCACTTCCAGGCAACCCCCTAAACTAAGGAAAAAAATATAAAATTTTAAAGTTTGTACAACATTCAATTATAGTTTTTTTTTTAATTGCTAGGCCACCAAACCCGCAGTGAGCTACAATGGCAAGTGTTTAGCTACCCTGTTGTGTCAGAATGGTTGATCATTGATTTACATTAGTCAGACAATCACGCATATTGGCAAAATCAACAATTATGAAGACAATAACCGATCTATCTATCGATTCTAGCGTATTTTTAGTGTAATTATCAATTATACGTATACTAACTAGCATGGAGCAGCTTCAAAATCACATTTATCCACAGGAACGGTGTCAACTGAACCTAAGTAGAGACGGTTAAATAAATACCTAATGTTAATACGACACATCTTTTCATTAAAGGCCGCTTAAAGGTATACCAGGTTTTATTTTGGCAGTACAACTAACCTACCCCACAAAATGCACTCAGTCGAGAAGGACTGTGTAACATTCAAATACACATATAAAAGGTGCCCCCGGGGTGTCTCCAGCGTCGTGTCTGCAACATACTGACGTTTTTATAGCCGCTTACATATTTCATACGGCAAGATTGTACGGGTGAAGTGTGCTGGTGAATATGGGATTTTGTGACCGTTTAGAGCACTTGAATATTTATTTTCTGAGAGAGTACCGTTACAGGCTGTATGAATATTTTAGCAAATTTTCTATAAATGTCGATTGATTAAATTAGGTAGACTTGAAATTCAACGGTCTTTGTGTAGTGGTGAGGGTTTTTTATGGGAGAAATATGGACAATTCGTAAAACTGTGAATTTCGTCGCCTATAACGTCGTGGGCTTTCGCCATTGCTCTTTGTGTTACTCATGTTTAAGGTTGAAGTTCTATTCGTAACGATTTCAGAAAAGATCTTTATAATATTTTTTCGGTGTGGTTGTTACTTCATAAAACATCCCTTTAGAATATTTAATGCATATAATTATGCCGATTTAACATTAACATTTGACAGTATTTTATTTTGTAACTAAAAAGTCATCATTATCCTACCAATAAACCCAGTTGCATTCGGATTGTCTGCTTGTCTACTTTTTATCACCACTTCGCCCAGCCTTCGTTAGAATGCATATTATTCTTCACGACGTCAGCATTTCTTGAGCCTACTCCTTCCACTGGGATCTGGCGGAGACGGCTTAGCTATAAATTTTATTTATTCATCAATAAAAAAAAACTTCTGTTTAAGAGTCTTTTTGAAAAAAATATTATTCCAGTAACAAATATGGTTTTATTTTAATCATTTAATTGAGATTAGTAAGAATTATATTTTGAATATGTCATTCTAACTTCAAAACATTAATTACAATCTATTTTGTAAAAGTATGCAAAATTCTTAATTTTTAATTCTAATAAATATTCTAAGTAAATATTTAAATTTATGTATTTAAACTACTATTATAAAATTGGTGGAATCATCTACATGTTAAACAAATGACTAAACTATATGGTTTATCCAATTAATACAACGTCAAATAGAGAAAAATGGTTTTTAAAATATTCTATGAAACTCAGTGTCTTATAGATTACTTAATAAAAACCGTGATTCTACCACAACCTAATGAACGTGTAATTAGGTACCGTTTCAATCCAATTAACAGTACTTATAGGTGTTCTCTTTCAAACGCCACCAAGTTTCCAATCAATAGATAGTCCCTTGGAGAAAAGAAATTAAAAAGCGTTCCAAGTGTTTTAGAGGTTTCCTTTTGGTTTCTTTGCGGGTGTTTACTCGTTGTAGCAATTTATTCGACAATTTGTATCCATTAGCTAGGTGGGCAGGCCGCTCAATAAGTGCTTGTAACCGGGATTTAACGTCTTAGTTCCCAAGGGAAACGGGCCGTGCTCGTTCCGAATATTTTGCGAAACATTCCTGGGACGAATTCCCGAAAAGTTCGACCGTGCATCGCTTAAATGGGATAGGGATGCATGGATGTGTGTGTGACCTTTGGAGACTATACAATCGATATTGCCTGTTCCAGAATATTTATTACGTAATAATACTAAGTAGACAGAGTCCGAAATTCAAAACGAAATTATTATTTAAACATAACTTTTCAACCAATCCAATCCGCCTTGGACAAATTTAGTGGGTACACTCTACGTTGGCCTATGAATGGGAGGCCCGAGCCCAACAGTGGGACCCTTATGGGGTGTTATTATTATTATTCTCGTAAATTTAGGATATACGTCCGATTTTCAATCATCAGATAAAAATTATTCATAGAACAAAGTACAAAATTGAAAAATTAATATGTCATTTGCATGAATAAAACAGTTAAATGATTCCACTTTTGAATTTATTGAGTTCATAAAATTAATTCGAGTGATAACTTTTATCTGATTATTCAAACATCGGCCTTAAGATTTCAGATTCAGAGTCAATTAATGGTCTATTAAATTTACATAGGAACTATGGCTTATGTCGAAAAACAAAAAAATACTTGTAAGTATTGAACATGACATGGTTATTTTGTTATACAAAAAATAATAATTTATTAAAGCAATTTTATGCGATGAACAAAACCATAATAATACATACAAATATCCAATTGTTCTTTAAATTAAATGGCCTATAGGTTTCTCGGTGTTAGTAAAACCATCCTTTATAGTGTATAATGTAAAACGAATAAGTAGTTTTATATCAGACTTTCCACAGGGCTGGGTCCGCATAGGAGCCGTTTTGTAAATTCATAGTAAAGCAGATCTAAACATTAGAGATACTACGGTCTCACGCGTTGATAAACACGAGGACGATGGCTGTATATAATTGTTGTTTTAGCAGTTATCGCGTTCAAAGGATTGCGAACAATGAGCGTCGTAAACATATCGTTATATCAACTATTATGCTGGCTAATTAAAAGGTAGGTTAATCGCTTAGTACACAGACTTTTCGCATAGCATAACCTGTTGACCTTCGTAATCAAATCGACTAGGCATGTCGTGTGAACATGCGGAATGATATCATCGACTTAACATTGCCACGGCAAACCATCACATCACCAGCTATTTATTTACAAGACTGAACAACTCACAAAAGAATGCAAAGCGTCTTTAAGCACTTAAGGCTACTTATTTCAAATATTTACTAGTCTTACGTATACCTGATACCAGTATTTTTTATCCAACACTGTCGTAATCATAGTCAAATAATCGTATGTTAATCTTAAACAGCAACTATTTAGTTTTATTCTTTCAGGAATTCTATATGAAACCGCTTTTCATCAGGTGGGCCGCCAGCGTGTTTGTCTCTCTAAGGCAAGAAAAAACCATGTACTCTTATTCGTAACATAATCCATTTACCATTTACAAAAAATCAATTTGTTTATTAAAAATTTAACGGTTCTTTAACTTAATCTTGTAGTTCTGCTTTAAAAACGTGCTTAAGTTGAGCATGTTGAAATTAAAAATAGTCTTTTATACTTTCCCAAAGGTCCTCGTGTAGCAACAGGATCCTTATTTAAAATTTCCATATGGAATAGTTTTTACATAGATTTTTAGCAAGAGACACTCAAAGACGCCTGCATTGTTACACACTAACTTTGCAACTTATTTACAATAACTTTTTAACACCTAGCTAATCTAAATTTTAGAGCTTCGTGCCGATAACGTGTTGAAATTAAAAATAGTCTTCTTTACTTTCTCAAAGATCCTCGTGTAGCAACAGAGCAGCTAACACATTTTCTATATTAGTCTGCAACATCTACAGTAGAAGTTATGATATTTATGAATCAAAGCTTTTTCATAGATCGTTGGTGATAGAAAAGGATATATCAAATTTCCGGCCTTTATAGGTTTTTATTTAAATAAAAGCATTTATCGAAGCTATCGAGCAAATGCGACCACATTCCCACGTTTGAAAATAAAATATAATTTTAAAGATAGCGTCGACGGATTTACTGTTTCATATAGATGCTGTGAGTGTGACCAATTCGTATTTTTAGAAATTCCTACCATAAAAAATCCAATATACTCTCATACGTATCTCGCATAAATATTGTAAGGCAACGAGTTGTGTCGGTCCCACGACCGCTGACTCGGCCACATTCAGTTTCATTAACAAGGCTAACCATTGTTTATGATTCACAATCCATACCCTCAATTCACTTTATGAACACGCATTTAGGGCTATGTACATATCAGAGTAGATATTAATATAAAATTAAAATACCACATATCATCAAAATGAATTAAATAATATTAAGATTATATATTATAAGATTAAAGCTAACTGTTCAAACATAAAATAAAAAGCTTTTCATACAAACACTTAAAGCTTTATATAGAAGAGTACAACTTTTGATTAATTTTCTGAAATGTTTCGCATTTATTTTTAACCTAATGTCGTGTAGTACAATGTAGTTACAAATACAATACATTTTATCGTCAATAACAAATATGGTGATAATATTGGTGAAGGTACTAGGACTGCACCTGTTTTGGGGACACCAAATAGTATAAAAGAACATGTTATTTCTTTTTTTTTACATAATCTAAATTATATCTACATATTATGTTCTTCATAAAATCAAAATAATCTATCTTTTGTGTTTAAAATCTTACTTAAGCAGATTTGGATACATGTTATACCTACGGCCCCAACATTCGGGCCACTACGGTGATAGACCACAAATGTCTCCACTCGGCTGAGATGAGAATGTTGAGATGGATGTGTGGTATTACAAGAATGAATAAGGTGAGAAACGAGTACCCAAGGGGAGCATTTAAAGCTGCAAAGACTTAACAATTGAGATAAAGAAACGATTAAGGTGATATGTATTGGGAGATATGGAAGTCACGTGATGAAAAGAATGTTAAACTGCCAGATTGATGGATACAAAGGTGTGTGAAGGTTTCTGTCAAGATGAAGTGCGACAGAGGATGTAAATAAATGAAAAAACATTGTGCCGACCTCGAGTAATTGGGAGAAGGTGAAAGAAAAAGGAGAGAGATTTGGATATACGGTTTAATGTCTATATAAAAATTTATAATATTTTTAAAGCTGTATACCACATGGATTTTTTTAGAATTTTCTTAGGGATTCGTTGCCAAATGCCACAAGAAGATCGTTATTTTTTGACGGGGACATATTCTGACCAAACTTGTAAGGAAATAGTAGGAATTGCACTAAACAGATATATTTAATAATTTAGTTTAATTTGCACTGTTACATGTTAACAAAAATTACGTGAGAAAGTAAATATTGTTGATGTTGCCAACATTTGTCACTACGGACCGGTCGTTGTGTATGGTGCAAAGGAACTTAGCCGGTTTTTAACTAAAATAATTGTGCATTAGTCTAAGAACTTGCCGGCGGCATTAAAATATCTCTCAACAATGATGAATGATCTAAGTGACATTCTTACAGATAAAACGATAAATTTGTCAACGCGTATCATCGACATGTTGACAGCTGCTCTACGCACGATAAATAATTCAGAGCACCTTTCGGTGGTATCATTGATCACGTGGGAAGTATAACATATAGAGATAAAACATTCCCTGAATTAAATTGAAACTAGAAGTGACTTAAATCTGGCTCTAAAATCGCTAATAGAAATGCATCTGAGAATTCGAAAATAAACCATTTAACGGCAGATGTAGATATATGATCATTTCCTGTTAACGATGGAGCAAATGTAATCGATTGTTGGAAAGTATCCAAATTTTTTTCTAACTATATACTTGCGGCTGGCACTAGTTATCACTGAATAATATTTGATTCCTCCCACAAAATTACATTTTATTTTAACACGTTACATTGCAAATTTTATTGAGGTGGACAATGTTATGCAAATAAAGTCTCGTTGTTTATGATAACAGAGCGACGAAGAAGTGGTTATATTTATTTTCAGATTTATAATTAGCCAATGAAGTCATAAAGTATTGGAAGCTTCGTAACTAATGTATCCACGGCTTTTTCCAATGATGTGAGTTCGAATCCTAGGTGGCAGGCACTACTTATAACTATACCACGTGTTGACACTGCAGAAGTATGGTTGCTATTAAATAATATATGAAGCCAGCTAGTCACTCTTGGACACACACATGGTACATGTACCTACCGTCCACTTAAAAGAGCATATAAGAGACACGTTTATAAATGGGTAGATATTATAAAATTTATAAAAATGTAATTTCATTCGAGGAAAATACAATAACGATTGTATAGTTATTTAGTCCGGGTTATAATGGCATGTTAACATATAATAATGATTCTACGTTTGAACGTATTGAAATCTTGAGCCGGCAAGTGAAGGTCACAGCCGCAAGCCGTCACGTGGAGCGGCAATTTTAGGACATTAACCGATACGCTTTATGAATTCACACACTGAACGCGCTCCCTCATTACGGCAAAGACGACTTGTTATGTATGAAAGCTTTATGATTTTTATGAGCTCTGTCCCGACACGGTACTTTTGCCTTCTAAATTTGAAATCTTCGTTCTATTTTCTTTTACAGAACTGTCTTTTTAAAAATAGATAGACTGTAAATAAGAGCAATTTGTCAATGTCACTGGACGTATTTTACAAAAACAAATGTTCAAGACAACTATTTAATTTGACGAAACGTTTAGAGATCGTTTGAGACTTTGGGAAACAGAGTCGCATAATTCGTAACGATGTGAAAGTGACTTTGGGCATACATCATTAGAGTATTGCACATCAGTAAATGGATTTTCGTCAGTTAAGTATTTAAGAGGCCAGTAGTTACCTAATCTTATTACACAACATAAAGTAAGCGATAGTTTCCGAGGGATACTTACGAATTCAAAGTTAAAGCGTACAAAGTCCTTTTTATTATTTTGGGATATTAGCTCTCGAAGTCTAGAAAACTGTCCCCATCCCCATAATCTTGAAAGTGTGAGATGGACATTAAAAAAAACGAAGTTGAAAGAATATTTTCAACGAACATTGGTTTGAATGTCCAATACCTATGGAGTTTTTGACATATCAGGTATTTAGGATTGAATACTTTTGTATGGTTCGAAGTCAAATAATGTAAACGTTTATCACCGCTACAGAACCTTTCCTTGTCCGCAGACAGTAGTCTTGTATTGCTGAGCAAAGCACTTGCCTTTTATATTTTGTTAATATTCTAGAAATTCTAGATTTGAATTTTCTCTTGAATACTACCGCTACCTAGTATCTACACCTGGTAAAACTAATTGCTCTGGCGGATATGTCCCAAAAACTTCGGATATAGGGCAATCCTAATCTAAATTGGCAATTTACTTTTTATTATTTTTATTGCATGATTTCAGCAGACAGGCAGACAGGCCGTCTGCTAGTAAGTGGTTACAATGGGCTATGGACATTTGCAACACCAAAGATGCTACAAACGCGTTGCTGCACTCGTAAGGGATACTGAAATATCACTAATGCCCGAACACAACTCCAGGTTGTTATGGCGGCATACTCTAGATGGTGGTAGCCATCCAGACGGGCAAATACCCTACCACCTGGCTGTGGGTTTTATCGCCTATTACGACAGGTTGTTGGCCGCGGAAAATTGTATTCTTTCTCTGTTCCTGAACGTATAAAATTACTTTAGATTCTTAATAATAGAGTTTAATACAACATTAATTAAAAGACTCGTTTATTCTAAATGAACTCAATATGTCTATAACATTTATAGATCTAGTTATGTATTCCGAATAACTATTGCATTTTTGGAATAAAAAGTATCCCAAATTTTATATAAATCGATTCATTTCTAAGATCGATAAGAAGCAAACATCTAACAAGTTCAAAATCATGTATTATATTATATATTAGTACAGATTTAAGACTCTAGGCAAGTAAATTAGCAAATGAAATATTCATCTACAGAATTTAGATATTATCTGCTAAGTGCTGCCTAACTAGACCTGAGCCGTCGAAGTATCAGTTTGGTAGTCGCTAACTAATTTACGCTAGGCTCGCACAACTAGGACGGTGGGCGTGAGTTTGTGTTCGCTCCTTATTTCCCCAATTAAAGTTTCAACCGCATTATACACTGTGAAAACTTTATTAGTAGGGCGGTGAGATTGATGACTATACTTAGATTCTGTGGAGCCGTTATTAGATGTTTATTATGGTTCCTGTTAATTTATGTCAATTTGTTAGCGCTGCTTAATAATTTTAGGATAATTTTCTTATTTAATTATTTGTTTACGCGACTATGCAATTAGACCTACCTATAAAAATAATTTAATTCTACCAAACTCCAAACTTAATATGCACAGCTGTGGCCCGAGCGCAATGGCCATTAAAATATATAATAAATTGCCTGCTAAATTAAAAAACACTAAAGACGACATCTTTTTAAAAGAACTTAAAAATATATTAATAATAAAATGCTACTACAATATAAACGATTTTTTTAAAGATGATATAAAATAGATATAATGACATTTTTCAGTATGTGAAATAGATCGATCCGCTCCGCACAGTATCTATTGCTATACCCTGCTAGGGTTATTGTGAACATGTAAAACTGTTTATAATAATTGTGCAATAAATGATTGAGTATTGAGTATTTACGATCAAGCTTAAAACAGTGTAATATAAAAATTATTTTGGCTATATGTCTCTCTCTCTGTCAGTATACGTTATGAATAGTATAGTGTTTCTAATTTTTTAGGATTCCGTAGAAAAAAACAACACTAGACGTTTGTGACTTCACTACCAAAACCTTCATTGTGCATGGACTGTCACGTATTTACCAGATTTAATTTGTAAATAAAACTACAAAGGAAACTATGTACCACACAGATCCAGTGAATGTTTAAAAACTCTTTTATTACGTACTGCAAACAGTAATATGTGAGATTGAGAATGTTTTGTAATCTTGTATCTATATAAAAATTCAAACCTCTATGACTTAATTATGGATTACTAACCAAACGTTGCCCAAGAAACTTTTAATAACAATGATTTATGGACAGATTAATTAGCAGATAATAATGAATGCTCGTTAATTAGCGTTTTCTAAGAGATATAGCTACCTTCCAATAGTTTTAAACTGTATTACTATACAATACGGTTTTCTGTAGGTAAATATTTTCGAAATAAGAATTGCATGATACGAATTTTTTAAAATAAATATATAGTTCTATTATAAAAGTGTTTAAGTATGGTATAAAAAATTGTTACATTTATTTATATATCTCTTTAAAATGTATCTGTGTAGGTGAACTTATAACAGTATTATTTATAGTGCGAAAGTACAATATCTGGACTATAGGAGATGTTTATTTGTTGTTAGTATTTAAGTAAAATTGTTTTGAATTTGATTCAAAAGGGCAATGAGAAGGTATCTGTTTGGGTCACTTCTGATTTGATGAAGCCTGGTACTGAAAATCAGCGCTGTGTCAGTTCTTGACACAGCATAATGCTGAGTTACCAGCCTTATTGTCGTGAGTGCTATGTACATTTATATTTTAAAGCTGTATATTATTATATAAAAGTTTAATGGCTTTGTTTTATGAGTACGTATATGCTGTTAATTTAGTATATGTTTTAGTTTTATGTGCCTTCATTCGCGATAATAAATATTTGGTCTTTCTTTCTTTCGTTTATACAACTTAGGTCGGTGTGTATAGACAATTAACGGATGATTAAAGCAAAATAATCGCTTAAACTTTACGGCTAAACAGCGATTATTTTACTTTAATCGTGGGTTGAATATCTACACTTGCACACTAGCCTTAAAGAGTTTATGTAACGTGATATTTTGCTTTTGTAAAATGTTTGAATTATATGAAATTATCTTGTCAGATGAATGCTTCAGTGGACTTAATCTCCATAAAAATAGGTAAATTATGTATTTTTATGGATATTAAGTCTATGAGTTTTATAGTAATAGTAAGAACCTATAGCAATCATAAAATTACACAGAAGCCAGTTTGCTACAGAAAAAAAAATATTTTAATGTTCCGATGTCTAAAGATTGTAATGTCTAAAAAATAAACTCTAATGTTGTCACCTCATTGTCAATGTGTTATAGCTATTTAACTCAGAAAATAATAGGCTTGAGATATACAATTTGGAATACAAGTTAAATGTTCACAAAAAGGTTTCAGCAAAAATATTTTTTTACATTGGTATAAGTTTAAAACCGAACATTGTCGTCATCTAAAGTCCCAAATGAAAGAGCATTTCACAAATATGTTTGTTTATTTGGCGAGCACAATCAAAGCATTTTGCAAAAAACAAACATTCATATAAAAATGTCTTAATGAATTTTCCATATCAACTGTATCAATAGATACAGGTTAATACTATCAGTTAATACTAATTAATACCTATGTATTATTTGTACCTTAGAAGTGTCAGTACATATTTCTTTTTCCTTTTAATCCACGTTAAAAACTCAATCCAATTCACCAAATAGGAAAAGGCAAGACCACTTAGCTTGTGAAGTAAATGGTAAGTACTCTCACATGCTAACTTTAAATTTTTGTTCAGAGTGTAGTTTAAAGTTACTACGGTAAGAAGTGATTTTAAAACTAAGAAACTTTGTAAGTTAATATCTTTTGGGTAAATATAAGTACACATATAGTTTAAATAATATATAACGGTTTTATAAACTAATATATTGAAAGAAAGCTTAACTTAGTTATATTGTATTCTGCCCTCAATACCATACAAGTAAAAAAATTAAAATCATAATATTGATATTGTTATTATTTAAAAAAAAACACAGCATAAAAAATCTATTCTCACACGCTCAATTATTTAAGTAGACAAAATATAATTATTGTTAAATGGTCTACTTGATTTTCAATATTTGCCGCCTATGGACATCTGCAACACCAAAAGACCCAATGAGACCTACCTCGTTAAGAGTTGTGGAAATGTTTTGACGCTGTTTTGAAAAGCATATTGTTGCATAAGAGCGTAGTGATGATACTGGTAGACAAATCGACACGGAATACAAAATTAACTAAAATAGTAATTAAGATTAAATTACGATTAAAAGAATCTTTCGAGTACAAAAGAAGTTAATTAATAAAATAATGCAACCATAATACACTTCAAAACATATTATTAACCTCTCATTCAATGCGTATTTATCTTATGGATATACTGGCACGGATTTGGTTGTGTATTGGGTTGGGTTTGTTTACGTAGGATCCGTGTATTGCTAAGAAGGTTATCTCTCTAATTATTAAGCTCTTAAATATAATCCTCACATATTTGATGTACTAAGATCAATGTTAGTTTACTATGTGGATGTCAAAAGTAATGGGATTTGGTTGCTGTAAATCGCCTCTTGGGTTTTGATGTACTTTTCATGTTACCTTTGCAGGTAACAAAAAAAGCTTATTCCTGCGGAAGGGCGGCCTTTTATAACAGGCGACAAAACAACCCACTGCGAGGTGGTAGGGCACTTGCAACGATGAATGGCTTCCACCCCTGGTCTAGAGTATGCCGCCATAACAACTTCTAGTTGTATTCCGCAGCATCTGTGGCCAGGTTCCAGTTTCTCCTTCAATGTCGGCAGCACATTGGCAGGACTTTTAGTATTGCTAATGTGCATAGGCGACGGTAATCACTTTCCATCACAGTTGGGCCGTCAGCCTATCTATTGTGCTTCACCAATAATTTAAAAAAAAGCATTTACACCGGCTGAATTTTTCAAGTGGGCCTGCAGGGCGAAATACTAAACTATGCGAAATAGCGAAAAATACTCAAGAGTCTCGAGGCCGATTTTGATGAAAACTAAAGTAATATCATTAGATTTTTGTGTAGTGTTAAGATTAACATTGTATTAGTTAATAATTATTTTTAATCTCATTGTAAGTGAACTTAATGTTCTAATAGGAAATAAAGTTCTTTAATCCTAAATGTAATTAAAACTACATTTTAACGATTTTTAAGCGTGATATTTTATTTTATTTTTATTTCGATGTTTAGGCCACTTTTCAGTAGCCGTCATCACGGAAAACAAAGATGTCAAGTGTCAATAAGTAATGTTAAAAGTAATTATTTATCCTAGCGCCACATTTTTTCATTTTTCCTAATGCCTAATCTGATATACCACGTTAAAACGTAGTTTTAATTATGTGTACTAGTCACGAAAACTTAAGAAAATACAAAATATTTCTCTTGTTTTTCAACACAAGCAGTTTTCCATAAAGCTACTATAATAGTGAATATATAAAGATTCACAAAGGCGTTTCAAAAAGTCTAGCCCAAGGGGATTGTCTCGCCTGTACTAACCGAACCTTGTTTCAATGCCTATGGTTCTACGAATATAATCTGAATATATTATCGGGCGCATTACATACGTTTCGCTTGAGGCGCGTATC
Organism: Dendrolimus punctatus; assembly: GCA_012273795.1. Lineage (NCBI taxonomy): Eukaryota > Metazoa > Arthropoda > Insecta > Lepidoptera > Lasiocampidae > Dendrolimus > Dendrolimus punctatus. The sequence continues at coordinate 15,214,840 of CM022534.1, read as the reverse complement.
CACCCGACGCTGCAAAATTCAGTTGCACACTCTTCCAACTCTATCCACGTCTACAAAGACAGCTCTTTTATACGTAGCATTATCAGTTCACGTCTCGCTTCAAATATATCTCTAACGATACTTCACACAACTTCGTGACAGCCAAAATGTCTGTCTAGTTTGAATACTCTAGAATACAAACAATACAAAGAACAGTGCTAGTAGTACCTATTCTCACGCATTTAGTAATGACTGTAGTTACGTAAAGATACGAATGAATATTTGATTCTCATTGTAAGAACAGGCGCGTATTACCGCTAATATAATTTTCGTTTCACTTTCAGCACTTCGCTTATTCTCATTATATTATTTAATGGTCATAGTAAGGATATTTGCATGCAATTTTCACCTGTAGCTAGCGTATATTGTAAGTTTGTTTATTTGAGAACGTTATTAAAAGACCAAAAGGTCTGTTGTTCGGAGAAACCCACTTTAACGCAATAGAGAAATATAAGGTATTTTAGCTATACTTTGTTTTTCGTACGAGAAAAATTTTTGGATAAAGGTTTAGTTAAATTGTGGCTTTAGATGATTATGATAAATATAAAACATTTTTAATTGTGGCTTAAAATGTGTAAGACATTTAAACATTATTAAATAGTGTAATTCAATGCAAAAATTATGTTTTTAATGTACGAAAATGATCCTCTAAGGATATAAGGGTACAGTTATTTTCTAATAAAAAAAATTATTCTTAGGGCGCGTTTATACAACACCGCCGCAATGCTGCCGCCGCACTTACGCTATGAAGCGAGTATCATCGGTGGGGATATGATATGGGCAGTCGGATCCTGTTCGCATGTACACAGCAAATAGAATAGCAGCGCGGCAGCGGTGCGGTGGCGGCGTATTGGCGATTCCGTTTATTTGACCGCTTAAGCTTCATATAATAATGTAACTGCCTTAAATTTCAAATAGGTTTTTATGTCATTTGCCGTGTCTGTGAAGAAACCTTTAACCTGGCCTACAGTTTGGAAGGCCCCACCGAATGTCAAAACTACAAGCTAAGCGAACTACGCTTAGTTAACTTGAATCGGGGGGGGGCGCGAACGTAGGGGGAGACCGAACCGTAATTAATTACTGCTGTCGCTGACAAGTGAAGGCTGCTAAGCACCTACTCCTATCTACAGTTTCATAAATAATCTATTTCACGTTAACGTATAGGGGTATGTCTGTCAGGTAAAACACGGACGTTAGTTTTGAAAAAACAATCAAAATTAATGGCTTCCGGTCACTTCATAATTATTTTATATACATTAGATTTGATTAGATGAACAATACTAGTATCGAGTAACCATCCAAAATTCCAAAAACTTAGCCATCCGGCTAATCTTCAGACATTAGCCGGCTAAAAAACATTTTGGCTAATGGGTAAATTAGTCGCCAATCGGCTACCGACGGTTTATCTCTAAACCGTCAACTTGTTGGTATTACTCAACAACCATTAGCCAGCTGGTGAAGTGGTGGACAACTCATCCGTAGCATTCTGTAAACAAGCGCTAATTAGTTGGCTGTTAAAATAGGTACCCAACTCTGAACAACACAGGAAACAGGTCGACCATTGTCTCCATGCATCTCTAGAGCGATGTAGTCGAGGGTGACCTAAGTGAAACCAGTGATTGATTGAGTGCTAGACAGAGACGGAGATATGGAAGATTCGTTTCGGAAACCAAGACTTCCTTTACGTCGTCGAGAAATAGGAATCAGTTTATAATATTAATATTTATTTAAAACTAATGGCTTTTAAAAAAAAATGAAATGTTAATATTTAGTCTGAATATGTACCTAAATATCCATTAACATACAGAATATTTAAATCCCGTAACAAAAGGATTGTTAAACTGGAAAATTTACGGATACAAATGTCAAGGCAGTCCAAAAATGAGATGGGTGGATTGTGTGAAGAATGACATGATAATTTGTGGTGTGACAAAGGACATGTTGAAATAAAGAAGTATGGAAGGAAAATACATAATGTGCTGAACCCCAAATAATTGGAACAAGATTAAAGAAAATAGAGAGACAACATATTTAAAACTATGTTTTGGTTCATTTTAAGCATAATATAGAGATCTGCACTATAGAACAATATTCATACCCAACTGATGCCCGAGATGAAAATATGTCTTGCGCTCGATTTTTCAAGAACCAGATAAATGTTATTCATAAAAATGTTAGTTGTGTGAATAAAACAGTTGAATGATATTCATTTTAGATTCACTCAGGTTATTACTTATTCGACTGATATATTTAATCTGATGATTGAAAATCGGCACTTAATCAAAAATATTCTTAGACGCAGTGTCGCTCGGCCGGTGACATTTCAATTTTAATGCCATACACAGGCTTATATTCTGTATTCTACTTGCGTGCCGATAGTGGTCGTATGCGTTCACAACTTCCCACGTACCTTTTGGTATGCGGTTTGCTTGCCCCCTACCATATCAAAAACTAATATGTAGTAAGACCTTATTAAAGCCCTAAAAACTGGCCTTTTCAATATTCACATACGGAATAAAATTTTCAAATGGCCCTTCAGGGCCAAATCCTAAACAACGCGAAATAGCGAAAAATACCCAAAGGAGTCCGTTTTTAATGAAAACTAAAGTGGCATCATTAGATTTTGGAAAAATCCTTTATCAGGAATCTAATGGGCTGACTGAAAAAAAATAACACAGTTTTATTATTATACCAACTCTAAGTGTAGCTTGCTTATATTTTAAAGATCAATTAGTAAAAAGGAATGTCAAATGACAAACCAAGCTGTTTTTGAACAAAATTTTCTATTTTCAATACTTAATTACTTACAAAATAGAACACTCACACTCATATAATTTTGAACAATTCCATCAAGTTGCACGGGCATACCTATTAGTTAGCATAAGAAAATATTATGCGCTCATTTGCTTAAAGATATGCCTTTATGTTTAGTCCCCAATTTAAAATCGTGCAACTCAACAATACTAGTGGTTGGATCAACCATAATCATAGAAATATGTGACACAGACTTATTGACCATTTCATCGTACAAAGTACAATTTTACACGGAAGAAGCAATGTAAGCCTGATTAGGTTCACCTATTCAATCAAAGCTCCTTTCTAACAAACACGTTCGAGGACCCGACCTTTCAAAAGTCGACATAGTTATCTTAAACAAAACCTATTCAACCGAAAGAACGCCCGAAGGAAATAAATCACAATCCAACTAAGCGTAAAGTGGTTGAATGTCCTAACAAAATATATTTTTGGTGTACCCGTGCAAATGTGATTCTTCAGAGGCATTTCTACTCCTACGCAAAAGAGGTCGCCAAAATAACTACATTTAGCAAAACCTACACATTTAAGATATATTTACTTTTTAAACAGTTAAAACCGTTATACAACCAAAAAGGGTTTTGTATTTGGCCTAAAAGGAAGGTCTTGTATTTTCAAAAGAAGATTTCAAGAGGCGTCGTCTTTACTTATTTGGGGCGAAGGAAATACGAAAAGAAACAACGTAAGAGTACAATTAATATCTTTTCTCGTCATATTTTTACTTTCGATAAATCTAACAATGTTTTATGGTCAAAAAAAATATTGGTTATTTACAATTAAAATTAACATTCACTTTAAACACACAAACTTAAAATTAAATAATATTATTGGAGGGTTTTATCAACCGTGTAGATAGATCTCGAGAAAAGCGGTGAGCTTCTGGACCCCATGACTTCACAGTTTCGACACCTAAAGCCACAAATATGTACTTTTGATGTAATATGTATCGTAGCGCAGAATCAATTATTACAATCGATGTTTCCTGCAATTATTTTAACGACTTGTATATTTATAACGGTCAAGTATATGTAAGTTCATGTTTCATGAAGGATTGCGTAGACATGGATGACTATTTTGAATGGTTTTTGTTTTTGCCCTCCGGAATATTAAAATTCGAAAATAAAGATACGACACCTTTGAAATCAGAAAATGCAATAATTCCCATGAGATCTAGAACCACGATCAGTTTAGTCATAGAATTTAAAGAAAATATAGATAGTATCTTTAATTTAAGTCCGTTCCTGAGACGTTACAAAAACAACATTGTTAGCTAGTCGCGAACTTGCAAATTATAATCAGATTTAGAACAAAACAATATTTAACGTTATTAATAGGATCGGTATTCGTTACATCGTAACTAAAGATCAAAGATATATAATATGTAAGTATTCAGTACCCAGTAAATGGGATCCTTTTGAATAATATTAGTAATATTGAATACAAATTCCGCGGTCGACTAATGAAGGCAACTCTACCTGCTCCGGATTCAATACGACCGCTTTCATAAAACATAAATATAAGTCAGACATAGAAACGGGTTTTATTATAATCTTCATTTTTTGTGTTGTGTTATTTTATGTTTATGACAGGGCTTTCAGTACCTATATCTTTTTCATTGTATCTTAGCTGATAACCGAGAAAGTTAAAAATGTAAATAATAATCTTTACGAATACACTATTTGGTACAGTTCCTATTTACTTGTTTAACGATATTGGATCAATTTAGAGAATTTCTAGATAAAATTAAATGAAGCATTGCATATATGCAAAGATATGCAGATTTGTCGTTGTAAGAAAATTATCCCTTTTGAAATAGACATGTATATTAATTACCATATGTGCATGCAAACAGTCTGCGAGGCTAAATAAAAATAAAGGTTGAAAGGTGAAGAAATAATTAAGTGGACTTCCAGGCTTCGGGGCGGACACTGAACGCATCTCGCATTTAACGAAGGGATTATGGTGAACCATAAAAGATCATATTATTTGGAGCATGTGTAGTATAAAAAATGAAAACACTGTCTTGTACAACAAACCTATCGTGTACTATGTTGTCTATTCAAGGATTTTACCATCCCTTATAAAATACATTGGTCCATTTTTAAATACTCGTAAAAACATTGTTACGGTTTCCAATGCTTGTTTTTCATAAAATTATTTACACCGTTCCTAAAAGTTAGCATGCATGTGTCTATTTCCAACACCCACTTCAATCGATGACATCATAAAAATCCATCTATTAGATGATAATATGCATCAATGTGGCCGAGAATCGGGTTGTCAGACGGGACTCGTCCGGATCCGGTTATATTACCCAATCGTAACCACTATTTTTATAGCTCTCGATGTCGGTATTAAAAAGTATTTTTAACATAAGCGGATAGGGCTACAGGTTTACTGCTATGTGGAAGTTTATGTTATTTCTTTTAATTTTTAATAGTCGTGTATTAACAATTAAAGAATGACTTAGCGAGTAGCCGCGTTCAGGTATTTTTAAGAATTGTATGTCTGACGCAAAGACCTTTAAATCAAGTTTTATTTTAAATTAATCACCTGTTACAAACCTAATCTTGGCCAAATTGTAAATTTAGTACTACTACTGGAGTTATTATAATATATCCAATATCACATTTCATTAAATAGTTGAAATTTCCAACAGAAACACACTTTATATTATGTATCAAATTAATCAGCGGCCTAAATACCACATTGTAAATTACTGGTCACATTTAAGTAGACGTTTTAAAAAATGTACGTAAGTGCACATCCTAAAATCAACATTCAAAGTCCGCCAAAATTTTCCACGAGTTAAGGCAGAAATTATTTTGGTAGTGTTCTTCGTTTTTATTAAATATGCTTCAAAATAATGTAACTAGTGTAAAATATTCATGAATATTTATACATTATATAATAGTCCATAATCAAATAACCATTAAGCGAAATTAGGACCATATTATTTCTGTTAGGACCGATATAAATTGCGAACTTTTCTACCAGAAATCGTAATGAAAGGTATTTTATTTTAACTGATATGGTAACTCTAGCTAGAAAAAACATAATACACTATGCGAAGTGTAATAAAAATTATAAATAAAAACTAACTAAACTTTCTACTATATTGATTTTTTTAGCGGAAACTTGAAAGGTGATATGATTTCATGAGAAATTTTATTTTTCAAATCTTGTACACTGTGTTAAAAACACTAGTTTTAGGATAATTTATATATTTTATTGGTGTTAGTCGAATGTTTTTGGGAAATGGGACTTTTTAGATTGCCACAAGAACTGCGTTTTTTTAATTTTATTATTTTCAATCACAATCCATTGTTCTTCATATTCTTCAGAACCTTTTTGTACAACTGAACTGCGATGTTTGGTGTCAACATCTTCAACTTGAATAGTCATGAATATTTGACACTGGCTGAATACGCAATCGTGCGAAGCCCAACTAAAAAAAGAAGAATGCAATAAATAGTACATCGTAAAACGATGGTATTTACCATTTGAACTGACTGTAATCCAAAACATTGATATTTTATAACTTCTTAAATTGGTCCCCTTTCGAATAAACGCCTATAAATTGCCCTATCACAGACATATTCTGTTTTATAGCACATTCCGAGTACAGTTTCAACAAGTGTCAGGATTATGCTTGGGGTATGTTCCAAAAATGCGAAGAAAAATGGCCACGGGTGTGACAAATGGATACCCGTTGGTTTTCAAGAGATTATCCGGGCCTTTTTACTTACCTTTTACTCGACTATGACGATGCCACAAAGATGCCTTTCGGGTTGAGTGTATCCATTATCTTCTGGGGCTTTTCGAATTTCAAATAGAGAGTCGCTTTGGTAGATGACATTTCAAGTACATTGCATGAGTTCTTAGGCTATGTAATATACATACATATATAGATTCATTCGCTTGCTGTTGCGGCGGCGCTGGGTTTAGGATAATAATGGACTATGTCAATTTTGTAGAAAAATTATGGGGCAATTTAGATGGAAATGTGAAATTGAGCACATACGTACCTGATTAATGGGCATGCAATAAAACTGCTTTTCACTTTCACTTCTTCTTCACTTGTTATAATATATTTTAGTATTTAATTTGATATGTATTTGTCTAATATATAAAATTCCCGTGTCGCGGTGTTTGCTACCGAACTCCTCCGAAACGGCTGAACCGATTTCTATGAAATTTTGCGTGCATATCGGGTAGGTCTGAAATTCGGCCAACATCTATTTTTCATACCCCTAAATGATAAGGATGAGCCACCCCTAAATATGTTTTTTTTATTTTTTTGACAAAATTTCTTTTTTATATTTTATTATGATTTAGCATTTAAAAATATACACAACTTCAAATTTTCACCCTTCTATGATCAACTCCTAAGTACTAATAGCGATATTAGTACTTTAATAATTTTGTACTCTCGGCGATCTATAGTTGTCAGTTCAGATCAGTTATCACTCGATCAATTATTACCGCCATTTGGTTCCGGTAGATGGCGCTGCAATCGAATTCTATATTTTTATTTTTTTAAGGCAGGAAAACATCTGGGTACAGCTAGTTGTATTTTATATTATACAAGTTTATTATTTTATAACTGCTATTCGGAGCGGGTTAAATTTTAAGATATGTACACATTATGATGTGTTGTGAGAGCGATTTATTTTATATTATATATTTATAAGAGCGGGGCGTATTTAATTCAATTTTTAAATGACATAACAATGAATGTTTGACGTGCGTGTGAAAGGGGAACAGACGCCGTCAGATTTGAAGAGGGAATTTGAATATATTAGAAGAAAGTTAGAATAGGTCGAAAGGAGGTTTACGTGACAGTACCACTTGCCTTGCCATCGTCGGTAGAAATTTGACATTACTTGTTTAGAGCTTATCTCAAATTTTAACAGCTCGTAAGGCATATCAACGGTAAGTAAGACATAGGAAGACCGGACAAATGTCCACATATACAACGTTGTCACCAGCAATAAGTTTAGAACAACAGTAAAGAACAAGTTCAGGGTAAAGTTTGCTCATAAATAACCTCAATTTCGACTCAATGACATTTGTCCTGGCTGGGGAAGTCGCGTGTTGTCATTCCGATCGCTTTTTTTCCATTCAAATTAGTCTAAATATCATGTCTCATTGTTGCGTTTTTTGGTTGGAAAACGAATGTAAATTAATTTACTTTTGCCTAATTATGTTTTGATTTGCCTGTAATCGTTATTAACGACAGAAGTTTATTTAAAAAAGCAAATGATGTTCATAAAGTTGCGTAGTATCTAATACGTACGACGTCAAAAGTAGTTACTTTTGATGCTTGCACAAAATCTACGGCTGCGACGTTCTGTAATTCGATAAAAAATATCTGGGTTCATTCGAAATTACGCTTCCCAGTTGACTTATTATCGACTCAAGCGCCTGTTTCTACATGATTATTATGTTTCTAGAATATTATAAAATTCTAAACATGCTGTACATTGAAGATATATTTTTTTTATCTAGAATACACCGTATAAACAATAGAGAATACAATGCAATCTTTTTCAGATTTCTTGTCTGTTTGTTCGGGATTCATATAAAAACTACTGGAGCGATTTCGATGCAGTTTTCGCTGATCGATACCAAATTCTTCGACTTAAGCTCTTCGCTACTTTTTACCCCGGAAATGCCGTGGGAACTTTCACGGGAGCGATTTGTAGTATTTGGAGTGCATTAAAATTTGCTTATTCCGACACAGTTTTCATTACAAAGATAGCTTACATGCTTTTTTAAATGCAATGAATCCCGCAGGAATTTCAAATCGAGCGTAAACGAAATCGCCTCTATCCTATCCAAACCTAGTTCTAGAATATAACGCTAACATTAGACGGACCGACTATTTTGAATCAATTTGGTTGAAGGCAAAGAACTGCAAGTACAGTACCGTATTCAATGGTTCACTTGTTTTTAAACGAACCACTGGCTGACTGATTGAATCGTCTAAATTGAAAGACAGAAATGATCCGTCTAAAACTAGGTTCAATGTAGCAAAAAGAACAAGTTATTAACCTTCGATAGCGTCTTCGATTCAAAGCGAACCAACTACAAGTTTGGTGGAAAAAGCCAGTTTTAAATTCAGAATTTATATAGCGTATATTTTGACACGCAAGTAGGGAAATATGTCTACATACATTTTAGTTGAATGAGAGTTGCTCTTGCGCAGAGATCGCACCCGGCTAACCGGTTATGGTAATACAAAGTAAGCAATGTTTGGCTTCGAGAAAGGTCGGTTGTATAACTTAAGTGTTTAGGTATGTAAAAAGACACTAGGAACTTGCATGCGTTGACAGTTTACCTGTATTGGCGGTGTATCCTAGTCAAACAATACGACTTGTTATTTCAAATAACATAAATGACACCGCTATTCTCGAGTGTTTTAATATTTTACGACAATATTTCTTTTATAATATGATTTTTATATAAATACTAGATATACTTTTTTAATGTATTTATTTCAAGTAATTTAACATAAAATATTATTTTAAAGACTATAAATAAAATAAACTTAAAAATATATACAACTATCTGTGCCCGCGACTTCGTCCGCGTGTCTTTATTTTTCTCGGAATCCTAAAAAAGAGACAAAAACTAGCCTAAGTTACTGCTTATAACATCAGGTAGCTGCCAGTGAGTCATGTCAAAATCGGTCTAGCCGTTTCAGAGATTACCCAGACGGTAATTGCAACAATATGTTTATGCATGTTATGTCAAAAAGTTGGCCTAAACGGTGCATGCCCCCGGCCAGAATTTGAATTCGTGTCATTCACTGGAAATGATTGAAGGATTATCAATATACATTGAACGGATGATAGGAAAAATAAAACCAGATATGTGGTTCTTTAATCTGTATATCATATAAATAAAATCATATACAAAAAGAACCATAATTAATGAGATTAATATCAGACAATAGTACTTGTATCTCTCTTACAAGTAATCTATGAAGTAGGAGTCAAGTTTTCTAAAACTAACAACTCTCACTATTTTTCATTTGTCAAAGGCATTTGAAGTTAAGATAATTTTCATCTATTTTTGTAAAGAATGCTTCGATTGGCAATACATTTGATCGGCATCATTTTTATAATATTTTATTTAAATGAATGTGTGCCTTAATAGAGAATCATTAACCTTGGCCGTCGTTTCGCCAGAATGGGATTAGCAAAAAATTACGTAAATGTGTAAACATACCATAACATATATAGATAACGAAAACAAAACAACGAAATTTACTTTTCCCGCCGACCGCACAGTCTAGAAGCGGTTGTACCAACAGAATCTATTCGAGTGTAAGTATTTGGCATCCAGACTACAACCAAACATAGGAAGATTGTGGGAGTAAACATTTGCCTCGGTTATACAGGGGCGGGTTCGTTTAACCCGTGCTACAATTCCTTGCCGCGCTTCTTAGAGAAATTGAATATTTAACACCATTAATAACAAATCCCAAAAATGTGTACGCATGAAAATTTATACCTAAGTATAAAAACAAAACTTACAATCCACATAGTAAAATATGAATTTTGTGTAATATTTCTACATAATTGGTTAATTTTTACAACGCTTGGATTTGAAACACCATCTATGAATTTGTCAGGTAGAGACACGGATACAGACATTGAATTTTTTCTAGTCTATAAAACATCTGTCCATAGAGAAGAACCTAAAGTATTACTATAAGTAATTTTAATCTTGAACCTAGAAGTTCAATGTAGAAGAATACTAGAAGAAATTTAAAAAAGGCTTAAATTTTCTTTATTGTAATGAAAGTATTAAGTCGGTAAATTAATGGCGACATGACATTATCTAAATCAGATCGATTAAAAGTTTAGGCGGGAAGTTCAAATTAAGGTTTGAAAAACGAATATAAGAATCATGTGTAACACGTTGACTTCTCGATCAAAACATCATGTTTTAAAAGAGGTAATTCTACAAGTTATTATAAAAAATTAGCCTTGACATAAGCAAACATCATAATATTAAGAAATAATTATTACAAATTGAAAAGTTTAAAGGTATTCTACGTAGAGCTAAGACGCGTTTAGAGGCATAAGATCCCCGATAATATTGTAGAGTTTTGGAGAAAAATTTCCCCAATTTGGAGACCTTGAATAGAACATCGGAATAGTACGGGTATTTGGCAGTCGATGCGAATCGCATACTTCTAGTTATCCATGGGCAGTGAGATGTAAAAAACGTTGCCAATTAGTAAAATAAGAAAAAAGGTGAGTCAATACAAACTTGAGACTGTCTTTTATAGTGTATAAAAAGCTAACAAATAAGAGTACTGGTTTTTTTAGACAAACGTGTTTTACAAAATAAACACAAAAAACCCAGTCGATACACATGCTGTTTTGATTTTACAGTGCATTTGTATTTCATTTGCGGTTTCTTAAATGTTAAAGTTTAAATGCTTATACGTGTACAAGGGTGCAACTAAAAATGTGATGTTTTTATTCACTTCTGTTGCGAAATCCGTAATGCAATATTTACAAGCAGTTGTTTGTTTTGTCTGGTAGTGAACAATAGAATAGATAGATATATATAGATAACTCTTAATACATACATTACAGCAAAGCATATAGATAAACAGAAATAGTAAACGGACAACCTTATCGCTAAAAAGTGATCACTTCCAGGCATTCTGTGACAGGGATTTAGGTTTTTAATACTGATTGTAATAGTTCAGCGTTGTAATAGACAAGCCTTCATGGAAGATCAGGTTATGATCCAGCAGAGAAGAGCAAAAGTGGTAAAGCCACCATGTTACGAATATGTCCTTGTTTGGTCACCTGATTTAGTTTTAGCGATTTCAAAAAGGAACCTGAGATTGATAATCTTAGCTAGACCTATTATTATATTGAGGAGTTTCTTGCAACTGCTTCTCTTTAAAATCCGAGTCTCCATCGGACGCATGCTCGGGCGAGGCTGCCTCACGGTCGAAATGCTCGGTCGGTGTGGACGTGCCTCGGCTGAGTATGCCTCGGAGCCAGGTCGGTAATGCGCGCGTGCTCAAAGGTGCCTCGGTGTGCGCTGACCGTTCGGTGGGGGCGGTATTGCGTTTGGCTCGCGAGCAAGAAGCTTTCGTTGGTTATTATGGACACTCAAAAAGCCTCGATAAACTTAATTAAATTATATGCTTCACACACGATGTTGTGACATCCTAAGAATCCCAAATATTTAAATAAAAGTCAGCGGGAAGACCTTTTAATTTAACAGTACGCCGATAGGAAGATAGCTGTTGTAGCAATAACACTACTATCCATTTTAAATTGCTCGGTGGAACTGATGGCTCGGCTCCTCGCGAGCCCCGTCTCGATGTTTCCGGTAAACTACAAGGCTGCCTCGCGAGCCGGCCTCGGCCGTACCGCTTGCCCGAATGTGGCTCACGAGCCCATTCGCCCGGTGGAGACGCGGCTAACCAGCACGTTGCAAAACGGTGCACACAGAATAGGAAGCAAATATGCTGAAATTATTGAACAACATTTCTCAAAAAGAAACGTACAAAAAAATATAACTATTATAATTTCTAAAATAGACATTTGTAGGAAAATACTTGATGCTACTATAATAATGAGGCTGGTTTATACGTTGCACTGCCTTCTGACCACGCTTCCCTGTATTAGTTTAGTTTTAATTTTTTGCACTTTTATAAGTATTTTGCTAACATCTATCTATACAGACTGTGAAATTTAGGCTTAAGGCCGACTGGCGATTTGTTAAAAGTTTAAATTTATGAGAAATTATAGAAGTCTTACAAATATTCATTTAGAATAACTTACAAATGTGGACTATCATTATCGGGATTACTCCTTCCATATTGCTTCTGGAACTACCAATTTATAAACATTACATAGATTGCACATCCACTAAACGCTCTTATTTTAGAGAACGGTTGCCAGTAATCTAAGTTACGACCAATGCCCGACGCATGTTTACGATATAGAAGCCAATGCAACTCGTATACGAATAGCTGGATATAACATGTTCAAAATAAATCAATAAACGTGTGATGCTCAGTTTTAAATTGCAAAAACCTAGTTATAGGAGAACTTAGATAGGTAAAGTAAAATCGTTTGGACAGTTTTCTTACCAATAATTATATTGACATAATATAACTATAATACTAATGCAAGCAACTGTTGTTCGTGCCTAACCCGCAAGGGACCTGGCGTGAAGTTATGTATGTATGTCTGTATGTACTAATGCAAGGCGTATACATACAGGCTGATAGCGTTTCTGTCGTGACCAACGTGAATCGTCTGTCTTACCACACTCAGAAGACAAAGGGGTTCCCGTACGTTTTCAGTTCGCGGCGCACTTACAGCTTTGGTTTTTTGATGGAAATTTGTATATATATATATATATATATTCTTTGTACGTTTCGGAAGAATCGAATAACGAACGCACAAAAAAACATACATACGAATTGGGAACCTGCTCCTTGGAAGTTGGTTAAAAACAGCTGAAAAAGACTACATAAACATACACAATGGATTTTTTTTTTGATTTGTTGCTTGTTTGGTCGGAATTCACTTCAAAACTAATGGGCCGTTTTCGATGTGGTTTTCGCTGATCGACAGCATTTTTTTTACTTAAAATTTGCGTTACTTTTTATCCCAGAAATGCCGCGTGTATTTTTCTGGGAATTATTTTTTATTTAAAATGACCATAATAAAAAAACCCAATTCGAATGTGATTTTTTCATTGATTAATAGAAGGTTTTATGTAATAAAATGGGTCTCTGTATTCTCTGTGACTCCGGGAACCCCGCGGGAATTTTCTTTGGAGCGTTTTGTAGTAGTTCAGGTGCATAATAATTAGATTACTCCGGCAGTTTTCACTAAAATGATAGCTAACATTATTTTTTAAATGCTGGAGTACTTTGTACCCTAGGGATCCCGCGGGCTTTCAAGTCGAGCGTGGTCGAAATCGCAAAAATAAGAAGCATGTTCTGGTTTAGTTTAACTAATATACCTAATGTAATGTATACCAGTATATCATAATAGCGATATTATAAAACAAATTACTGGCAAGCGCAATTTTGAATTGATTAAATTCATTACTTAGAAACTGGGTATAATTTCTACACGAGGTGTAATCTCCTTGTATGGAAACGTTTCTATCGATACCATGTAATCAATTTCAATATCAACAACGTATTAATTTTCAAACTAATTAATTTTTTATAGCTTACAAGCGAATCTGTATTCCAGCTACCGCAACAGCGGTAGGTACGCAAAATAAATCATTGTTAATATTGTGACTTGTGTCTTTGGGAATGAAGTTATTAGAAATTCGGTACATTATGTATGGTACTTTCGGTGAAAGAGATGTACCTAGGACACTTTTTATACTGGAAACAGTGGTTAGGATTCTTAATAGAAAATCGATATTTTAATCGCAAAAGATACGTAGAAAGCCCTAGTTTTAATATAAGAATGAAGTGGTTTTAATTAGAGAATTATCTAAGCAATTCTTCAATTACGTAGCTATTGCTCCGACTAGGCTATTTGCGTTTCTCATAATATTTATCTACGGGGGGGGGGGGGGGGGGGAATTAAGAATGCTGAAGAGTAGGCGATCTAAGATACATCTATTTTATGAAATAATGACTATAGGGATCACACACCGCCTACAATATTGATCCAAAAATTGTGTACATCGTATCTACGATCCAAGAATATTATAATAATCGGCAGACAAGTTACGCTTGTGTTATCGGTAATATACAACGGACTAATCTGGGGCCAATCCCAGACACCCAGACCATAGTAAATAATGGAGAAAATACGTTTCCGAAATTTACTATACTAGGAATCGAACCTGGAGGAATGTAGAGGCATTGCAAAAAGGTAGGCCGGCAAGGGCTTGACCCGCTCAACCACAGAGGCCGTTGAAATATGTAGTTGGTTATTAATAGTTAAAAGTTTTAAGTGCGACGTTGAATAACTTTTCATTTTCTTAGTTTGCCGTATGGCCCTTTTTTACTAAGTACAAAAAAAAGTAAGACGTTCTAAATTCGTAATGTATTTTTTTTTACTTAAATGTGTGATCATGGCTAGAGGTACCTAGAATTAGTGGTCGAATTATTCTTTTTTTTATCACACTCTAAATAAAAGTGATCTTAGATCGTTATAATCTTTGCATTAAATTTGACCATAAACGACATAACAGGTTCTACGATTGTAAATTTCATAAAAATATAAATATAATAGCCGATGTGTTAAGTAAAACGCTCGATTCCATGAAAAGATCACAGATAAGTTCTCGGACTTTACAGATACATCGATAAGATACTTGACTAAAACTCACTTATCGTTTGGGTTTTATTTGAATGTTTTAAGAAACAATAGCGGTCTAGATTCCAAATGTGTCAAGCAAACGGAATGAGGTTAAAATCATTTGACGACCCGAAAATAAACGAGGGCTCTAGCCCCAATCAAGTACTTTAAATGCCTGTCCATTTGATACCCATTCCACTGAAGTACAGTTTCATTAAAACTCTGCTAATTAAAAAAGGGAATAGAAAAAACAAGGAGACATTTTGAGCTACGATGTTGCATAATGTTGGTATTGGATCAATCAAAATCAAGGACACGTCGGCATTCAATGTCATTGCATAAAGAAAGTATATTTACATGGATCACTTTGGTTACTTCACCTAAATCGAAAAATAGAAATAAACCGTGTAATATTAGCTTAACAGAAAAGTAGAATGTACAATATAAACTATTTGTAAATTATATAGTAATTAAAATACTTGTATGAGAAAATATCACAAATCAAGTATATAGAAATCAGATAGATAATGTAAATTTTGTAAATATGTAAACTAAAGTTAAAAATACCCACTAATAATGAGATAGAAGAAGCGAAATAAAAAATTTTGTAATGTCGTAATAAGATTGAATTATCAATTTAAAAAAGCAATAAGTACATTACGTCCAATCCCTACTAATATTATAAATGTGAATGTAAGTTTGTTTGTTACGCTTTCACGCGAAAACTACGGAGCCGATCATCATGAAACTTTGTACACATATTCTTGGAGGTATTAGAAGTAACATCGGATACGTTTTATGAAAAAAAAAAATCCACGCGGATGAAGTCGCGGGCAGAAGCGAGTTTCCAATAAATAAAAACTCCCTATTATAAGTTTTTATTAGACTTTCATATTTTACCGTCCTTGGCAGGAAAATACCAAATGAAATCGACAAATTATATCGAGAACTGTATTTTACTTTAAACTAAGTTTCCATTCCGTTTTCTATCTGAATGTCTTTTTAAAACCCTATTCTATAGTAATGGAGTCTAAAAGGATGTCCTTATAAAATACTTTATATTTTTATTCATCTGTAGTCTTTCTCGGTCTAAATGTAACGCTAAAATATATGCCATAACAAAAATATTTCAATACTCGTATTTGCCATGCTTTAATATAACTGCTGTGGCTCAAAGACGATGAGTCCTGGCCTCCGAAACGGGAATACTCGTTTGCATTCTCTTCAGCGTCAGCGTCATAAGCTTGAAGAAGCTGGCGTAGATCAACTTTCCCTGCGTCACTTCTGCGATATTTAGGCCGACCAACAGTCACGTCAGTTTATATACTCTTCGTTGCAGAATCCTACCTGTTTTAGATGGCGTTTTAAAATGATGCGGATCACGCAGACGCAGTCCTATGATTACTGTAAACACGTTTACCAGCACAAAAACTCATAGATAGAGAATTAATTTTTAGTAAAGGCAGACCTAAAGCTCTACCTATATAAACTTTACTACAATTTTGACGAAGGTACCAAGTTTTGACAACTGTCAAGAGAAGGAGCGCATTGTGTTGGACGTATCTTATTATAATAAATCAATGTTTCATACATAACGTCGACAAGGGTGGTCATAAAGTCAACATTACGTATAGATCCAAGGCCCTGCCATACCTCATTCGATCATAGTTCTTCATCTCTTTTTCCTTGAGCATCCTTACTGTACGCAGTCTTGTTCACATTTGTTCATATTTACATAGACCATTTTATTGGCTTCATTTGAAAGACAGAAGTGAACCATCTAACACCAGTATTACAGTTTAGAGACTAAAACTTTTAGTTTTACTTACCTTAATTAGGTTCCTTTGTGCCTTACATTCACACCAAATACGTCATGACTACTTGTGACCGGTTGTTGAACTATTTGACTAATAAGAAACAATTAATCAACATTTTATGCTGAGAAAGAGATAAAATATGGCTCCTTTGATAACGTCGCACGCCAACCTTGAATAGTGTAAAAAAGCCTCACTCACACTAAGCGGCTTAAAAAAAGTGACGATACATGTTAAAAGACGCGCCGTATCTCAAGGCTCACGCATATAAAGACTGATTTATATTGATCTAGCTATTGACTTCAAATTCGAAGGAAGCCAGTGCTGATTTCTTACTAGGGTTGCCAAACATATTTTATAATAATGTATTCTACTTTATTTGTGGTAAATATATTTTTTACTTTTGTATAAAAATAAAATATATGAAAATACTCTATTTCCAATATTTACTTTGATGCGTAAAGTGAAATACTAAATAATGGAATTAAAATGGCAAGAGGAACAGGAACATCTATAAATTGAATAAAAAAATATTGTTGGTATAATTAAATTGGGAATGTAAAGATAGCTTCCAAAAATTTAACGATAATAAAAGTTGTTAGTGTGTGCTTCTACACACAAGAATGGCGTCTCCAAAAGAAGAAATAAATAAAATTTTGAAATATACTGTTTTCCTTCCAAATACTTTATTTTTGAAAGAAAGAAAGAAAGAAAGAAACTTTATTTGCAAAATTAGCGACGCAATTACATTTCTTATACATTTTTATACACAGGGCATAATTTTAAAATCTGTACGCCGCATCTTCAGCAAACAAGGTTTGCAGTCAGCATATTGCTGTGCCGGAACTATATCCAACACAACGCTGATTTTCAGTGCAAACCCTCCATTTGACGTAAGACGAAAAACGACCCAATTTGGTTAATAAATAAATAATTAATAAAACTAATTCTGCTTATAAAATACTTAATAATAATACTTTAATACATGAAAGAAAGAAATAAATTTTAATAAATACTATAAAAACGTTACTTTAAAATTAAAATAAACACTCCTGTAACAACTTGTATCGAATAATTTATTCGAATACTATTCGCTACAGTGCTTGTCGAGTATTCCACATTCCGTGTGCCACGTCACTGACATGCAACAAATGACATTTTACTTCATAACCTATAAAATATTGAATGTGTTATTTTACTGTTAAAATATAAAATATTAAATATATTTTATTTTCCCACTCTGTATAATATATATGCCGTGCTGCCTCGAGTTACAGATAAGTTGTCAGACCGTGATGTGCGTTTGGGGTTGTCTGGAAGAGATCGCTTTTTAGCGATAAGACCGCCCTTTGTACATAAGTAGATATAATTTTAGTCTTTAAGTTCATGATTGTATTGGTGTACAATAAAGTGTTATCTATCTATCTATCTATCTATCTTCTTTTTGTAATGTGAGAAGATGTCTTTTATAGTGGAATTTAAATGAATTAAATGTTTTTAGGTCTCTAATTGGAGGAGGAATATCGTTCCAGCAATGAGTGGCAGCATATTTGAAACAGCCTCTGAAAGCAGCTGTTTTGTGCTTCGCTGTTATTAAAGGTTTTGTAACAGACCGTACATGGTGTGACCTATCCCATCTCCAATCCATCTTATTGTATAGATATTTAGGGTACTGCGATGAAATTACACCAAACAGCATACAAGCTAAGTGTAACTTCCTCCTAGCTGCCATCTTTAACACATTATTTTTATTTAAATATGGAGTCACATGGTTTTTCCCCTCCTACTTAAAAATGTAATACGTATTTTTCTCAAAAATAGTTGGCAACCCTACTACATGCTGTAAATTGATTTGAAGTCGGTATGGAACTATCAAGCCAGTGCGAACTTTAATATTTCTGAGTGTATATTTTTATGTCACAATTGAAATTACAATGATACCTGATATTAGGGGGCTGGAAATATAGTTTAATAATTCTTGATTTTAGTATTATTTTATGTTTTAAACTGTAAAACGAATTCAAATATAATTGTAAGACAACTTAATTCCCAAGTAGAATTTGTGCCTAAAAACTTCAGAAAATGTTTGATTGGCACGTACAATTTGGCTAAAGCGGGATATTAAAATGAGGTTATAAATTTCAAATAAGACTTGGCTTAAAGGTCTTCGTGGCTTGGAAGTATTACAAAAATTCAAGCATGCAATGTTTTTAAGATTTATTCTCTGTTTATCTATTTGTGGGTTTGTCTGTTCGTTCGGAATTACTAATTATTACGGAAACAATTACTAGGGCGATTTCGATGCGGTTTTCGCTAATCGACAGCAAATTCTTAGAAAAATAAAATGTACGCTACTTGTTGTCCTGGGAGGGTTTTTTTCTGGGAGTGGTTTGAAGTTGTTCGAATGCATAAAAATTGTTTTTTCTGATGCAGTTTTCACTCTAACGATAGCTTACAATCTTTTGTAAGTTCTCGGATACCTGTGTCCCGGGAATCCCGCAGGAATTCCAAGTCAAACGTGGAGGAAGTCGCGGGCATATCCTAGCCAAAAATACAAAAAATGTGAGATGAGGAACAAACACAAACGTATTCCAAAATAATAATAAAGTTTGTCTTTTAGACAATATTCATTGCGTCAATGAAACATTATATAAATTAAGTTTTTGTATTAACCATAATTATTATGGGATCAGCATAAGTTAATGTTTATCTTATGTCTAGGAACTCTATTACATATTAACATCTTCATACATTTATTAGAAGAAATTTTTTTTCGCATGTTTGAGCATAATAAGTTGATAAAACGTCTAAAATCGTTGATTGGAATACTATTAGTATAAAATATATACTTGTAGTACTTATATATTTCAAATACTAATGAACGATTGATAGTTCGTTCCATTAATCGTTAATTAATATAACAATGGAATAGACCCAATAAATAATTCACAAGTGGTGAAGAAGCAATTTGCTCTCAGATACCTAGTAGTTTTGTATTCAGCTTTACTGAATTCCTATATCTATTTTCTCTGATAATAATAATTCGTCTAGATCGCTGGTAAGGTTTGTTTAGACTTAATCCTAGACGATATACACGTTCAACGGAAGTCATAAGTTTTATCATCTAGCACGTCAAGGCTCGCTGCATTGTATGAGTGCATCTAGAGAAATGCACTGGCAACTCGTTGAATATGTATCGTTTAATGTTTCGTTGAGCAGGTAAAGTTTCGTATTAATAAATGAAGTTTAATATTCTTAGTAAGTACTACTAATAGCATGTCTATTGACTTCTTCATAGCAAGTGAAATGATTACAACATACCTTTGTAAAGAAATTGTGTGCGCGCGCAGGTAAAA
This sequence comes from Dendrolimus punctatus, assembly GCA_012273795.1. Classification (NCBI taxonomy): domain Eukaryota; kingdom Metazoa; phylum Arthropoda; class Insecta; order Lepidoptera; family Lasiocampidae; genus Dendrolimus; species Dendrolimus punctatus. The sequence continues at coordinate 15,194,488 of CM022534.1, read as the reverse complement.
CACCACAATCCTACAGGTGAACGTTATCCTTGATTTTAAATTTAGAATTTTTCAACGGTCACTGAGCGTCGTCGGTCACGGACACTCGTGTGTTTCTTATTAACAGCAGGCCACGACACAACTAACCACACAGTTCAGTTTGTTTATAAAATTAAGAACCACTTATTAGTAATTTCGATGAACCGGTGTGCGCATGCCCGTGCAACACGCGCCTTGTTTAAAATAAGGTTATGTTTTAAGTTGTAAGCACCAACCGGCTTCACTTAGTTGCACAGAAAAAGTCTTATTAAAAGGTCCGGTTAACTTTTGCCCACAACGCAAACACTTGTGGCACTGTTCAAACACATGTATCCTTGGGGATTCCGTCACTTAAAAATCACTTAAAACAGACAATGTCGCACTAACTGACGATCTCCCGGCTCTTACCTGTGGCAAACGAAGGCCGTGTAGCGTATACGTTTTTTAAACACTCGAAAACACCGGAACCGGTAATAATTCGATTCCGCACGTGAACGTGACACTGTCAAGTAAAATTCCAGTAAACACTGCAACACCAAAAAATCACTCACGGACGCCAAAGCATTTCATGTGTGAAGCGCCGCGAGGTCCGGGTGACAAATTAAACGAATAGAAAAAGAAAATAAACGAAGAATACTAAAGTCGCCGACTGCAAAGCCGGGCGTCCGACACTCCTGCTGAACGCTGTACTAAACGCGAGAGGCCGTGCGACCCGCCCCGCCCCGCGGCCCCGGCGTTCCGCCCGCGCCCTGCGACCCGCGCTTCACATTCACACCGTATGAGAATAAAACATTGAAAAATCTCAAGTACACGAGGAGAGGAGCATAGAGCATGGACCACAGCCTTCGCGGCTCATTTCCTATTAAACGTGAAACTTTTTTGTTTGACCGTTTGTTTATTATAACGTTGCGATGTATATAGTATTAGTAACACAAATGCTAGCAGCTAGACAAAACTACTTACATGTATGGCTTCGCCATTAATATAGGTTTGGCCACAAAAGACGTCAGAAATCAATGACGGTTATTTAATTTTCTATATAGATATAGAGAATAAATGTTTCTGAAATTTTTGGCGGGAACTGAAAGATGTTATGTTGTGCAGTTTTATTTTCTAAAAATGTGTAAAATTACTCTAAAATGAAAATAGTTGTAGGATATTGATAGTTTTTGAGTAGTAATTATGTGTTTTTGTAATAAATGTGAACTGTATAGTTAAATGTGGTCTTTCGAGTTGTCACAAGAACTCCGTTGAATGGCTTTAGTTGATAACCTTACATTTCAGCTGAGCTATAGGTATATAGGCTTAAGAAAATGAAGAAACTATATGGTAATCTAAGATCTGGCTTCAAGGCCTAGCTGCCAAGCCATAAACCTAAATAAATAAATGTTTCGGAGAACAGCTGAAAAGAGAAAGAGAAAATATAACGCATATATATATATATAAATAATTAAATATCCTTCAATAATGCTTTTATTGCAAGTGAGTTAATTAGAAAACTGGCATTAAGTCAATTTTATGAAATGGGGGATGCTGAAGATTGCGCGAAGTGGAGTAAAAAAAGTAGCAAAGCGGACTCGGGGCGTTGTAGTGAACGCTCCGAACGCAACCGGGATTTAAGGCTCGTATGATGATGATGACATTTCTTTCTATGAGTTCTTGTATCTGTCTCAAATCTATTTGTATTTGTATCATATATATTTATAGTAACTTTTTACAAATATTTATTATTTACGCATACCTTTTTCCAGTGGATAGTGGTTGTGAGATAATTGGAGGGACAGATAAACAAACGGTCGAGTTGTTGACGATATAAGAAATGATATTATGCTGGCAAATCAATGGTCTCGCAATAAGAGAGAACAAAAATATTGGAGAACAAAAATAGGGAACTGTCAATTTCACTAAGCAATTCTTCAAAAGCGGCCGCTTTTAGGCTTTCTGGTTACTGTATTATTCTTTACCTTATAAATGGTAAAAAAATAAAATTCGACCAGTACTGGTATTTAGTTTCGTCAAACTATTGCCAGTGGGTTTCAAGGCAAATGAATGGATAGTAAATTTTATGTAAACCATGCATTATTTATGTAATTAAGCATAATAAATGACAGAAGATAATTTATAAGATATGCTGAAACCTTTCCCCGATCTTACATTTACAACATTGGTATTCGACTTTGCTTCCCTCGCGTAATCTTTGCATCCGTTCTCCGTGGAAACTACGGAAATATCTTACCTTCCAAGATATAGAGTTTGTTCAACATCATTCTCAAAGTACTTATTTATTATAGATAATATTTTTAGTGAATGGTTTATGCTCAAGGAAAAAAGATTTATTATTAAGAGACAAGCAAATAATTAACAAACATTCCAAGCCAAAAACAATTTTATAATATATATTTATAGCATGTGATTTAAAAAAATAGTTTATTGGGTACCAGAATTTTCTTATTAATAATTAATTAATAATAAGTTGGTTAGTTCAGTTTTTACAAATGTATGTTTCAATTTTTTGAAGCGAATTGTTCTTTCTTTATTGTTTATTTGAAAAAAAAAAAAAAAAAAAAAAATTCACTTATATTCGAAATAAACCACATTTATTTTTATACTTTACTATTAATTTTCAATTTAGCTAAAACTTAAAAGATTTTAAATGAATTCTAGCTCTATCTATATATTCCTAAGGCAGAAATTCTTCTATACGTAGGTCGAAGAAAATTTTACGTAACAGTGCATTGAATTTTGAACTTTATCACAGTGATTTAAAGTGTAATGTAGATTGAATTTTTCGAATTATAATATAGTAACGGATATAGCTGAAGGAATTTTATTTATCTATATATTAATACGTGAATCAAAAGCTTTGTACCCCTTTTTACGAAAATCACGCGGACGGAGGAGTATGACATTTCGCACATATTATAGTTTATACAAAGAAAAAGTGCAGAATGCAAACATTTTATTAAATTATGCATTAAAATAACTTAAATCAATAAAAAAATATTACATACACTACCATGTATTTGGAACAACATTGGCGAAATCTGTGATTATAGAAGTATATAGTCTTTGATAACAGAAATTAAATTAATTATTATGGTTGAATTTCGACCACGGTCCTGCACGAGTATTAATGAAAGAGAAGAATTATCTGTTAGTATATTCTCTGAAGTATCAATTCTACTGCGTGCGAACTGCACACACACACCAACACAGTTACTTTCTTCTTCTTTTCTCTGATCTTTGATTATTTGAATTGATATTTTAATTTAGTTCTTTCTATGGTGACTTGTTATAGTTCCATATCACTCTGTTATGAATATAATAAGAATAGCTGATAGCCAACCAAAAAATGTATAAAACTGTACAGCACATCAGTGCCTTTTATTTTTCTGCCAAAAACTCTACTTTAAAACTAGATCATTGAAGTAGTATAATGTATATATGATGAACGTGGTAGTTATCGATTTAAAATGAAGAAACTTGTCAGCGGTGCACCTTTTCTCGGTTGCAATGTGTTTTCAAAGTTTGTGACATCTTTCACCTCTGAAAAATCGACATACGTGAAGTTACTGTTTCTCCTATAAACTTTGGTTGTTAAAGGGTGTTTTCTGTTCAGTGAGCTTATACTGTTAAGTTAGTCTTGTATAGTTTCTCGTATTTTGTTGTAAAAGCATTGAAGCTTGACTTAATTAAAGAGCATTTATAAAGCATGTTATAATTTGGGTAATCTATACTAGTATTATAAAGAGGTAAAGTTTGTAAGTTTATGACGTTCTAGGGGGTAATCACTGGATCTACTTAACCTTAAATTTTGAAAATTCTTTCACCAGTGGAAAACTACATTATTTTTATGAGTGACATAGGGTAGGTATTGCGATTGATTGTGATTAATTATTTTTTTCTGATGCCAAGCGAAGTGGGCACGGGTGAGCTGGTCGAATATAAATATAGCTTAATTTATAAGTATCGATAATCGATCATGAATTTAGTAGCTAATTTATTTTTATTATCCAACACCGTTATTAAAGCCGCTATTAGCCATATTGAATCAAATTAGTTGATAGGCGGAGAATTGAAAGGATGCAATGGCAATGCCTTTACGGCATTGAATGACATTGAATATCTCAATTTTATGTTGACATTTGACTTTGTTTACTTCATTCAAATATGTTCGGTTGTCTTGGAGTTGACCGTCTTAAATGCGCACTCGATGAAGACTGTAGGATGGTTAAAATAGGAAGTTGTTTATGTATAATTCTGAAGGCTTAAGTGGAAAAGGTGAGAGGTTAGAGTAGATAGAGTCTCTACAACAGGACTGAATACTTGCAAAGTTTTTCTAAGGCAGCTTGACGGATTTAACACGTCATTTTATTTTTTTCGTTTTCCATTGATATGTATCAAGTAATTGTTAAAGTATGCGCATTTGGTCCCACTACAAGCAAATACACGAAACGAGAAAAATTAAGAACTAAATTGGTACTGCAACAACTGTGTAAAATCGTTTTACAACTATATTTGTATAAAGCGATTCGACTCAACATTCTAAACTAACCGATTACAATTTTTATTAATAATAATGCCAAATAATTTCAAGTTGAAAGTCTCTTATCTTGATAATAACTTACCTGGGAAGACGGGTTTCTGGGACATATCTGTATTTCTCAAAGGTTTCCAAAGCCTGGTATCTATCCGTCGTATCTTTTAAAACCGCCTAATATATAATAACTTTAATTTTCAGATCGCATTCCTGCGAATACTACCATCGCATGTTGGTGACTTCATGGAAGAAGTTCTTCTTATAATGTTAGCACCTTGTTGTTAGAAATATCGTGTGGCGTCAGTAACCACTTTACTTCAAATGGGTCGTAAGTCCATTTGTTGCACTTTGACAATAAAGAAGCAAGCAAAAAGGTTTATATGATCGAGGGACGGCAGTTATGAAAGTTCTTGGTAACATGCCTAGTGCACTAAGAAAATGAATGCATTTAATATATATAATGAACCTTTTGTCGAGGTGTTCATCTATCATGGACAGTCTATTGCTAAGTGTTAACGTAGAGTTGGATACTCGATTCCTGTACATTATTTTCTATCACACCGTGACAATGTTAGGAGCTCGGGAACTGAAGACACTTTGGCTAACCTTGACGACGTCTGCCCTTTGCGCTCCTTTCCTGTCAGAATAAGTTTGGTGTTATCTCTTTCAAGTGGTCAGATTCTCCGAAGAACAGCGAATCTTTTTGAACAAGGGCAACAAACACTCCGTCCAGCGCTTTATGCCTCAAAACCACGAACCCTGGCAGGAAACACAACGGGATTTGAGAATAAAATAGATATAAATTAAAGGTAAACAAGCGGATATTGCACGCGACTATTCTAGAATTACTTCAATAAGTTTCCACCTATTTTGCGAGAAAAACAATTCATCGTCACTATTGAAAGCCGCACGCATAAAGTTTGCTGATGACTACTTACTATTATTGTATTGTATTACTTATTATTGTTATATGTACTCTTACTTATGAAAAGTATATACAATAAAAAAAATAATTGATTGCAACAACTATTTATGTAACCTTTTTCTCAATCCTACTGTTCATCGACGCGTGACACCATGCGGCTATAGGCAAACCTTCAGCGCAACGTTAGTAGTAAAATTAAATTATGATAATAATTTCATTTCCAAGACTGTAAGTTAATAAGGCACAAACATTCAAATAAAAGCACTGTCACAGTCATAATTATATAATAATATTAGTACATGGAGAATGGGTTAATTAGCGACATACCTGAGAAAGTCTTTAACAACGTCCCAAAATACATTACATACGGCCTTGTCCTATTTTATAGCCTTTCATTAGTTGATACGAAAATGTTTATTAACAAGGCACGTTTTTCTTTTCATAAGCTTTTGTAGTCAATTTGGTAAAAAAACAATGGCCTTACTTAGTCGTCATATTCGTCTGTTCATCGGCTTTGTTTGCCTTTATATTTTTTCTTAACGATTGAATTAGTTTGTCTAATCATCTCTCTCAGAAACTACTTGATTTACACGGACAAAAATATAGAGTAGTGTAGTAAAATTGTTTAAAAAATTGAGTGACTTCATAATTTTTGTATAAGAATCATATTTTGATTAAAAATATGATCAATCACATTTCTGAATATCGCAAAAAAAACTCGAGTGGCTGCTATACTCACTTTGTCGGAATGCTCATCTCCTACTACTATTTATTAACACTATTTATACCCTACACTTCTCCCTACCTTAACAAATGTTTCAACTTCCTTTATACATCACATACCTTCGATTTGCGTTTCCCTAATAACCTCCTGTTAAAGACACCTGCATATTTTTCTCCAAATGCTTCGCTGTCTAGTCTGTTTGCCTTTGGAACTCTGTACTCATAGATATCAGAAAAGCTAAATCACTTGTCATATTTAAAAAATCTGGCAAAAACCATTACCTTAGTTTATAATCAAATATATTTTTTCTATTCTTCTTAAGTTTGCTGTTTACTGTCTATATTGTACCTACTATTCTTCCTTTTCTATTTCTTTTTAATTTAACTATATCTAGACATAAGCAGTTAAAATACCGGATTAGTAGTAACTGGTACCTAAATCAGGCTGCCTGGAAGAGATAGATTTAAGCGATAATGCCGCCTTTTGTTTTGCCGCAAAATTATTGTTATTATTCATTTTATAATATTTTATTTTGGTGAACAATAAAGTGTTTTTTCTATTCTATTCTATTTTATTTTGTGTGGAGGTCATTAGGTATCATTAGTTAAGTCTTAAAAATCATAACTATATTTCTTAATGACGTTTTTATGACTTGAAGAGGAAATATTCGCTTTCAAAGCCGCCTCCTCAGACGCAAATCTAAATTGTGTCAAAAGTCGATTCCTGAGAGCCCCACATTTCTCTCAGTGACTTCCCCAGAGGTCAAGAATATGCGTAAACGCATTCCCCCAGCGACAAGAAGAAAAATTAAACATCAGTTAGAGAGTACTGAGTATACTAAGCTGATTTCCATTGATTCAGCCATTGTCTTTAAATTCGAAGGAGACCAGTGCTGACGTTATGCTGGCATCGTGTATATTGATTTGAAGTCAGTACATCGCTACCAAGTCTCACTGTCTTCAATTTTCCCGAATAACATTTTGAAGTCAGTGCGCTACCCAAGTTAGTAGCTGGTTGTACATAGACGTCTCCGACCTCCTGTTCGCTCTTTGCGACGGCGTTTGCTGGCTGAACCTCTTCTCTTTTGATTTCCATGGCCTTCTTCTGTAACATGATGTCCTTATAGAAGGAGGCCATGGTAAGCCGTTATCTATCGCCGCGCAGCATCTGGCTCACTACTGGCGTACTCATACTTCCTATATCCTACTATTCATTCACTTGTCTTACCATCGGTTAAATTTTGAAATTATTTGTATGAAACCTATGTCAAATTTTTACTTATAGTAAGACATATGAACAGTAAGTAAGATATATGAATCGGCCATACACTGTGCAGGGATTATTGAACCTTGGTTAAGTGATAACAACCTGAAATTAACAATTATAACGTTTAGTTTAGGTATATTAAAATCGTTTAATTTTCAGAATAAATATTGCATGAATTGACTTGTCTCCTCTTTTTATTAAGAAGGTCGATTGAAAACACTATTTTTGCACATGTAATTAAGTGAATAAAAGAGGTGTCTATAGAGATGTAATCTGAAATAAAATCAATCACAAGTGCCCTCGTAACGAGCATCCACATCTCCGATTCCACATATAGCACTCAGATCGGGTGTAACGTGACATTAGCAACCAAATTGGCACTTTGAAACGTGATAAAAATGTCCCCAGAATTCACATTTATAACTAATACCTACTTAAAATGATAAATGTTACTCATCTTGGCTTTTTAGGTCGCCAATTGAGTTAATACAAAAAATCTTTTACCAAATTAAATTGTTAGAGAAAAGATAGTAATAATTATTTTTGGTATTTTGTTAGAATATATCAGCACATATTGAATAATATCGATATATACACAGTCACACTAATGGAATCCAGTAGCTTACCTTTATTTTAAGGAAACGTACGCTATACCGGGTAAACTTTTCTCAAGTAAATTTTGCTTGTATAGTAATAGTAGGTTTATTAATTTGCGTGTATAAGTTTTCCTATAATATTACTTACCATCTGTACAAATTAATTGAACCTATATAAGCTTTGGCTCAGAAGAACTGCGGCAACCGTGTACCGAAGTTAGGATTCAAATAAGTACATGTTATTGATACGAGACATTTGTGCTAAGTCATTAAGCTACTTCAACTTGCAATTGCATACTAAACTTTTAAATGTAAGATTATCGTATTGTTTCGTATATATTACATTCTTACACCTAAATCCCTGACATATCAAGGCAAGAATTTAAATATTAAATATCAATCGTCTTTTCCGGCGTTGTCAACCCAATTTGGGTGTATAATGTTAATAATGTTGGGTAACCCAAACAATAAGCAAAATGTAAATTGTTAACTGAGACAAACAAACATACTTATTATCACGTGGGAACCACCCATAAGTTTAGACCGTGACCATAAATTTCCACTTATCCTGATAAATCTTCGGCTTTATCTGTTTTCACTAATTTGTTCGTTTACTTAAGGTGCTTTTACCTGATCTTCTTCAAAATATCAGTGACTTAGTCATGGTGAGTATATCGCGGTCTACTTGCACAAACCAGCCACATCGCTATAATATATATGTTTTGTTATTATCCTTTCATCTTTATCTCTACATACCCAAACCACCTTAACATTCCTTTTTGACTCTTGTTATAATTTCTTTCAATCCGTTATATTTAAAATAAACTAATTCAATTAAAACCTTGGGTAAAATCTTTTCAGGCTCACGTAGAATAGGTATGAGTTACCGTGCCATCTATAGTTAATTTTTGATGACTGAAAAGAATTTACTATGTTTTTAGGAATCTTAAAATTTAGGCTGTTTCATCAATAGTCGTTTTTATTACGAGGATAATAAGAGTAGGTTGTAGGGCCATGTAAGTAATTGATATAGTGTTTATTTTTATTCTACATGTTATCTTATCTTACTAAAGCTGAAGAGTTTGTTTGTTGCTTAAACGCGCTAATCTTAGGTCTTATTTTAAAAAACCATTCAGCGTTAGATAGCTCATTATCAAGGAAGGCTATAAAGCTATATATCATCATGCTAAGACCAGTAGGAGCGGAGCACCAATAAAGTCGCGGGCTGAAGCTAGTTTTGTATATAAGTAAATACTGTATAGAAAATGTGATAGGAAGTGTGCTTGTTTCCGTGTAGACCTGGAAACTTTCATTAAATGCATTAAATTACGCGATATAACAACCCAAAACTTGATTTAACTTCAAGGCACAAGAAGTGTTGTTTGGAGCGTCAAAACACTCCAACAGTCTCAAGAGCGCGAGTGTTGGATCGTATAAATTATTTATGTGAACTAGTTCGGTTAATACATTAATAAATGATTATTCAGTAAATTCTCACTTAACTGATGTTATATTATACTAGCGGCCCGGCGCGGTTTTACCCGCGGTCTGTCTTGCTCCCATGATTTATAGCGTAATGTTATAAATCCGCTAACACTCCCTGTTAACATAGCTTTCCAACAGAAAGCTACATTGAAGCTATTTAAAAAATACACTATATAAACTGTATTGGGTGCATAAAAAGTAGCTTATTCCGATACAGTATTAATTTATTTTCGTGATTTTAGTTTTAAGCGTGGACGAAGACGCGGTCATATCCTAGTAATATCATATAATAGGTCTGATAAACTATCGATGAGTCCTACAAAGTCTCACTCAACACATAATAACGTACATTGCAGCACATTATTGGCCAAATTAATGTTGTGTTGCACTTGACTGCATTGTCGGCGTATATTCCTGAAATCAGAACGGGGTATGGTATTCATTACGCAAGTTTTCCCCCCGAGAGAAAATCACAATGAAGCGTGTATAGAAGGAAAATGCGAACTTCGTTTCACAAACAAAGCTAGCGCCTGAAAGGGGCCTGTGAAAAACATTTTCATTGTGACTGTAGTCCCTCGATTTTTAATCTACCCCCCTTTCCCTCTGTAAGTTTATTGTAGGCTTTGTGAATCAGCTGACGGCTGTGACGATAGCTTTACCAACGGATCGGCCACTATGTATGTGCCAGAGGAAAGAAATAAGTTACGCAATTTTTTATTGCATGATTCAAATAATAAGGATTTAAATCTCAACCATGGAGATTACGTTAGTTCTTACAATTGTCATATGTTGTCTGGAAGTAATTAATACATTGCAAATAAATTGCACGTTGATTTACCGATGTGTAAAACCTGCCTATCTGTGTTGAACTAGCGTGGAAAATATTTATACCTTGTATTTCTTAAAATAAACTGGCCCAAATCAAAAGTGAAACTTTCATAGTTTGCTATGTTCTGTTAATATTAGGCCCTAGTAATATACGAGTGTTTTGTAAAGTAAAATATCTAATTGAATATGCGTGTAAAACATTACCATTTGAATGTTATCGTTTACGGAAATACACATGCACATTATGCACCTGTCGACTGAATAATTGATATTTCAAATATTTGCAAATCAACTGGCTTTCAATTACAGCCCGCATCCGTCAACACAAAACATGAATAAAAACCGTACAATCAATTTGGTCTTACCATTGTACCATTAATTCGTACGCCCTTAGCTTTTGTATTTGGATGAATTCTTATTACATCTAGCTTAAGTAGATCTCCGAAATACTAAAGTGATGCTCTTCGTAGATTAAAATTTCGTTCGAACACGAGAAGGAGGGCGTCTCAAACATACTGGTCGATGCATGTGTGAAAGTAGGGATCGCTATGATGTCCATCATGTTTTATTCAAGACTGTAAAGACAGCGTTATGACGCGAACATTCGTGATACGGAGTCATGCATTGATCAGTACTCGGTTGATTTGACAACCAATGAGATATTGGATACTTATGATAGGTAATCGTTGAATGGATATGACTGTTATCGATCAAGTTTTCTTTATGTACATACATTAACACTTCCCTGTTTTTAACGATCTCCGATTATTTGGGGTCATACTCATTTATTTTGACATACGCGTCACAGAGGGTCACATTACAAATCATCGTGTCATCAATTACATAATACATACAATTTTGTTGTTTACCTTTATATTTGTACCCGTCAATCTTCCAGTTTACCACGTGACTTTTATCCTTCCTTATTATGTAATAAGGAGGGATAAAAGTCAAGTGTTTAAGAAAGGCATGTGCCTCCATTTTTTCTGAATTCCTAAAAGACTTTGTTTCATGACAGAAAAACAAAATCACCATAATCGGTCCAGGTGATTAGGAGGATTCTGGAACCCGATCTAAGCGCCACCTACCGGTTCTAATTGCGAATCTAAACCATCCGGGAACCGACTCAAACACACAAAACTAAATCACCAAAATCGCTCCAGGTGATAAGGAGGATTGTAGAACCCGATCTCATCGCCACCTACCGGTTCTAATTGTAGATTTATAACATCCCAGGACCCAGTCAAACACACACACAAAATTTCATCAAAATCGGTAAAGTCGTTCTCAAGTTATGCGCTTACCAACGCATTTTACGATTCATTTTGATATATAAGAAGTAGATGAAGGTCTTAGTAGAGTTACTGTTTAGCCGTTTGGCTGCAGAATCAAAAAATAGTATTTGATCAATAATATTCCTTATTCCTACTATTTAAAGTATCTTTTTCGTCTCAATTTTTGAACCTTTATGGAACTCTTCACTGTGATTATACTACAATCGAGCCTTTACCGCCATTTTAACGTAACCGACATTGGACCTGAGTATATTTATTGTTGCAAAAGGCTACATTATACTACATTTTTATAACACTTTTAATTTTAATTAGATTAGACTCTACTGAATCAAAAACAGAACCAAAATAATAGTTTGAAATATCGTTTGCAAGAAAAAATATACTTAGGTCCAAGTGTCGCATTCCATAAAATGGCGGCAAAGGCATTCCATGACATTATACTCTGTGCTGGGCTGTGGCTCACAGAAATATCATGAACAGCAACAATATTCCATTTCAAACCTATTCTTTAAACTTATTGGGAGCGATATCATATTATAACAGTATTTACATGTTTAGAAACATTCATTTCGGAAACGATGTCAGTTCCTAGGTTTTGACATTGCACAGCTGATATGTAGGTCCACCATTATTATTCATTTTACTGTGTGCTACTGTGACTTCAGACGATTAGGCATTAAGTACAGTGTGATTGAATTGTTTCCTGATATTGTATTTTTATGAGTTATTTTACACCTAAATATTATTGACAAAAGACAACTGACACTAAATCCTCGCTGGATCGCCATACTGATCCGTTGGCCGAGGTAGGCACCAGCCCTCTGATCACCTGAAGAGTCGATGAGTCGTTTTGATAAATTTTGGTAGAGGCTCATGGCCTCAGGACCCCACGGTCCAAGCGTTTCGACAGCAAACGGCACAAACATATAACTCTCACTGAGGGTTGCATGTTTCCGCCGCCGAACCGGCCGATCTAGAAGTGTTTGGTAAATGGGATGCGGCCAACGTGTCTACGCAAGTCGCATCCCACACCAAAGGCTTGCCACGCTGCCAGGGAATTAGAGTCATTCCGTCAGGGCGCTTGCCATCATCACGTGCAATACCGTTCGGCTCCAATAGAGCCGGCACGTTAGCGGTGGCAATATTATTTAATTCAATTTCACATAAACATCAATATATATGTTTACTAATATAATAAAGCTGAAGAGTTTGTTTGTTTAAACGCACTAATCTCTGGAACCGCTGATCCGATTTGAATTCAGTGTTGGATAGTAAATTTATCGAGGAAGGCTATAGGCTGTATTATATTTTCAAAAAAAATAGGGATCTTTACTAAAAGTCCAATAATGTAACCCAAGGTGTAAAAAATGTCCCTAAAAAGCCTTACACGGCGTGCGCTGCGAAAAGTATTGATTATAGAGCAAAGCAATGGACTACCACTTTGCCTAACATAATTGTCTACAAAAAAATATCGCGTAAACATATGTCTATCTGTTATAGTTATATCACAATAAGTGTTTTTTTATCTAAAAAATAAATAAAATCCCGTCGCTTCAAAAACTCTTTATTTTGTACCTTTAATCCTTATCAAAATAAAATAATACTCCATATTCAAGAAAATCCAATACGTTTCTAAAACTTTTTGAATTATTCAATTCGGACGTTTCATTCAAAAGATATCGCGATATTTAAAATGTAAGTATTATTGGAGCGCGATAAACTCCAGCGAGGAAACGTAGCCAGCCTTCTGGGCACCTTACCCATAGAAGACGGTGATCTGGGCTCAGTATTATACTTATAGTCTTGAGGGACTATGGGTAGAATACAATACAAATAAATTAAGTTTTCTCATTGTATTCAATAGTATGTAATTTATAATTGTTCTATGACCTATTGTTGTAGCCAAATAAGTATTAAGTATTGCGCGCGCATGTTGTGATGTGGTGGGCGGTCATGAGAGCGATACCAGAAGTCGGACATAGATACTGTTTATCCCGTTGGAACCGGTCGGTGGCGCTGGGATCAGGTCCTAGATTTTTATTTTTTCATAGCAGGACAACGTCTGCCGGGGCCGCTAGTATTGTACATTTCCATTAAGGCACTGCAATATCTACTTTACGACAATACCATGATCAAAGCTTATTTAACCGTAAATGAGGTATTGGTTTCCTTGAAACGCCGTAAATTATCCGGTTCCGAGCGAATTGGTTTCTTCTTTACAATAAATATTAATCAATACTTAGATATAAAAGGAGGAGATTGATGAAGCTATTATACCCTTGGTCACTTTTCTTAAATTTTAACTAAGTTACTTGAAGTGCATGATTTAAAGTTAAGTACAAAATAATTATATTTGTACAGACTTAAACTTGCCGTCCAGTATCTATTGAATCTTCCAGGATAACAGTATCTTTTATCTTTTAATAATCTTTAAACTACCAATGCCATACACATTTTGAGAAAAATCTGAAAAAAGATGAAACAAGTAACTAAATAAACTCACTTTCATAATATTTAGAAAACAGATTTCATGCAAATTCGTTTATCATGATACTTTAGCGACCACCGATGAATACTTTATTCCAAAAAGCTAAACCGATTTTGATCAAATTACACATATTACAAGATATTTATTTTTATTTCAAAGTGGAAGGAATTTTACTGTTTGAATTAAGCCTGTAATCTATAATATTATAACATTTTTATACATGCCGTGTTTGTACATTGAAGCTATTAAATCAAAACCTGTCCGTGCAGGAAAAGAGAAAGAATACAATTTCCTGCGGCCAAGCGGCCTGCATAAGAGGTGACAAAACCACCCACAGGTAGGGCATTTGCCCGATTAGATGGTTAACACACGTGGTCTAGAGTGTACCGCTATAACAACCTCGTGTTGTGTTCCGGCATTAGTGACCAGGTTCCATTTTACCTTAAGGGAGCAGCAGCGCATTTGTCATCAAGTAGGCCGTCTGCCTGTCTGCTGCATTCATGTTATAAATAAAACAACTGGAAAAGACTATATAAACCCGTGGCAATTTTTTTATTACATTTCTTGTCTGTTTTGAGATTAAAATCTGCGCCACATTTTATCCCAGAAATCGCGCGGGAATTTTTCTGGGAATTATTTAAATTGGTCATATTGAAAAAAAAACAATTCTATGCGTTTCTTTCTCTGATTGATAGCAAATTTTATGTACCTAATAAAATATGTGATATTTTTTATTCCGAGAATCCCGTGGGAATTTTCTCGGAGTAGTTTGAAGTTCTTTGGGCGCATAAAATTAACTTATTCTGGCACAGTTTTCAAATTATGGTAAACTGTCGTTTTAGTGAAAACGACGTATGGACGAATTCGCTGCCATATCCACTATACTATCTAAATGTATATTCCTGCTTTGTATAAACAACGTTTTATTACGCGTATTGTATTTTCTGTGTGCACATACATTTACGACAATAAATCTGTTTCTTTTCTTATGTTTTTTTTAATTGTTGGAGTACAGCAGACACTGTACTGTAGTAATGTTTAATCTGTATTACCTGACACCAATGACAGATGACGTAACGACCTCCTCGCCCCCTCTTACGTATCGAACACGGAGACATTAAGATTGGCCAAGATTAAAATTAATATATAAAATAATAATTAAGAGTGTATACTTGCTGTATAATATTAAAATAAAGATACAACAAACAATAAATAAAAAGTGTTTGATAAAATACCACACTACATACTATTACCGTTGCCTATAGACATTTGCAACAACAGACACGCTACTATCATGTTGCCAGCATCGAAAAGGTAAAAAAAAACCATGTCGTATTAGTTCTCAGGTTCTCCTTTGCAAGGAACTCATTCCAAAGTTCTTCGGTGTGCAAGCAAATTGTTCTTGAGAACCGCTACATGCAGGTGGTTAATGGCTTGTGTATAATGGTACTAGTAGATGATACATGTGTAATATGTCGTAAGAAATCTCGCAAATTGTTATTCTAATGGCTCCCTATGGCCCAAGCGAGGTATCCAGCATGCAGCATGGAACAATAACGCCCAGCGAAATGGATAGACGCCTTACAACTCAAGATGGATAGCCCAACACAACAACTGAACAATGTTTTATTCATGCACCTTCACTCCCTTGGATAGACGGGAGTGAAAGTTTGTTTCTTTAACAAATTTTCGTTATTTTTCTTACAGTTTATGAGGATATACTGATTGCATAGAATATGTGGATGGAACTTTAAACGATGGCAACAGCTAAAATAAGTCGAGTGAAAAATGAAACAAAACAGCAATTGACATTTCCCCATCCAAACAAGACTCAAATAAATCATAAATCTTAAACTTATACTACACAAAAAGATTCTCATGGCAATTTCACAAGTTTCCACAAAAATATTGTGGTTTTTCCGTAAAAAAAACTATTTTTGCACACATCACTAAATCTACAACTTGTTTGTTTTTGTTTGAAATGTGTACATACATACATAACTTCACGCCAGGTCCCTTGCGGGGTAGGCACGAACAACAGAGCGCCATACAGGCTTATTCTTACACATGTAAAATAATAAAATTCCATAGTCTACTTTTGTAAAAACTAGTAACAAAGTAGTGAAGACTTCTGACGCAAAGTCAGCTTCAGGATACGAATGAGAATTTCAGTTTAAGTTAAAGTGCTGATATTTAAGCTCAAAGCTTAATAGTAATTTATAACAGTATCGATGTCCGATGCAAAAATAATAAAACAATTTATACCGACCGTCATTAATAACTCATCAATTATTATAGTGCCCTATTTGTAGTTTTGCCTCTACTATGAGTTCTCGAAAATATTGATAGTGAACTTTCTAATAAAAAATCAACGCAGCTTATATAATTATGTCTATGCAGGTTCATTTTTAATTGATGCGAAAATGATTTCAACTAGCCCAGGAGCTTTTTAGAAATATTTCGAAGTGGGTGATACTTCGAGTTCCAGGATGTTATAGTATTTGTTAGGGAGTGGTGACCACTCACCATCGATTGCTTCTCAAAAAGTTTCCTTATATTGTTGAAAAAAACGGTTGTAAAAAGTTAGATAACATTTAACTTAACCCATGGGACAAAATTTTAATTTAAGACCTCAGGCCCGTTATATTTACACTGCTCGGTTTCCGGCTATTAATTGTGGTACATATTCCTACATAATTAATGTGCATGTTCGTGGCAGGTAAACTACAGTCTGCATTGAAAGTGAGTTCTTAATGACAAACGTTGGTAGGAACTTCGAAAGGTATCGCAATTATACAAAGTTTCCGTCGTCAAGCTGAACTTACTCGCAATTCTCAACGGCTAATTGATCGGATCTATTATTCAACGTTCAAACTTCCTAAGGTGTACAGTCGCGCTCCTATCTTCTTACAATGGATAAATCAATCAAATATTTCTAATTCATCAATTATAACTGTGGAAATGTTTAAATAACATTGTTGATACTACGAGAGACATGGATATACTATACTGTCTTTCTTCTACGTAATAGTGCTCTATCCTCGAGCACGTTATACTTAAATCATTGAGGTTTAAAAGACTGAACGCGAACCGTATACGAGTATATGTATCTCCATAAACCGTTTTCACCAATATTAGATAATTTTTCGCTAAAGGCCTCGAAAAAAAAAGAGATTTATATATATGTCTAAAGATACTTTAGGCATTCATAAATTGTTCTGTTCGTGTGTGTGTTAGTGAACTCCTCTAAACGGTTGATCCGATTTTGCTGATTTTTTTGTGTGTGTTTAGATGTATTCAAGAATGGTTATTTTGTCTGGAGATGTTTAGCATGCCGTAATTAGATATCACAGTATTGTAGATTATCTACTATTATTAGATCACAATTAGACCCAGTAGGTGGCGTTGCAATCGCGTTCCTGGTTTTAACGATTTTTTCTCTGTATTTGAGCGGTACCCGGGATGGATTAAATTCATAATTGTGTCAGGAAGGTGGCGCTTGATTCGGGTTTTTTTAAAGCATGACAGCGCTTGTCGAGCCCGCTAGTACATAAAAATCTCATTAAGTTTATTTTTGGTCTAATGAGTTACTTCCTAGAGTTTGTCCAGCGGCGTAGCATCGGGGAAAACTCTAGTATATAATAAGATCAACCAAGTGTGAGTTGTTCCATGAACAGTAAACGATTTGGTAGATATGACGAACAGCCGTCGCTTCTGTTATACGATATGTCCCAATCATCTTTCTTATAAATTATCCGTAACAGAATAGTAATTCAGCTTAGGATAATAGATACATGTGTCTGTTTGCTTATTTTTTCCTTATACTTCGAATACAAACAGATTTTTTAATGAAAACCTACATTAAGCATCATTACTTATTAATAAAAAAATATGTGTTCCTACTAGTATATGCAGTTGTTTCAAACCGGACGAGAACGTCCAACCGCGCCGGATGGACTCCGCGTTGAGTTTCATTATTGAACACAGTTGATTACGAACTGGCCATAACTGCTGTCTGTGTCTGTGTAGCGAGAATAGTTAAGCAAAAAGTACAACATAAACTCTATATAACGACACTGATGAGATTGTGCATTTTATAACGTTATAGGGAGTTGAAGTTAAATGTAGAGTAGTCTGTTATTTTTGTCTGACGTCTTTTGCTGCAGCAATAATTTTGTTGTATTTTTTTACTAATTTTATTCATATGTTTCGATATTAAAGCATTTTAGTGATAGAGGAAGTATTTAGAAATTTCGATACTACTTCCTTTACTTATTATGTACTATTACTTAATTATTGTCGTTATTTAGAGGAGGAGAGTATTATTGTATGGAAGACAAGCTAAATTAACCAAAGTCAAGTGACTTCGACGCTTAATGGAGTGTCATTAAATCGAGTGACGTTACATAGAGTTACATTGTATTTTATTATAAAAAACTGAATAACTATTTTATGTTATACTAGGATATGTCCGAAACTTTGTCCACATTTGACTTTAAAATTCCCATGTGATACTCAGGATAAAAAGTAGCGTGGAATTCAGACTAAGAATTTGATGTTGTACACTGGAAATCGGCCCATTAGTTTTTACGTGAATCCCGAACAAAGGGACAAGAAATATAAAAAATTGCATCGTGTTCTCCATCGTTTAAATAGTCTACTCCAGTCGTTTTTTTAATAGCTTCAAAGTACAGACGTGGCGTGTTTAGATTTTTATAATATTAGAGAATTAGCGATTTTTTACTTTTTATTTTTTGTTTGTTACGAAAATTGGTACATTTTCAAAAGTTTGCCATCATCAACTTTTTGGCACCTATATAAAGTTATTTTATTGTAATATTTTTATTATTATTCATTTTTCGAATCAGTAAATGAATAAATATGCTTTATCTATATTAAAAGATACATTTAACAGAACTAAAAATTTACAATACAATAAAAATTCTTATCACAATTAGCAATTTCTTCCAGACAATCTTTTAATGGAAAATCTTGCATTTTTTATTTGATAAATTTATTTTTCACATTATTTTATTTTCTCCTTAAATTATAAACTGATTGGAATGTTTATATATGTTCTTAAGTATAACATAGGCCAAAATGTTCAACTAATAGGATTATATCTTTTGGTGGGGGTATTACAAGCTGAAGGAAAAGAATCTCGATTACATAGAGAAGATTTTTTTGTTTCAATACTTCGATTGCATATTCTACTTAATACTCAATTATTCCAAAATAAAAATATCTTACGTTACGTTACCCTTAAACTGACCTTGACTTCCCTTAGAAATTTCTTCGTTAATCTTAATAATATTTATAAATAGATTTTACTCTTAAATCTCACACAAAAATGATTTAATGCATGGACTCGAATTTATCTACGTACATGAAAATCTATATGTACCACAATAACAGCCGAAAAGTAAATAAAATGAAAAAATAACTATATAAAAATATCTTAATTTTACAAAAAGTATAGATTGAATATCGAACTAGCATAATTTGTTTAAATTTTAAATTTATAGTGAAAAAGATTTTGTCACCAAAAAAATCGCTACACAATCATTTGAATATAAAAAATGTACAAAAAACACAAATAGCACGAACCCTTTTTGGGGTTGTACAAATGTGTGTGTAAACAAATCGCCACAATAGATAATCCTAATGGACACAAAAGCCTCTCATTCCACCTATACATTCAAAGAGCAAAGGGGCCTATGCTAATGGAAAATATTTTTCATAAGTAGGCCGATATCAGCCGCTTGGTTCGAATGAGTTATTTGTGCGAATCTGTTATTACCAGAGCCGATTAAATTGTTTACAGGTCAAATAAATTATTACCGTTTATAAAGGAAGCAATTCAAATAGTATAAGTTTGAATAAGATAATGAAAATAAACAAGCACGCTGTTATGACGTCATAACTTCAAATTATTATTTTTTAAAGCTTACTTCTTAAGTCATCTAACAGTATAATGAAATAAATACGATATGATTTTGTATTCTTGTATTACTCATTCTACTTAAATAATTAATTATCTTCTAATTTTAGTAATCTTAATTAACGAAATGTTTCTAGCAGTTGTAATTTTATAGTTTACAAATTTTACAATTATTTTTCTATCCGTGCAGGAACGGAGAAAGAATACTCGAGTCGACTTCAAATGAGGAGGTGACAAAAGAACCCACAGCCAGATGGCAGGGTATTTGCCTGTCTGAATGGCCACCAACCCCGGTCTAGAACAATCCGTCGTAACAACTTTGAGTTGTGTTACGGCATTAGCAGCTGGGTTCCAGTCCTATCTACAAGTCCGGCAACTAATTGGTAGCAACGACAACAACCTTTTATTCTGCAAGTGTCTATAGGCGATGTTGATCAGTCCCCATCACAGTTGGACCGTCAGCCTGTCTGCCGTACTCCAGCAATAAAAAATACTTACTTACTCGATTTGATTAAAATAAAATAAAAGATTTGAAGTGTATGTATAATGTTGCAATTATCACGAATTTTGCTTGAGATTGTTTTAGTAGACAGCCCTAATCTCTCTTTTAATCTTAGAAATATACATTTTACGTTTTAATATGTGTTGCAACACATATATAGGCTATATGAACGTACTAATTAATGACTGATCACTTGTGTGATCATGTTGTTGATGTAGCAGCAAAATGCAGTATACTTGTTACCATCGAACGACGCTCAACAAAGCACATACATTAACTAGTAAACTGCCTCAATATCTACACGTGTACCTAACAATAGGGGAGTAACATTAGGTATTTATGATGTAAGCGTTGAGCCTATGTACGTCGTGTACACCGGTGTGTATTGGAACTGAACTTCCGTAATTAATTTTGGGTAATATATGTTCATGTAATAACTATACGTGACAGCTATTCTGAAATGCGAACGCAATTTCAATCTTGACATGAATATTGAATATAAATAACCGTTTATAAACATGACTAGAATTTGATTCACAGTAGTATGTCCAATGTCCATTTAGTTTCTGAATTCACTCAGTCTAAATGATATAAATATAGTATCTAATATGATTATGAAATCCGCAAAGTATCGAAAGTTCAAAAGTCAGACAAAAACTTTATGAAAAGCATTTTATTAATTTAGGGAAGTATTAAAAAGTTAAAAAAAGATTAACAATTTGTAGTAATTAGACAAAAAAAAGAACCTGTCCAGGTTTTAAGAAAAGGTATCTGAAAAGTTATGACTTCTATCGTAATGAAACGAGTAAGTGTGTTTTCACACCATAATCTTTCATTCTTCTACGTTATTCCTCAAATTATTTGAAATCGACATAATAAGTCTTTCTGACATGTTTTCAATCTCTCTATCTATTTTGCTATACGTATTCTTTCTTCTTTCACACCGTAAAGGGTCATATCATTTTTTCCATACAATCCATTCATTTTTTGTCTAATCTTCTTCTATAATATAAGCCAGTATCAAATACTTGCTATGTGTGTTTAATAATAAATAACATGCAAATAAGGCTTAGCTAGCTCCAGGCGTAAGAAATCAGTTCATAAACTTCCGCCCGAATTTAGTTGTCCGTTATTATATTTACATACGACACGTTCATTTATCCCCCTCTCTTTTAACCATATTTGGTATTTTGCAAGTATGTGGTGTTAACAACACAATGTAAGAACTTAGCTGTGAATCTTGTTTACATCTTCCGTTTTCACATCGTTTGAATCTCCCTTGCTACTGTTACTCTCAACTAAGACTGTTCTATTACATTTTCTCCTATAGACAGAAGACCCGTTATAACCACATATCTGCATTTTTGTCCTTCCTCATCACAACTAGTCGTCGTCAGCCATTCACAGTCCACAGCTGGACGTAGGCCTCCCCAAGACGGCGCCCCATCACAACTAGTAGCAGAACCTTATTCTAAAATGTATTTCACTGTTCAAATAACAATATAGTTGCACAATGCTCACTAAGGCTCGTCTGATCGATTTTCAAGTGCTCTCTGCGTATATAGCGTGTGTTGTACCGAATGAGATGACATCACAAGCTTCTACTACCAATTGCTATGACTTGAATAGCGGAGAAATTAACGAGATCATTTTATACTTCTCAATGACGATGTTTTGATTTTATTTTACATTATTATATCCTATGTTTTTGAGATTTTAAAAGAATTTCACTCTTCAAAGGAGTAGTTTCATCAAATCAATAAAGGCAAGATACTTACATTTTTTGCACGTTTACTCTGAACCTTTCACAACAAAGTTTACATGTAATCTAAATTAACTTTAAATTGATTTCAATAGTAGGTATTTTCGGTGACAATATTATAATGGATATTTTATCATGGCCGCCTGTTGCGCCTGTCGGATTAAGGTAATACTTTCCATATCGGCTTTTCGATGCGTTTTTAATATTTACCACCTACATTTACGTGGGATTTTGATGTGCATATCTGTATAGAGCTTAATAATATAGTATTAAGCTTCTGAATCAACTTTAAAATATATTTTACATTACAAGAACAAATTGTGACATAATTCAACCATATAAAATACACAAAGAGTAGTTTTTATATATTTTAAGAGGCCCAGTTGCTACCCTCATGGCAGCCGGCCGCAAAGACAGCCTAGGAGTCCGTCGCGTAATGTAAGGCTGTGAATGTTATTGTAGCCTGCGTTCCGTCCTGCAACACCAAGCCTCTTAAGTCCTGCAAACTTCGTCCACTGCTGGACTGCATTGCAATATACTGAATGAGCATCTTTATATATTTTCCTTACCACTATATTAAAATTTGACATAAAGTCTATATAAATAATGTTAGTGTTATACCAATGGTGAGGTTAAAGAAAAAACGATAAGAAGACAGCCCAGCATTTGTATTTTATACCTGTTTGAGTCGAGCCATTTTAGCGCTGATATCAAGGCGCTTAGTGCAAGTGTCCCATCCAATGTGCTGAAAAGTTAGTTTAATACTGAGGCTGCGTAAGTGTTAAAGCATAAGACTGTGGCCGAATGCGTCTCAATTAATGTGCTTAAAATAACATTGTTAACGCATAACCGCTGTTTTATCCGTGCAGGAACTGAAAAGAATACTAATTCCTGCAGTCGGGTGGACTGTCGTAAGAGGCGACAAAATAAGACACAGCCAGGTGATAGGGCATTTTCCGGACTATATGGCTATCAACCATTCCTGGGCATGAGTATGCCGCCATAATAACTTTGAGTTGTGTTCCGGCGGTGGCCAGGTTTCAGTTTCACTTTCGAGGCCGGCAGCACATTGCCAGCACCTTTCTTGCTGCTATCGTCGAAAGGCGATGGTATCCGCTTTCCGTCACAGTTGGGCCGTAAGTCTGTCTGCTATGCTACAGCACTAAAAAAATCCACATCAGTGTATTATGCATATGCGCTCTATGTTAATATGTAATAATGACGCGAAATATATATTCGATGTCGCACCTCAAATAACCCATTAAATCCATCGCCATATCAGCGTGAAACGGTATATCTGTACCACTATCGCAGATAAACCTTGCACCTTAAATAGCATAACTAAAATTAGATCCAAAGACAATCGCAATTAGCGCTTTGTGGCGACAATAAAATATGCTTGCCTTGTTTGTAATTTGTAGCAGTATCCAGTCCAGTAATTATTGTGGACCTCAGTGATTTAATTTTTCATTATTAATTTTATTTTTAACTAGTATCTGCCGGCGAATGGTAGTTCGCGTCTCCACGATGACAACATTTTTATTAGTAACCACAACTGCGGCATCAAAAGAAATAACGCGAGCATAGCGCCATCACTTTGGCTATATTCGTCTATCCCACGAAAACAACGTCATTTATCAGGATAAAAAATATTCTAAATTTAGCCCGGAATATATCTAGCTCTGTATGGAGTTTCAATTAAATCCGTTCTGCAGTTTTCATGTGATGCTCTAACAGACAGACTGCCATAAATAAAGTCTAATAGTTTTTTTGGAAATTGCCGGTCCGAATTAGGCCCTTTGAAATTTTACATACAGTTGTGGTATGAAAAAGTTCGCCTCTTTTTAAATTGATTTCCTTAACGTTCCACGAGCAACATTTTATCTTTTTAAACTAAGTCAGTGAAGAGACTTTTTCGCAGAAAATTATGGTTGAACGTTTGAGAATAAAGTTAAAATTTACTTATATCAAAGTATTTTGATTTTCTATGTTGTATAAGAACATTGTTTAGAGATGCAAAATCTTTTGATGTGAAACTTCCTTAGAATCGTTGTGATTTGAAACTCAGTGAAACGAAAAAGCAAGATTAAAGATAATCACATAAATCTAAAGAACTAAGTCTGTAAGAGAATGAGATATGAGTTTATACATTGTGCAGCATAGAGAGTCAATAAGACCGATGATTAAACATAGGTTCAATTTGGAACGAAATAAAACTGATAATATTTTGTGGGCTAAAACAGGAAAAATTTAAAGTCATACTTAAAAAGTTTATTTTGATGATAATATTTTGAGGAATGCAGACTAAGAGAATTATATTTATATCAATAAAGGTTAGAGAAGAGTTATCTGTGAGTATATTCTCTGAAGTTTCACTACTACTGCGTGTAAACTGCACACTCACACATTTTTTATTCGATTTTATAATTTAAGATAAGCATAGTGATTAAATCATCTTTCTTTCTGTTGATTACACCTATTAACAATAGGTGTTAGGTTGTCATTTTGTCATCAGTGTACAATTATTTTTCTTAGATTTTGCTTCTATTAGTAGGTACGTATGCAGTAGATGTCACTGTTCAATTGACCAAATGAAAGAAAATAATAGGTTTCGTTACACGCAGTTGTTTTAATACTTGTTTAAGAAATATTTAATATGTTTTTATGTTTTTGCAAGCCATGTTAGCTAATAAATATATTTTAAAGTGTGGAAATTCTATTCCTCACCTTTTTCAAATTATAAAGCTCTTTTTAACTTTAATTACTGGATTTTTGATGAACTGTCGATTTACCAAAAACTTATTTCAAAGATGTCAATTATGTCAAAAGTAGTCAAAACCAAAAAGATATTCCGATCGATACTAGTTACACTCGTGTATGTATGTAGGTACTTTGTTTGTGTTTTGATTATTTTTCGATAACTTTGTTTGATTCCTGGACTCCGAAGACTTCGCTTATCACGTTTACTAGTGTTCTGTGATTACGTTGGACTTACGCATGTACCCTGAACACCGATTTGCCTAACCATTTGTTCTCTGATGACTTTGATTATGGCTTCTTCTGAAAGAGGTTGTCGTGTGCCCAGATGCGTATTGTAGTATCATCGTAGGCAAGATTAGATTATTGATTTATTTTCCTGTATATGTACCAATAAACTGGTGGGCAAGAAATTAACCGTCAAGATTATATATATATAAAAGTGCGTTGATAGGTGTATAGATAACGGTTTCTTATATTATACTCGTTACAAGCAAAAGCCGGACGTTTATTAATGGGTGACGAACCGTAAACCTTTTCATATCACGACTCAATACTTCTACAGATTTGCTATATTATAAATGAGCCATATCAATTGGGTGTTTGACACATAAAACAGTAAATACTAAAATAGTATTCATATAAAAGAGCAAAATCAAAGTTTAATTTTAACATTTCACCACGTAAAAAACAAAATTATAGTTTAAAGAACAATTAATATGCTATTTGATTCGTAATATGACGTCACAGACCGGTATTCTCATACAAAATCAAGGAGGCTATGATATTTAGTGCGATAATAAAAACGTTTATACATCTATTCAAACAATTGGTACAGAATTCAAACATTAATTTATCAAACGTTGCAACTGTTATTTGATACTATGACGTAGTATTAGTACAATAAGCGCTTTGTCTTCGTGTACTGAAGTGCAATCTGTGCCCACTGGTGGGCATCCTCCGGCAGTACATGTCCCAGTGTTATTGCAAATGGAATTCAGTCACTGTCAAGTTATTCAGAAGCTGGGCTACAGTAAACATCTTCGTTGCCCCTAATCCTGGGGACTGTTACATGGAGTTACAAAAATAGAAGGAGCAATACAACAAAATGTTATATTGTTATCATTAAACTAAATAACAATAAATACAAATGGAAAAAATACTCCTTAAAATAATTTATATATATATATATATATATATATATATATATATATATATATATATATATACAAAATAAACCATTATGTTATATAATTTATTTTGTATGCACTTATGTTGTTTTATATCTGCAATTAATACGATAACATATCTCATATTCTCTATTAGCCATTAGTTTCCTTCTTCATTTTGCCTCATATGATTATTACTTTTTCACCAATTCAGAAGTTACTAATGTATAACTCATAAAAGCCGGTATACATGCTAAAAATTAATAAATTAACTTTCACGCCTTTAGATTAACACAGAGTTATGAGTAAAAAAGTGATTAAACCCGAAACTATACATTGAGCATTTAATTATATATTATTCGTATTACATAAGAAAAATACCGATTTGGTAAAATATTATACATGCCTTTTTAATAAGGTCTGAATGTTTAGCATGAGCCTTCGTGTTTTCTTTTATGTAGGTAAATTATATTTAAGCGTAATGTGTTTATTTTATACATATTAAATAACAATTTTCGTGAAGCAAATACAACATATTAGAAGGATTTATTTGCTAAATTAAATAAGAAAAGAAAAAATAACTAAAAGACTAAAACAAAAAAATAATGTTGGACTGAAAGAAAAAAGTTCTACAGTCTTGGGGACTCAGGAACGAAGGTCCTTATATGAAAATTCGCCTTATGTGACGATTCCTGGCAGTTTATTCTACTGCAAACTGCGTAAAAGAGCTTCCTTCCAAAGAAATTAGCACTTGGCTCAAGATCTGTAAGTAATACAATGAATACTTACTCTTCAAATATTTCGTCGATTCTAGTCGGCATATTGTATCATTATATCTACGTTGTATGGCTCTCTTGCAATTAGTTTCTGCTCAAAGGACGTCCGCCACAGACCAAAGTCTATGATCTGGGGCTAAACCGACGGAAAACAGATTTCCATAAGTCGCCGACAAAGTAAAGGATCTTACTCGAAATTATCAGTTGAATAGAAATATCAGTAAAAGTATGAAATATATACTTAATACTAGCTGTCCCGGCAGACATCGTCCTGCCCGATAAAAATAGGGGTTTGTCGCAGAGGGTTAATAATTTAGGGTTGTATGTATTTTTGTATGTTGTATCATAAAAAAATAGAAATTTTGTCTAAAAAATAAAATAAAAAATTTAGGGGTGGACTACCCCTAACATTTAGGGGGATGAAAAATAGATGTTGGCCGATTCTCATAGATACCGGATAAGCACAAAAAATTTCATCAAAATCGGTCAAGCCGTTTCGGAGGAGTATGGCAACGAAAACTGTGACACGAGAATTTTATATATTAGATTATAAAATTCTAAAAATGTCACGTCTGTACATTAAAGATATTTAAAAAAATCAACTGGATTTTTTTGTATATCAATGGGAATATACCATATAAACGATGAAGAACACGATGTATTTTTGTTTTATTTCTTGTCTGTTTGTCGGATTATCTGTTTGTTCGGGATTTACGTGAAACTACTAGGCAAATGCGATGCAGTTTTCACTGATCGACAGAAAATTCTTAGACGTAAAATCTGCGCTACTTTTTATGCTGGAAATCAAGCGTGAATTTTCCCGGGAGCACTTTAAGTTGTTTGGGTGCATAAAAGTTTGCTTATTTCGACACAGTTTTTATTAAAACGATAGCTTATATTATTTTTCAAATGCTGCAGTACTTACTGTATGTCTCGGGAATCTCGCGGGAATTTAAAGTCAAACGTAAACAAAATCGTGGATCCTACTTCGGAAATATAATGTTTTTTATTTTAAAAATTATGAGCGACAGTGATGTTAATAAGAACTAAATTGTTATTTTATTCTAATATTTGAAACGATTGTCATAATTTTTAGTGTATCCTAACCTTCCCAGCAAAACTTCCTTTGTCTTGCGATGAGGATATTTGTTAGGCATTTGCAACGGTGCCATCAAAAGACGAGACCGCTGCAACATCTTACTTGGCAATAATCGTCTATCCCAAGGAAAAAACGTCATCTACATAAAGGTATCCTTCTTATCGGCATGGGACATGAGGTAATTCTATAAAGTTTCTTTGAAACCTGTTTAACAGTTACTACATGATGCTGTAACGGACAGACTGATAAAAATCTACAAATCACATTCTCTAAATCTGCTGGTCCGAATCGGCCTAACATTTTTTCTCTTTTCTTTAAAGGCATTATACAAATTGGTTACAGCATACAGATTTATTGTATTATAGATGATAGATTATATGTATGTTTATACGTAATCGATATTGAGGATAAAAATTGCATATTTTTTATTCCGAAAGATAAAATAGTAAAATGCAGACTGACGAAAAAGAAATCGCGTAGAAAGCTCTTCCAGTCAGAAAATTCGATTTATCAGGGTTCCGTAGTAATTTTATCAAACGCGAGCCTTACAAAATTATCATGTTCGTTTGTCTGCGTAAATTTACTACTGTAACATTTGCATTTGTCGTGAAATTTGTTGCAGAGGTACCTTGATCCGAAATAATTATTTTAGAAAAATATTGTTAGTTTTGTTTCTCTTGTGTCTTGGAACTCAGTAAAAAGATTTAAAATATCAACATCAGAGGTCTAATACGGTGCGTAGACCTCTGCACAGGCAGCGGATTGGAGTCCAATGTGGTAACGTTGCTTCATATCTGGGAACCTTAACTATAGCAAAAAGTAATCTAGGCTCAATATTCTACTTATATTTTTGAAGCATCATTATAGGTGGTGTCGCCAAGTAACCTTCTTTCGGCATATACAAACTGTTTTTCTATTATTTAAATTATTCCTTCAAATCTGACGGTGCGTTTCCTATTCGCACGTCACGTCAATCATTCATTGTCATGTCATCATATTAAAATACTCGTATTATTGCTCCGCTATTGTAAATATATATTATAAAATAAAATAATTAATATTGTTCCGCGCCCGCACCACTTAAACAACAAACAATAAATATTTTTAATATATTAATATAAATACTTTAAGTGATATAAACCCCATTACTTCGCCGCATTTATTAATAATTAAATACATTATAAACATAAACGATATATCAAGTACCATAGTGACCAGTGAAGTGCATTGTGGAGAAGAGGAGCAACCGCATTTCATGCTTATTAACCAGGTAAGTGCGTTCCCTTCTTTCCAATACCCTTCCAAATTGACCCAATCTCCTATTTCTTACTTTGACACAGTTCTCTTATCGCTAAACCCAGCGCCGCTGCAACCATAGAAAAATAACCATCTACCATAAAAATAATTTAAAATTTATATCTTTATCTACCAAGATTGAATATTACTCTTTATACACACAAATTTAACTTAAAATGGTGTAATGAAAGCCTGTGTGAGATGTAAAGAAAACATTTGTACGGTTAATTTAAATTGAACGTCAAAAGCGTATTTTCCAACAAATGAACTCCTGAATGAATGGAACAGCTCGACTCTTGGGCACTGATAAACGCATTTCACTTCATTAATGTAATTAAATTTAGTAAATTTCGTCCAAAATTAACTGCTTGGTAGAGCTTCCCCTAATACGTGGGCTTTTATAAAGAAATCGGGAGTCCCGCGAGCTGTTTTGTTACGATTGTATGGAAAGGGATTCATTAAAAAATTCACATGTTGTTATAATAAAAATTGTAAATAGATTTCCCCCAGGTATTTATTTTTTTATATTAGGAATTAATTTAAGAGACTATTATTGTGATGAAAAATAATATCTTTTTATCAATAATTAAATTAGTAAATAAGCTAACCTATTAGCTTCAAATAGTCGCTACCTACCTATAACATCTCGATACATCTAAAAGGACTTGATAGACCTTCAACACTCTATATATATATTGCATATATTTATGACAAATGTGGAAAATACTCATAGGAATAGAGGTACTTAGTTATAAAACAATTTAAAGTGAAACATAAGAAGTTTATTTTGAATTACACAGACATTTTTTTTCTAACAAAACAAAAACTTACAAGTAATTTGAATGTTTTTATTATTCTTTAGGTTTTCTTATATAGGTTAAATGCAAAGTAATGTCCGTTCATATGAAAATCCATAAAAGACAAAAAATTATGTTATTGGCAGATTGTAAATCTATTTATAAATAAAGTGACTTATCCATCAAAAGAAGTCTATTTAATAAGAAATGACATGAATTAAAGTGACTTTTTTTTAATTTAGCTCAATTATTTTATTTTATAAAGAATTTAAAGTATCTGTCAATAGGAATTAAGTCGATACTCATTGTTCCCTATATTTATGTAATAAACTAGACTTTTAAATGAATAAGAGATTTGAAAAATCTCAATGATTCAGTCAATGTTCTTTATAAATTTTATCTGTGCAGGAACGGAGAAAGAATTCAATTTCCTGCGGCCGGGCGGCCTGTCGTAAGAGGCGTCAAAACAGCCCACAGCCAGGTGGCAGAACATTTGCCCGACTGGATGGCTACCACCCCTGGTCTAAAGTACGTCGCCATAACAACCTTGATTCTGTTCCGGTACGAGGTTCCAGTGTTCCTTAAGAGACTAGCAGCGCATTTGAAGCACCTTTGGTGTTGCAAATGTCCATAGGCGATGGTAACCGCTTGCCATCAAGTGTAGTCTGCATTGTCTGCTGCGCTCCTGCAATAAAATATATATATATGGAAATCCAAAAAATGCTTTAAGTCCGTCTCCACACTACTCGCGGTGTCGGCGTAGTAGCCCACCGACCGCCATTCACCAAGCATCTCCTGAGAAATCACGAGAGGTTATTCCGCCCCCTTGCTAGCCAACCTGAATACATAGGGGCCATTGTAAGCC
The DNA here is from genome assembly GCA_012273795.1 of Dendrolimus punctatus. Taxonomy (NCBI): domain Eukaryota; kingdom Metazoa; phylum Arthropoda; class Insecta; order Lepidoptera; family Lasiocampidae; genus Dendrolimus; species Dendrolimus punctatus. The sequence continues at coordinate 15,163,359 of CM022534.1, read as the reverse complement.
ACATTACGAACGAGAAAATGTTATACGCACTCCGGATTTTATATTAGTGTTGCCTACACGTAGAATGTACTTGTAATTTTCTCTGTTGCTTAATAATTTTTGGACATAAATATTCCGAAATTGAAGTTCCTCGTATTTGAATTACTTTCATAATTCTTTACAAAAACACCACACTCGTATGAGAGTATCATATTGTAATATCATCTTCTCTATGAATGTAGGTATACCTGGTCTATATAGTATTACGACCTAAGTGCTGACAACGACAAATTCACACTTGCATAAAAACATTTTATTAGCTTTTCGGAATTTAGACTTCTTTTGTTTACTTTACGTTTATTTTTTTATTATAAAAACAGACCATTGTGTATTGTAATCTTTTACGGCCTATTGTTTTATTGTGATCACTGCCAGGTGTTTAAAATATAAGCTGATTCTAAGAAATTCGGTCCACACGCCGGGCAGACATGTTGCATCTGTAGAGTATACACAATGCCCCAATTGAGAGATGAGGTAGTCAAGCGATAACCACGAGCGAAGCAAGACTTGTGTACATTCGGTAGTCTGTTTAGTGACGGACTTTGCCTTTGTTATTGAATCGTGCATTACGTTTGTACTGGATGTGTTCAGTTATATTTCTACCTGTGTTATACGTGTTTGTATAGTTCTAATAACCCTATAGTAATAATAACCCTACAGTAATTCTAACGGAATTTTAATTCGAGTCCTTCAACTCGTAACAATATCTATAATATCTGATTATGTGAATTTTCCTCAGTATACATATTCAATATGTAAAATATGAACTTATTTACAAAATATTTTAATTTAATTAATTATGAAAGATTTAGGGCCAATTTTTTAATCGTCAGATAAAAATTATTCATCGAATAAAATACAACGGAAATAAATTAAACATTAGACTTGCCTGAACAAAACAGTTGAGCTGTTTCAATGTTAAATCCAATCAGGTTATAATTTATTTGATTGATAACTTCTATCTGATTACTGAAAAATCGGTCCTTTTTGTAAAGGACTATTTGGCGATGATTCTTAAGTAAACCACAATTAAGTACAAACTATAAAAAATCATTTACACGTAATAATAAATTTACTGACAATTCAAATAAATTCTTCTACATATTATATCTGTGAATAATATACAAAAGATCTGTTTGTAGATCTCCAATCTTTACATTCCGAATTTTGGTGGTTCAAACGTTTATAAATGTGACAAAAAATACATACAGAATGGCTTTTGTTTTTATTTATTAGTATAGTCTATCAATCTTTAAAGCATTTTGGATTTTAAAAGAAACCGTATAATATTTCTAACTTTAAAAGCGAACAGAGGCCTTTTGGATATATATAGTATACGTAGAATTCGTACCCTTCTTCTCTTTAATATGTAAACAAACATCCTTCCGGGTACATCTCGTAACGATTTGTATTATCAAATAGATCTCGTAAGTAAAACAGCAAGCTGAGGGTTTGGGGTCATAGATCTTGTGTTTGGAAAATGTATTAACATTAAAATATATAATACTAGGATACATCACTTGAAACTCCCGCGGGATTCCCGGGACACAAAGTACCGCAGCATTTAAAAAGGGTGGAAGTTATCGTTTTAGTGAATACTGTGTTGGAATAAGTTAATTATTATGTACTCGAACAACTACAAACCGCTCCCGGGAAAATTCCCACAGGAATCCCGGGATATATAGGTGGCATGTAAATTCAGGTTTTAGGATTTTTAGTAATTGATTTAAAAAATTATAAAACTTATTCTTTAGTTAATCGTTTTTTTCACTCCAACAACAACTGTATGGATTTTGGGAAATTTTTGGGATGCGCACTTTGTCAAGTTTTAAATACAGTTCGTTCTAATATTCTAATGGTTGTCTATATGTTTACCTTTTATAATTTTCGAACTCCTTATAAAATAAATCACTAAATAAATTCTTAGTGACTACAAGAAAGAAGCATTACAAAACAAAAAAAGCCAAATAATTACTTTCCTTTGTATACTGAGATTCATGTGACCGCACTGAATTGGCTCTGTTTCGTGAATTCTTTATAGGAAACCCTACTTTAGTAATAAATGGCGAGAAACATATTAAGGTTTTAAATATGTATAAAATCGTAATCATTCTCAGTTATTACATTAAGTTAAAGGAACGGATTTTCTATAAATGTTGAATAATTCAAATTTATATTTCACACTACTGTCCATAAGAAGATATATTCACTATATAGGTGCCTAGGGCCCTACTAAAATAATAATTAAAGCAGGACTGCCGATTATATGAGTACTGAAATATTTAAAACCGACAGTTTTTAGCAGCTGAAATCCGTTAGTGTAAAAAAATTACGATTAGGAAATATGTAGATTGTTTTAGAGTTTTCGGGTTGCCAAATGCTGAGGTCGATTTTAACAATTACCGAAAATGTATGTGGCTAGTAGACCAGGTAGTAGTAGGTAGTAGACCGGGTTAGATCCATTTTGAAACAAAAAATTTATATAGTAGTATCACACCAACTGAAAAGAGAAGAGAAGAGAATATAACAAAAATGAAAGGAAAAATAATTTACGGGCGATCTGAGGTCGGGAAAGGAAGGGGGGGCTGTGTTAAGGGTGAAGAACTGTTAATCTCGATTTCCGGAAAAACTACAAGTCCTATGTAAAAATTAAATTGAAAAGTGGTGGGTAATAAAAAGATCTACAACTTTTGTATTAACACCCTTTCACATATCCTCAAGATTTATGTGAAAAATTCAAATAACCAAGTTTGTGGATTATTATTTTTATCTTTTATAAAAATAATTTTCTTTTCACAAAATTTGGTGAAACCTTGCCTAGTTATATCCCAGACACACTGTATTTTTTTTTATTTAAAACATATTTTCACCTTATTTTGACAAGAAAACACCCTAATTTATAATCGAAAATTCTCGCGCCAATCAGTTTTTTTAAAAGAGTCGCTGGGATGTTTGTTCGTTGAAAGCTCTTCTTTCAGATGGTGTAAAAAATATACATTACTATGGTAAATTTTCTCAGAAAATGCAAAGACATAACAAACAGGCAATAAAGCCAAAACCTTCCAGGTCTCCTTCCCTACTTCTCTATGATATACCTTTTGGCGGGTTAAAATTTACACGTAGATAGCCTATTTATTGCTAATTTAAGATAACTTATATACCTGAGTGATCTACGGAAATTTTTATTATCTTATTTATCCTATAAACTGGGACGAAAAGTAAACCTTGTCCAGTGTCCACCCTCGGTATGAAATACTGAATTTCAGCCAAATTGGTCCGGCAGTATTTTCGTGACAACGGAACAGACAGACAGAGTCACTTTCGCATTTATAATATGGAATAGAGATGTATGTCTGAGTGTCACTACTACTGTCTCATATTATATCACCACTTTTCATAGATATACATTTTTATAACTTACATATAATGATATACAATAAAAATAAAGATTTCGAAAATAAGTATCAGAACCGTAAAAAGTAAGTAAGAACAAATGTCACACGATTTTAATCTCGATTTCCCTGATTAAAATCCAGCTAGCTGTGTTATGTTTTGGTTTCAGCATAACTTTACTAACAGCACATTTCCCTATAGGAAGCCGGTCTCGGTTTGGCTTACAATCTAAGCGCGGATTAGTTTGCAATTAGAAATCCCCTGCACTGGTTAATCTATTACTATAGTGAATCTTCGTAGGATTATATTTGACTTTTGCTCAGTTATTTTAATAAAGTAGCTGTTACTCAGGCCTTTGCCTGCGTAGTAATCTTTCATCATTTTTTCCACCCCTTAAGAGTTGCAATTCCACAAAACGCTGATACATTTATTTCTAAGTAGAAATAGGTATATAATTTTTTTGTTTCTTACTTTAAAAATGACGACATCATCCCCCTTTACACCTCCGGCGGGGTTGAATTTTCAAAAACCTGTCTTAATGCGTATATATCACCTTACTCCTTGGAATAATCATTTACGTTTATTATATTATATAGTTTATTTAAAAAAATGTAATTTAGATACTAATGTTAATCTCAAATCGCACTTGGTTGAGATTTTTGCTGATAAGTAACAGAAGTTCCAGAGAAATAAAAAACAACTATTCAAACATAGTGCTTTATAATTGCAACAATTAATTATTTTCTAAATATTTTTATCTGTCTCGTAAACTGCATTTGTTTTATTGCCAATCTATTAATTTAAGAAAATGACTGTTTCAACTACTATCATTTCGAAGTCAACACAAATTTACTTTAGATAACGGAAATCTTTTGGGGAATTTTTTTTATCTCAAGTGAAACAAAAAATGTCTCCAACATTTGAGATAAAAGTTCGCGCGCTGGTAAAACTAGGAACAGCTAGTATAGTGACAGCAGGTAGTAGTTGACTCAAAGCCAAATAACTTATGCAATTGACAGCTAATTCCCGTTTTCGTCGGCTCAGGTTGCAACCCAGTTAATTATGTACACCTCTGTGTACAGTATACGTTGTGAGCTAAACCTGGGGATGGATGTTTATGCAGGAATAGATTTGCACATGTATTTCGTGTAGTGTCAAACTGATCATATTGATTTTTGAGATGAAACGCATTTCGGATCTTAGGCATTGGTGTCTGTTACACATTCCTTACTCTGTCTGACGTTAGAATTAAAATATTATTATTGTATAAATGATAAAGAATGATGAAAGAAGGCTGTATTTTTCTTTAGTATAAATATGACCGTACAAAACATTTTTTTATCATATTCGCCGATGATAAATATAAGTTATTTTATTTTGATAAATAATGTTTTCTTTTTTCGTCTTTCTTATACATTTGGCAGCTATAGGCATTACTCATTGTAAGAATATTAGACACATATCATCCGTTATGACATATGTATATTGTACATGCCAAAATTTTTTGAATCTATCGTTTTGTATGTGCAGAGAGCGGTTGCAGGCAGTAAGTACGGCTAGCCACATATTTCACACATATCCTGTCGATTTCTGTGAAATGTAACAATACCAGTCCTAGATACTTTACTACCGAAGTTCTTTAATAAACTCATCATGTTTATTCCCGCAATACCCTTACCGCTCTGAAACGTAGACTAAAATTAATTCGCTTTACAAAAGACCTACTCTTTGGCACAATTACATATGACTATATGAATTGTATATGTACTCTTTATCGGTCTAGATAGTATGCTAACATATTAAATCACGCCGTAGTCCCACCGTCCTTAATAGATGTTATAGATAAAATATGACTTTTATAGACATGTCATCAAAAGTAGATTATTATAAATCATATGGTATACAACCCAAAACTACTTTTGTAGTATCGTATATCATTCATCATCCGAGCGTTAAATCCCGGTTGCGTTCGGAGCGTTCACTCCGACGCCCAGGGTCCGCTTTCCTACTTTTTCTACTCCACTTCGCGCGGTCTTCGGCATCCCCTGTTTTGAGACCATTGGCACGCATGTCATCCTTCACGAGGTATGGTATCATATATCATTATCTAAAAGTAAAATAAGAACATTTAATTAAAATAATCTAAAATGTCATGAAATCCTAAATACGCCTTGTCTGTCCATTGAAGCTATTAAAACAAAACCAACTGGAATAGACTATATAAACGATCGAGAATATGATGCTGATGATGAGGTTTTTTCGATTTCTTGTCTATTTGTCTGTTTCTTCGGGATTCATGTAAAAGCTGCTATGTCGATTTTGATGCGATTTTCGCTGATCGACATGAATGGATTTAAAATTTTAATGAATCTCGTTGTAGATCTAGCTTATATCCCCGGGCGTAACTTAGAATACTTTTATCCCAATAAATGACGTGTTTTCGTGGGATAGACGAATGAACCACAAATAAAATCAATTAATTAATTAATTATCAAACTAAACCCAAATAATCAGACTTCACAACAATTAACAATGTAAATAATTATTACTTGACTTTCATCAGTGACTTTTGATTGTAAATATATTGTCTTCTTCAAAATGTAATGACTTCTTTTTCTTAATTGTACGAGGAACTTTAAATTTCAAGTTTAGGATTTCTCTAAAACTACAAACGCAAGAACTTCTCGAAGCTAATTTACCTGTAGTTTATTAATGTAGTGAACAAGAAACAGTAAAGTTTCGGGTTTAATATACATATAACCTCACGCGCGCAGCCATGGAGAAAACGCTAGTATTATCCCCGCAAATTGCTAATGCGCTGGAATCTTGTCAAATTAACATTCACGTGACGTCATCCGCAACTCGATATGTACGCGTACTCGCCGGCCAGTGATGCTAACAGTTCTGAGTGTTCGGCTACGGTTACGTCACCAAAATGGCGGCCAGACGCAATAGCAATTTGCGGGGGTAATAGACTCATATACATATTAATATATTGTATAACTTTTAATCAAAACAAAACTAGCTAACGTAAATTATAAACATGTATAGTTGTAAATAAACAGATACTCATCTCGGTAGTGATCTGTCGATACGAGGGCGTGATACAAGGATACAAGGCCGCTGTAAGCTCACAAGATGTAGTTCGCGTAGTTCACTTAGTAAGGCTTAAGGTAGTAAAGCCCCTATCGGTATTGTATCAACCGATGTACGAAATTCAAAGCTTCTAGGAATGTAAAGCATACGATGTTAGTCCTTTTCTAAAGTAAATATTTGTTAAATTCAAAACTTGAATTTCAAAATTTACACCATAACTAAATGTACAATAATAATATAATCTTAATTAATAAAGAAATTTAATCCAATAAACTTAATACTTGCCCTAAGTTTTTAAATAGAATAGTAAAGGCCGCTTGCATAACGTTCTTTAAAATTATTTAAGAAACACTAAAGGCCTTTAACACCCTTAAATACGATTAGCGTCTTGCACAACGCAAAATTTGTCGCTACATATGTCTAAAGAACTGTCAATACGTTTTCTGTAAAACGTATTTAGGCAGTTTAATATGATTAACTAATTTTATTTAAAGGTGATCGTTATGCAAGCGACCCAGTCTAAATGTTTAAATTATATGCCACTGAAGATACTAAACAAATTATCTATTTATCCATTATAGCATATTTCAGTCGGTATTGTGATTATACATGACACAACTGTTCTTACCAAACCTACCATTCTAAAGGTAGTTTCGAATAGTTTTCTAATAGTGATAAAATTGCCTATTGTATTTTTGTCATTTCTGTGACACACAATAAACTATATTGTGATATTCATTAAATTTACTTCGTAGTGTATTACAAACAAATATTTTGCTACTACAATCTTAACAATGTCAAGTAAATATGTCAATTATGAAATAGTTTGGAAGTCATTTGTAAGCGAGAATAATAATATTAAAAACTAATCCAAAGACATACTCTATATCAAGAATGATTAAATGCAGTCACACCTTTTGTGAATTTTAATCACTTTCAGAAGGAACTCAAAGACCACTTCCTCCAGTCCATAAATGATCATAATAATAATAAACTTAATCATATACTCAACTAGCTTTTCGCCGTAGCTTAGCACGCTTCCCTTTATTCCTGTACATATTCCCACCAGGAACGACGTATTTTTATTGTACTGTAATTTGCTACTGCACCTATAAAATGTTCTAGTGCCCCGTGGAGGACAATGTAGCCTCCTTTGGGAATCTAAAAGCTAGACGGAACAAAAACCTTATTATATCTCGCAACTATCGACTGAACCTCTAGAAATGTAATACTGTTAATCGCATCTTACATAATGAGAGATAAGAAGGAGGAAGACGTGTGCAGCTCCTTGTCAGCACCAATTCATCGTCTTAAGTGTCTGGAAATAAAAAAGTGATTTAAAGAAACTTTTACAGTTACGAAAGTATAAAAATTACTGTCCCTGTTTAAAAAACCTTTGATTTTTTGAGAAAATAAATAAAAACATGTGAAATACAGATAATACCATTTCTCAAGAGTCTAAAAAAAGATCTCGTAATCTCTAAAATGTTGTAACATTATATGTAATTTCAAACAAAAATCCCTTTTAATATAATATAATAGCATTATTTTACTCTGCTCTTACCTCAGTGATGGGTTTTCATACAACAATTAACGAAGTTCTACACAATTCAGCGTAACTTTATGCTTATTAAAAGTTTTCTTAGGGAGTTTAACAACATTGCTTTAAAACAATAAGCATTGTAACGCTAATGTTACCGAGATTATTACAATTACTCGTAAATTCTGGGTATCAAATAATTGTTAAGAATTTAATTAGATAAGTCTGTTGTTTTGAAATTGTATTGAACAAATACTTGTAATAAGATTTATTTATGAGATTGTTAGTCTTTTTAAAGACTACTAACTTCGAATAAAACTCTTTCTTTACCAGTAGATATTTGATTTATTTAGTAGTTTTTGGTATGAAATCTCACTGTGTACTTTAAAAAGGAATGCTAAGGTAATTTGGGAATGTACAGAAAATTAGTGAAAGTAGAATTATAAAACAAGTAGATGCCAGCAGTGAGAATGGTAGTGTTGGTAGACCGCGATGTACACAAGATGATCAAATAGCAGAAGTGTTATACAAAGTCAGGTAAAGAGCGCCTCAGATAAACTTGCGTGTTTGAGAGATTAATAAAAGTAGATGAAGCGAAACTGTTTTTGCCAGGATCATCGTTAGTGGAGATCCATCGTTTCGATTTACTCCCATAGGAAATGGATCTGATAATAAGTAGATGTCTCACTGTGGAAGACTGGCTTTGAATACAATTGAAATACATCGAATAGATACGGTCGACATAGCTTCATACCCGGCGAAGAATAATTTTTATAGTGTGTTGGCCAAGATAGTTTTCCTGACTATTCACTATTCATTGTAGTTTAATTACAATTCACGAAGGCGAGTGGTCTTTACTTGTGGTAAACACATATCAAAGCGTGCGTGAACCACAAGCAGATATGATTGGTTGGCACTCACGCAACTGGTCACTTTGTCAGGCACGCACATTATCACTATGTGCATATACAGGTTCAACCACAAATAAAGTTCGCTCTCTTTTGCGAATTGCAAAAACTATAATATTTTTAGTATCATACGGCCGGTGTAACTTGGCAAATGTGAACGTAGCCTCTGCGAACTTTCGAGCATGTACACTCGTGTGATGAGTGGGCATACGACTCGTCAGTGAATACAATTGGTCGCCCTTCATCCCTGTATTTTTTCATTGCTTTGTACTAGTTGGTCACTGTATTTTCTTCACGAGTTTACATGAGCTACAGTTCGCAGAGCCTATATTCACATTCGCCAAGATACGCCGGCCGTATTATACCTAATTCTATTAAAATTATATAAAAAAATTAAATGGCAAAATGTATTCATAAAATGGTACCAAAATTCCAGACTTACACTTACTTACAGAATAATACATTCTACTCACGGAACACGTTGTGATGAGAAAACAACTTGTTAAAAAGACTCTTATTTAAGTAAAAAACCCCACCAAATTCCGGAGAAATACGAACGAACGATGGTATTACAAAAGTTATAAATCAAATATTATAATTCAAACTTTAAGAATAATTCGTAATGGTATTTACATTATTTTTCATCAGACGATAATTTTTATATATCACGAACACGCTTTTTACAATCAATTGCACTTTAATTATGTTTAAATGTCTTGTGGCCGTTTCCTATATCTTACTATTCATTCAGTTGCTTTTTCATGGGCAGAATTTTTATATTAATTATTTGTTTATATCCAATTTTTACAACAAGGCAAATAAAAGTTCGGTAAGATATAGGAACCGGCCGTTAATCGACTAAAGAAACATCTAAAGTTAGATATCAAATTAGAAACTGTTTTCAATTAAGCTTCCAATCATAAATTTTATTAAAACATAATATCTGATAAGAAAAACAGGACATGTCTTGATTGCATGCGTGTAATGTAGTTCATCTACCGCATCTACACCGTCGAGATGATATAAATTTATGATGAAAATGCAGATAAATAATCCAGACAAATGAACAAATAAGACCCAAGTTAAACTCATATTGAATTTGAACTATCTATGAATTTACAGCGATAGAAGATAAATATCACTTCGATGAAGCGGTGGTTTGAAAACCACATAATTCCCTATAATAATATGTCATGGGCACAAATTACAAAATAATATCTAAGATAGATACGACCGGCTTCCGTATCCGGCCATCCGAGGTCTACGAGATAATGTTGCCAGGTTCAATACACTAATTATCAAGACAAATTGTTGAAAAATCGCTACATTGATTGATTTCTGAAAGTCGTAATTGGACCGTAATTGTCTATACCCAAAGCGTAACGATGGTAAACAATAGCAATTAAAATAAGGATTTTTTAAGTTTGTTTTTCAATTTTTAATCAAAACTTGGCATTTATGTTTGTTTATGCTTAATACTAACCACCAGAAGGCTGCTACCTGCGGCTAAATTATCATATATTAATAGTTGTACATATATAACTTCACGCCAGGTCCCTTGCGGGGTAGGCACGAGCAACAGAGCGCCATACAGGCTTATTCCTACACACCTCACTTGCTTCTTTGACATTCATAGCTCTTGTCATGCACGCTCGTCTGTTCTTGAGGCTCCTGACATCACCTTCTAAATACATGATAAATTTGATCATGGAAGGTGTGTCGTGGCCTTCCGCGACTTCTGCATCCATCCACTTTTGCATTGTATATCTGTTTAGTCATTCTTTTATCATACATTCTTTCCTCATGCCCGAACCACCGGAGGATTCCTTTCCTTACCTTCACCCGACACTCTCTTTTAGACCAACTCTCTTTCTTTAGTATTAGTAGTATATGGGTATAAAATAAAAATACTGCGCTCGGAGTCGTTGAAACGTAGTTTATTTTGTGTACTATATATATAAGTCGTGCGCAGAAGGTTTATCGATGATCATGCCTCCCGCTTCCTACGACTGGTACCGGGGCTTGTCTAAGTATTACTAAGAACTAGTAGGTCCGCATGTTGCAGTTTTGGGAGGCGGGAAGCATTGTCTTAAGCAAACCTTCTGCGCACGACTTATAGTGGTGAAAACTTAAGAAAATATTACCATTTCTTAATATCTGAAATAAATTGAGAGGGTGCCAATTATAATGCCACTTGTACCAAAAATAGTATAGTATCCCTATAAGCCAATTAACGTATTCAGATGTAAAAACTTAAAAAGTCGGGAAACAGTTAGAGCGTGTTATTTTTCACGTTACTTATTGATAGCGATTAAAAATATATAGAGAAATAAAATGTTTGGCTATTGTGACTTGTTAATTCGTCTCTCGATTTAGAAGACCTTGGGAACTTGCAATTCTCACGATAAATTGCACACCTGGCTACACTAAGGAGGGGTGGGATAATTGAAATCTGTCACACATACCCATTGCTATGACAAATGACAGGCCAAAGACTGCCGGCTACTTTTGTCCGCTACAATAAGTGTGTGTTCTATATATGTAACCGTCATGGCTATATAACTTTGAAATTGCCTATTGCTATCAGACAAGCAAAATAGCTACCGACATTTAAAACAATGACCAGAAAATATTACTTGTGGTTGGAATATGACAATACTTAAACGTACTTCTTCAATCATCTATAAATACAAAGTATATAAAATACTTTGTATATAGTTAACCTGGGAAGTCCGTCAGTAGGGAACATCATACACCCTTCTTTATTTTCGTGGTTGAATATACGACAACAAATCGGTCTGTAAAGATTAAGACACCATTTACTTATGACTTCCAATTTTAATTAACGTTCAATTCCATTTAAATAGGGTGAAAAACGATAGATATACGAACTTAACCCACTCACGGACTGCCTATAGATATGTATTTATATGGTATGTATATTAAGTATATATCTATTAAATTCATTTATTTTTGTATATACAAAAATTGAGTATTTAAAACTAAAATGTAAGTAGTCGTAATATAAGTTTCAGTGTACCACCATATCACCTTTATCATCTCAATTCTTTTGTGGGGTTGTCTGGAAGAAATCGGTTTTTTAGCGATAAGACCGCGCTTTGTATATAATTAGGTATAGTTTGGTGTACAATAAAATGTTGTCTATCTATCTTTTAAAAGAAATATTGCTTATACATAAGACTAAATCAGAGTAGCACGTGAGTTAAGCGAGGGATATTTTACGTATCCCATTTAGGCAGTTTTTCTGTAGGTATTATCCCTATATCTATATCCTTTTCATTCGGTGAATTGTAATATAAGTAGTAGCATAGTATAGAGTTTATGCCAATTTTTAACCGATAATAAGGCAAATTAATGATGGATTAGATGTAGGGACCGTCCATTAATCTAAAACTTTTTTGGTGCGCACTGCCGAATTATGGAACAATTTCCCGGAATCTTTTTTCCTGACAAATGCAATCTCGGAATTGTGAAGCCACGAGTGCATGGGTATCTTCTAGGTGAACGTGCTCCATCCTAGACCGCGTCGTCCGTCAGCATTGTGTGAGACAGTGGTCAAACGTAAATACAGCTGATTTTATGGTTCCAGAAAAATTATGGCAAAATTAGAACCTCTTCATCGTCATCTTGTTCATCCGTCCGCCTGTCCATATGTCCGTCTTTCTTTTTTTCTCTCTGTTTATTTAAAAGCCATTTTTATTCACAAAAAATATGTCAGTTTTATTGTACCTTATGTGTGCACTATCAAATTATTTATTTATTGTGTTACATACAATTATTTAATTACAGTCAAATTATAATACAGTCAAAGTATTACATTTAAATCTATTACCATTTATCTTCATGCACACGACCTTATCTTGCTTTGTTATATCACAGTATTTGTTTCCGAAACTAGTGGGTTTGTGTGGAAGATATTTAATAAAGGTGTAGTCTGTATGGCACTGCACAATGAAGTAGTAAAATTGCAATACTACTAGAAATGGCTGTCGTAGATGTTTTATGTCTGATTACGAGGGCTGGATTTTGTTTAATGTGCTTAGAATAAAATTTTGTTAAATATATAATTTTATAGAGTACCTTTTATTATTTAAGTCATTAGGATGGGGAGGCGATAGTATCTCATGGTCAAACTTTAGAAAGCCGTAAAAATTGCCCTCCCTTTGTGTCACGAAGTGGAAAACTCTAAAAAAAATGTGCGACTCTCTCGCTTAAAACCCGAATATAAGTGTTAATTAATTTTTGAAACGCGGGACATTTTCGATTTAATACTTTTTATGGTTCCGAAGCCAAATGAAGAAAACAATGCACATTTGTTACCTATACAGTACCTACCCTTAATAGTTCGTTGAACGTCACGCCCTTCTTATTTCACCTGTAAAATTATAAAATAAAGCTCATATTTCGGAACAACACCAAATTGGTTTTTCAAATTTAATGGATCATATCTATTTCTGAAAGGGGACAGTTAATTTGAACTCTCGTTACTGTTTCTATGCAAAATATAAATACTATTCATACTGAGCAAGGTGGTTGTGAGAAAGCTCTTGTGGATTTACTTTCTGGTGATGCCAACGGTATTAATGAAAGACGCACTAATTAATTTGTAGTGCCGTCAAAACACTTCATTAATATTCAACATTCCAGTCAAATTTACTAACGAATTACTGTCTCCGACATAACGCAATGCGTAAGTATATTACCAGCAATGTATCGCTTGTCATCTTCTATATAGAGATTTGTGTTAGTCACAATCCAACATAATGCGTGAAGATAAATTTTGTGTAAAAAATGTATTCACGTAGGCTTTCTTATGGCTCCTAGAAGCGACAAGAAGTTTCTTATTATTTGAGTTAATATTATTATGCCTTTTCAACTTTATTCGATTTTATACTTAATTTGACGTGAAAACTCGATTAAATTTTCCATATATTCCATTAAAGTACCTATAATAATATATTAAACATATATAATATAAATGTGCTCAACGACTAATGGTAATACCTTCATGTCTCGAATATATTAACAATACAAGTATTTGAATTATTTTATACTAGTACCGCCATCTAGACAATTATTTGACGTAACTGCCGTAGGTGCTGCGTACTACGCGAGTAGAGTACGCTGACTACTATTTCTCCTTATGTTTCACAGATGGCACTGAATGAAACTAAACGTAATTTCTAACTTTATTCTAAAAACATGAAGAAAGTAAATAGCGAGCGATAGTTTCAGCTAAAAGGTAATTAAGAATCGTTACCCATTGTTATTGTTACGGACTCTTTCGTATTTTTATTTTAAATTTATTCTGATAGATAAGAGAATGACGTTTTTGTTTATTAGTTACGAAATTTATGTATTTTCACCATCGTTGTGTAGCGTATTTTTTCCGTATTATATCTAAACTCATATAGTCCCTAACAGTTATCCTCAAAATATTTAAACGGGAGCGACCAACAATTATGGATGTATTATGTGAAGGATGACATTATGATGATTTGTAGTGTGACAGACGAAAAAGTCAAATTAGTGGAGTGGGAAAGGAAAATTTTTGCCAACCTCAAATAATTAGGAAAAGATGAAATAAAAGAGGAGTTATCTTAAAAAAAACCAAAATATTGTATAAGCACTCAGATTTCGTTGAGGAGTTTATAAGTAGATGCAGGCGTATTAATTAGTTAGGTATATGAATAAACGTAATGATTTTGTATTGAATGGTATGGCAAAGTATTCACAATGATTTAATTATTATTAAAAAGTATTCTACAATAATTTCACACATTGAAAATCAAAATAATAAACCTTATACAAAAGGAGGATATTATCTAAAAATGAACAGAAATAAAAGTAAATTCAGCACACTAAATTTAATCAAATCAATCATAGGACTGACATTTCTTTTGCTTTTATTCTGGGTAATTAAACGTGATATTCTTCTTCCATTAATAAACAATCATATCGCGACTTTACCGCCTTTTATCGTAAGCGACAATTGGACCTGAGTAAATATTTTTTTCTGCAAAATGTATTTTAAACCATTATTTTGTTTTAAGACTTTCAGTTTTAGTAAAATTAGAGCTTACTGAATCAGAAACTGAAGGCCTTAAATCAAAATAATAGTTTAAATTACGTTTTACACAAAAACCTATACTTAGGTCCAAATATCGCTTACGACAAGATGGTAGCAAGGGATCAAAGCGATCTATACTATAAGTAGCTGACCCGGCAAACGTTGTTCTGCACTAAAAATAAAAAAAAACACCACAGGAGGTTCAAAAATACTTAACTACCTATTCTCATACCTATCAAATACTAATATTATAAAGAGGTAAAGTTTGTAACGTTGTAGGAGATAATCTCTGGATCTACTAATCCGATTTAAAAAATCTTTTACTGTTGGAAAGCTACGTTAACAGGGAGTGTCATAGGCTCGCTATATACCACGGGAACGGGACAGAAAGCGGGCGAAACCGCGCTGTGCCACGAGTCAAATGTACAAAATCAGTTAAGGCGTTTCAGAGTAGTGTGACTACAAACACTGTGACATGAGATTTTTATATATTAGATTTATCTAAATATTACGAGGCGGTCAAGTTTGTAAATTGAGTTTTACAACGATTTAGATTAGATCAAGGTATAGGAAGCACTGCTGGAATACTTGTCTTCACGCACTATTTGTTCTCAGGATTACATCTTGATGAGATAGTTCCTTCACAATGTTCCTCTTGCTTCATTTTATACAATTCATTATATTGAAGTATTGGTTTTTACTATACCTTTACTTTTTCTACGCAACTGGCAAACACGCTGGCGGCAGACGGGAGAGTACTTACCATCACCTATAACACATTTGCAATGCCATGTATATATAGGATAGAGGATAGGGGGATCGAATAGGAGGACGGGATAGGGCATGGAGAAAACTTATCGTAAAGTTATGGAAACATGATTAGCTCAAGGCGTTTCACGTCGATATTTTATGAGAGCGAATGAATTTATGAGAGTGGAATCACACTGTTCGAGCAGGCACTAAGAGCAATCAGGATTACGAATCCAGCATAGCTCTACTACGTCGTATATTTTAAAAACTTTAAAGTGAATAGCCTACAAGTTCTTTGAGCTTTGAATAAAAATAAAGCAATATAGCTTTTCCTGAGGTTTTCAAGTGCAGAATGAATGCAGCATGCGCTTCATTCCCCTGCGATAACAATGAGGTGGTCGACATTGACTGATCACGGCAGCGCCTTTTCAGAACTTCTCTTTCATAAAATGCGCAACCTTGTTCTTGTTAAGGAGATAAAGAGAATTGGTCGAATGAAATTTATATTTCAGAAGAGCAGTCTTGGTTAAAATATTTTTAAAAGATGCTGTAATATCGTGTCCTATACTTCATTTTAAGAGCAAAGCTATTAAATTGTAAAACTGCGTAAATGACCAATTAATTAAAATTAAATAAAGAATTAATTAACAATGAATTAGGAGCCAAAGCGGCTGCTTTCGCAGATTCGAATTGTAAATATGAAAAGTATCAAAATAAAGTGAAACTATAGAATGTACTTACAAAAAGTATGTTTAGACTCCTCAACTTTACGTAGAGATTCTCCAAAAGCGGCCGCTTTAGACCGTGTTCACCTTTTGCCTGTGAATGTTGTAAAATTTCCTCTAAATATTAATTTGTAAGCGGACTCTTAGTCTGGTGTGCACCGACATTTAACCAATGGTTAAAATGAAATAATCGCTAAAAATATATGGCTAAACATTGATTATTTTATTTTAACCACCAGTTAAATGTCGGTGCACACCAGCCTAAATATTTTAATAATTAAAACTACCCGCGTACCTGAGACTATTTTTATATGGAGAGAAAAAGATTGACATGAGAAAAACAAAATAACATCTATGATTTAAATTAAAACATATTTCATGCCAGTATAGGCTTGTTTATTTTGTAAACTATTTATTATAATTTTTAAAGTTAAAAGTTTGTTTCGTTTACGCTTTTCTAAGGCGTACTGTAGAAAACTTATTAATGAAACTTACGTATAAACATAATAATTATAAATATTTGTAACCTTATTAAATATTTGTAAATTACGATTAAAATCACGCGAAAGAGGTTTCAACTTCGCAGACTTTACTCAACAGAATGTTGTTTATAGTTTATACAAGAGAAAGCTCAAAAACAAAATATTATTGTAGACTACCGCAAAAATCGGTAAGCTCATTACGATCGCGTTGTTTCAAAGTGGAGAGTTAAAATTGAATAATGAATAAACACAATTTATTGCTCAAAGGTAGCTCGGTGGTCGCTTGACTTGAGATCTGGGGCTCGAGGCGACCGCCGCCGGTAAATAAATATCGAAAGATGTCGACGCAACCCTCTTATCTAACAATTGAAAAGTTTCAGTGGGGAAACTATTGTTTTATTACCACGAGTTCTCGAACAAGGATTTGATTTTTACATTAATTATATTTGTCCTCTTCTTAAGCCATTTATCTTAATCGCGTGTACGTAAGGATACTCAAAAACGTTTGTCTTGCGCACTTGTTGAGTTTTGGGATGAGCTCCCAGCAGATGTTTGCCCACTTGGGGTTTTTAAAAAAAGGTGTTAATAACAATGAGGCCGTTACTTACACGTTGAAAGCACCTCTGGTGTTACGATTGTGTCTACAGGCGACTATAACCGCTTCCCATCAGGTTGGACGCCCAACCGATGAAAAGCGGTTAAAATTGCTTATTGATATTTGTAACAACAAAGCTGCTACCAATGCGCTGTTGCTCTCTAAAGGGACACTGAAACGTTCCCAGTAATGCCGGAACAAAACTCAATGATGTTATGGCGGCATATCTAGATCAGGGGTGGAAGTCTACAAATGGGTGTTTTGTCGCCTCTTACGACAGGCCGCCTGCCCGCAGGACTAGGCTATGTCTGTCTCTTAGGTCCCTTCCGGTGACTTTCGTAAGCATATAAAAATTCAACTTAATACTAAAAACCTTTTTAATAAAACGAGCTATAAATAATCAATTATTTATTTTAATTCCATACTAATAACTTTTGTGAAACAGGCAAGTTAAGCCCTCATCATTTGGACAAGAATGGATAATTTATTATTTAACTTGCAAAGATTATTATATATTAACTTATTCAAGACGATAAGGGCTTACTCGGCATTTCTTCAAAACGCTCGCTTCCTACAAACGAACAGGCACTAGGTACAAATGTTAGGCTTAAGTGAGAAGAATATAAGCCATTAGTAGTGTGTAGTGTGAGGCATTGCTCCCGGAAACGGAAAGCCGGTCGAAGGCAATTGAGTCAACCGTTTAGCGCGACCGCGACGGGCGAAAACATAAAAACGCTATTTGTACCAAACATTTTATTTTGTAACGGAAGACAGATGTTTTCTAGTTCGAAAATATTATATTCACTGCAACAAACCGACCGTATCGTACCGGCTGCGCCATTTATTAAGGTTAATAAAATATATATAATAGTCCTCGATGATTTTAATTTTACTATCCACAATACACGTATCTTAATATGTTAATCTTAATAATATTATGTGTGTACAGAGAGGCTCTACATAAAACTAGAGAGAGGGTGTGTCGCTCCGGTATGTCACGGTTGACGCCCCTGTCAAACTGCTCTGTCGATGACGCTGAAAAAGACGATTAAATCAAAGAGCAGTTAATGATAAGAAATCAATGGCTACTTAGCCGGAACAAACCCTGAGTCTCTATAAGATCTAAAGCCACATCGCAAATACCAGTGAATCAAGTAGAAAAAAAACGGACGCTGCGGTTGCAGTGACGGTAAGCACTGCAGGATTTCGGCCAGATTCGTGAGTCCTGATTTTGTACAAGCACTACACCAGATGCTCGGGATACAGTTGCAATACAAGGAACGGTTGTAGGGCAAAAACAGTAGATTTCCGACGTTTTTTGCATGATATTTAGGCAGCCATGAAAGATTCGGCTCGGCCATTATGACGTATGTGTGTGCGCAGCATTCTCTGGTTAGAACCGAATGAAGCTGAAAGAGGAAACGTTCCCAGGAAAGGGATACTTTCCGGGAATGTGAAGGGATGTCGTAACACAAAGTTTATAAAAAATCACTTTAAGAAAACTCAAAAGTCAAAATAATAATAATTTCTACAACGATTTACGTGGGGCGTATTTTCCAGAATTTTAGTTCCCCATTAAAAGACCCATACGCTCATTGCTGCCAAAGTAGAAGCCCGAACATAATCGGGTTTTAATGTAATGAGGGCGATGTATTGATTTGTAGTTAATAAAAATAAAATTATGTATCAATATATGAAAACTTTCGCACTATTTAAACAAAAAGAAGAAAATTAATTAAATATAGCGAAACTTACGGTAGAGGGTACCGTAAGTCTGCGATTTCGCGTATAATTTAGGCACTCAAACATAAGTCGGAAGGTTCGACTGAAAGCTTAACTAAGCCGTTGCCTACTCAATGATTCAGGAGCTCTAATTGCTTCTTCCAAAACTCGGATCATCCTGAATAAACCTTTTGCTGAAGTTAAGGGCTACCTGTGCTTTATATTCCTCTAACTTTAACATGAGGCTGTAAAATTTTATGTTGAAATTAGCTTCATAAAAATATTTATTAAATAATTTACGTGGTTTTTAATAGGTAGCATAAAGTTGTTAAATAAATTTGCTTTTAAAATCATACAAATTTTATTTTCTATATCGATATACATCCTATAAATATTATGAATGTGAAAGTTTGTAAAAATGTATGTATGGATGTTACTATATACTATAAATTATATTATAAATATTATAAACGCGAAAGTTTTTATGAATGTATGTATCGATGTATGGATCTATGTTTGTTTGTATTTCACGCAAAAACTGCTGAATGGATTTTCATGAAACTTTAAAGTAATATAGCTTTCACATTAGAATAATAACTAGGCTATAATTTATAAATATAAAATGTGAATTATCCAAAATATAACGATTTTCCATCATCACACGGATGAAGCCGCGGGCGCAGCAAAAAAAAAAAGTACCTCTTTCATTGCCTTTAACATTATTATATTTTAAAATATATCAATCATGATTAACGCTATAAATGTGTGATCACTGTTTTACAATAAATAAATACCTATAATTAATTTAAATAATGTAAGCTGGTTAGCCTGTAGACTGTAAAAAATGAAAACTGCCTATAGCGTTCCAGGCTGCTTGTAAGTATCTAGTGGACTAAACACTCGCCACCCTCAAGATACTCGTACAGGCGTTCCACATGACGACCACGGTCGTTTTCGGCACAAACTTTACTAAAGACGTAATAATATTTGCTCACTGTGAGCTCACTACAACCCATCTCAAGAGATGACTCGAAGTGGGCGTTGAGATTAGATAAGAAAACTACTTTTCCCGTCAGTATCCAAACCAGAGTTCTTTGAGTTTAGGATGTCAATTACTAAGTTAGCACGGCTTCGAGTATAATTAATATTTATCTGAAAACTCCTATTTATAAAACACCTAATAATAAGTTATAAGTTTTTTCCCTCAGTTTGACTTCGGATTCCGAAACGGCCTAACGCATTTTAATGAAAATTCTGGGGGTTAAAATAGTAATGATTGTGTATTCAATTTTGGTGTAGGTTTTATTTCAATATCTTGAAGACCACAGAATATATCAAATTCCTATGCAAACAGAGTCGCGAGCATAGCGAGTTTAATACATAGTATATTTTTTATTAATATAATATACATAAATATAATATAATAGAATAACAGCCCACAAACGTCCTACAGCTGGGCTCGGGCCTCCGATTATAGGCCAACATATAGTATACCCACTACGCATGTCCAAGGTGGTTTCGTAAGTTTGACATATCGCTTATGTCGATGGGGTTTCATCACGATGTTTTCCTTCATAGTTAGCAGGTTATAACAACATGCACATTACTTTAGAAATCTAAGAGGTACGTGCTTTCCGGCCAGGATTCGAACCCGCGCCCTTTGAGTTTGGGACACGCGCGCAAATCATTAAGCTACCACAGCTTTTTTTATCCGTCTCCATAACTCGACATAAAGTTTCCTTAATTTGCAAAATAATATTTAAAAAATATACGACTGTGGCTAATATGTGCTAAGAAATAGCGACGCCGTTTCAGCCGATAAAGTACAACATAAAGCATTTAGTACCTCAAAAAGATTGAGTAAAACAAAACCTTAATATGACTGAGGGGAGTTACCATATCAATTCGTTTGTTTTTATAGCTACATCTCGGTCTTCATTTTATTCTATTTCACTCATAAAACTAACAAGTTATAAATGAAATAATGTGTGTTTAGATTGAATAAGAAGGTATGCCTAGTTTGTAGTTTAAACTCAGTGAACAAATTTAAAACTTTATCTCTCAGCGGAAAAGTATTTTATATTGATGAACTTTATATGAAATAATTGAAATGTTCAGAAAATAACTAATGTTAATAAATATTTTTGAAATGTTATATTATGGCAAATATTTAATTAATATTTGCCATATAATACTAAAAGTGTGATATAGTTTGGATTTTCATGTGTAAGATTTTTTTAGGTTTGAATGTAAACAAATGTTCATGTTGAAAAGGTTCATTTATGCCACGGGTACTAACGCAAAAGCTGTACTAATCATTTATATGTAATTACTTTTGAAAGTATTCATGACCCATTCATGATTAATGATTTAATTAATGAAAGATGATGAAGTATGATTTAATTAATTGTCAGTTCAAAAATAAAAAAGTTATGGCTGATTATACATAACAAATTACACGATGAAATGAGAACCTCCTGCTTCTTTGAAGTAGGTTACAAACATTTTTAGTAATTTAATATAAGAATAATAAGATCTAGATATTATGCCTAACAAAAGTTTGCCTGAAACAGATAGGTCAAATTGGGACTAATACTCCGGCAGACAATTATCTTGTATTAAACCTCTTCTAACGGTGTAGTATAAAACACTTAATGTCTGTAACATTCCCTCAGAAGAGTTTTAAATTCCCACCCATGTCGTAAAAGCAGGCAATTGTAACCTGTTTTAATATCGTTCGACATAAAATTCGGTAACACTTTAATCGCATCCCTGAATTTGGGTATACGTATTTTCGTAGAAAAATATTGAATATTCGCAGAAATGAGATTACAATTTCCATTAATATCTTGATTACTACTAGTTTATATTCATACGTTTATTTTTTCTTGTGTTTAATCAATGCACAGACCAGTCAAATAAACAAAAACGAACGAACACTATGTGTGTATATGCATATATAAATTGCTTTTCTTCTTATTTATCTAACTCAAAATCTTTTTTTTTTAATTATAATTTATATGGAAATATGTTACAAAATAACTTTTTCATTAATTTTCCGAAAATTAATCTGTTTGTTGGTTTGTCTGTTTGTTCGTAGAAACCACTGGACTGATTTCGACGCGGTTTTCTCTGATCGACAGCTAATTCTTGACTTCAACTCTGCGCTACTCTTTATCTTAGGAATCCCGCTGGAACTTTTTTGGGAATTATTAAAAGTGGCCAGATAAAAAAAACGAATTCCAATATGATTTGTTTAACTGATTTATAGCAAATTTAATGTAATACAATGTGTGATATTTTTATCCCGGTAATCCCGGGAGTAGTTTGAAAATTTGTTCAGATGCATAAAAATAGCTTATTCCGATTCTGTCTCCACTGAAATGATAGCTTACATTCTTTTTTAAATGCTGCGATATTTAATACCGCGAGTATTTCATCTCAAGCCTGGACGTAGTCGCGGGCATATCCTTGTATATATATATATATATATATATATATATATATATATATATATATATATATATATATATATATATATTATTTCTTTACTTTATTTCTACAAAAAAAACCTATTTTACCCTCAATTTTTAAAGCTTTTCTGCAATGATAACAAAATTGTATAAGCCCTCTTTAGTAGCGATTTAAAGGATAATTTTAAAATAGTTTATTTACCCAAAATAGTGTTCGTAAGAGCTTTCAGCTTAGTTCACGTTCAGTTTGTCATAACTCATAACAAATTCATATCGGCTAATGGGTAAATCTCTTGCTTACAGTCGGTTAGCTGTTAAATTTTCTAACAACTAGGACTTAACGCGATGTTACAATTTTATTGACGTAGATTTTCAGTCTTTGCAGCGCAATAAAAATAGTAATAAGGTTTTTAATTTTTCATTTTTTTTGTTTTATTTTTTATTGCAGGAGTTCAGGAGACAGGCAGACGGCCCACTGGATAGAAAGCGGTTACCATCGCCTATGGACATTTGCAACACCAAAGGTGTTACAAATGCGCTGCTGCTCTCTTAATGGAGACTGGAATCTGGTCGCTAATGCCGGAACACAACGTAAGGTTGTTATGGCGACATACTTTAGACCAGGGGTGGTAGCCATCCAGTCGGACAAATGCCGTACCACCTGGCTGTCGGTTGTTTTGTCGCCTCTTACGACAGGCCGCCCGGCCGCAAGAAATTATATTCTTTCTCCGGCCCTGCACGAATAAAATACAATATACTTAATAAACAAATATGTATAAACTTAATGTTAAATGTAATATAAATTTAATCAGTAGGCTCAATTTTAGTAATAACGAGAGAGAGAAAGAGAGAGAGAGAGACAGACAGAGAAACACGCGCACGCCGCACGGCTTACAACTATAGCAAAAAGTGTCGTTACAACTTTTGGTCTTAATTTTTTCCGTCTAGCCCCCTTTCGCAACGCGCGATAAGGAACTTCGTTGCAATAACGGATGATGTACAATATACACGTGCTACTTTTCGTGTGTGATAAAAATGATACCACAATATATATATATAATCTTAAAGGATTTTGAAAATTAGCCCATTAGTCCGATTTACATGTTTTTATTTACCAGCTAATTAAAAATGTAGTTATACCTATCATTAGGAAACCTTATCTCACATTAATCTAAATCACTTTAGCCATTGTGGCTAATTGAAGGCCATTATTTGTCAAGAACGCCAAATACTCTAAACCCATGAGTACCCGTAAAAATTATTCACAAGAAGTAATATCGTCTCTAATAATGTAAATAAAGTTTTCAAAATCTCGGAAACTCTATTAAGCACTGTTATTCGTAGTACAGTTATTGTTAGCAATTGAATTGAGTTCACTCTTTGTTAGGTTTACAAACAATCGTTATATTTCTATTTCTAACAATAGCCGGGATTGGTTGGGCCGGGATATTTGCCTGAGGCAAACTAGTCCGGAATCAATTTGGACCGCGGAACCACGTTCATTTTGTGGATTCATAACTCCAAATTGCAATGAATATACAAAACAGAGATGAGTCAGAAACTAATATTATATTCATTTCAGCGTAAGCACAGAAACTATAGCGAAGATCTGAAACATAATGAAAGTTTATTACATTGAACTAGTGTATTGCCCGCGTCTACGCCGCGTGAAACCCCTATTTATCTGTTCTATATTACTTACATAAAAACTTAATTAGGTCTTTTATATTGTCACATACCTACAAAGAAACGCGCACCGGGTTTATTGCCCCTCCCGCTTCCAGAGTTCTTTTGTTTACTTGGTGTTTAAAATTCGCAATTAGACAATAGCCTATTGTTATTGTTTTCGACTTTGTTGGCCGTTCACAGGAATAATTAGCCAGGTGCGCAAATTACTGTTTCTCGGAAACCCCAGTGCACGCGGTCGTTTTTTTGTACTGTATAGTTGGTATAAAACAATGTCCGAACAGAAGGGTGGGGAGTCAAGCGAGGATTACGATACGAGCAAGACGTAGATTCGACAAGTGATATTGTGACGGACTTTACGCGTGTTATTAAATCGTGAACTTTGTATTGGCTGTGTCCAGTTATATTTGTACCTGTTTTATACGTGTTTGTACAGTTCTAATAAATTCTATAGTATTTCCAACGGCATTTTAATTCGAGTTCTGCGTAACTCGTAACAATATATATAAACCTTCAATGATAATTTAACTAACTGTTGATGAAAACCACTTAAAAATCATAGCTACATTATTGTATGAACATACGTTATTTTTGACAACATTTAGCGTCATCACCAATTAAATTCAATATCACATCAAAACACAATGCATTAAAATTATCGCTACATCTGAGTGAAACAGGTCAATAACTATAACATTATCTCACAAGAAAAAATGGCTAAGTAATAGTAGAATTTTCCACAAAGGCAGACAAAGGAATATTATTCCATACAGCCAATTCTTCTGTTTCAGTCTAGTAGCGCAGTTATATTGTAGATACGACTGACGCCATTCAATGGAGTTCTTTTAAAAACTCAAAAGGCCATATTTGACTATGAAGTTCACGTTTCTCAGAAAAACACAAAATTACTACTTAAAAAATATCAATATTCTATAACTATTGGTCATTTTAGAGTAAATTTAGTAATACAACGTCCCCTTTCAGTTTCTGCCAAAAACTCCCAAGTTTTCAGCGCATAATCATATGCGATGATACTTTGGAAGAAAAATAAATACCTACGTAAAAACTATAATAGCAAACAGACGCATATATTGTAAATCACCAAATGAAGCAAATTTCGCTTATGTTATGAGTAGTATACAACGGACTAGGGGTCTATCGCCGACACCCAGACCATAGTCGATAACGAAAAAAAATCGTTTGCGAATCATAAGCGTTTGCGCTATACCAGGAGCCGAATTCTCTGCGTTGCAATGAAGTAGGCCGGAAAAGGCTTAGCACGCTCAATCAGAGGTCGCCACAAACACATTTTTTTTGTATTTAACTTTGCAACTACTTCAAGATATTGTACAAAATATCTATTTTTTGTTTTCAGTTTATTCTGAAGTCTTTTTCCCCGTTATCTCCCTCCCGTACATGCGGGCTATATATAATGCGGAATAATAAAATCAACTCTTAGTTAGTTAACAGCACCTCCAGGCACAATCAGTGGCTACCCACTAAAACAACTAGAGTGGAAACTTGGCCAAACATGTTATTTCAAATATATATTTCAATTAACTGAGTTTACTTTTGAAACGTAAGTTAAATTCACAAAGCATTCCGTTTGAGGTGTATAGCCTCGGGGGAGCCTGGCACGCTCAAACTAAACTAGTTAAGGCCGTCTATCAGAACGTTTTCAAATGAAATTATAATAAAACAAGAGCATAGTGTGACCTACACAAATAGTACAAAGGTATCGTACACTAACAAGCACTGGGTTATTTCAATTCCACGTTATCATTTTTTTTATTCGTGCAGAAACGGAGTCAAAATATAATTTCGACAAAACAATCCATATCCAGCTGATCTTTGCCTGTCTGTCAAAAATATCTTCCAAATAAACACACGAAAGAATAAAATAAAAAAATATTTAAAGCCAATACGGTAGACCTTCCCAAAAAACTCAAAAAAAAGAATAACTCTAGAAGTATTTGGTAAAAACATAAGGGGATACATCGGGTAGCCCTTCCCGTAAACTCATTAAGTTTTTCTTTTGAACGTCGTTGTTCTGGCCATCCTGTAAATTGAACAGGTGTTAAAATCACCTTATCATTTAATCTATCTATAAAATTATAAAATTCTAAACATGCTGTGTCTATGTGCTGTGAGTATATAAACTAAGATTTGGAGAATACAATGTATTTTTTATAGATTACTTGTCTGTTTGTTCGGGATTCACCTAAAAACTACAAGGCTGATGTGGATGCGCTGATTTGATTTGATATCGCTGATAGATAGCAAATTCCTAGACTTAAAATCTGCGCTACTTTTCTGATATTCCCAATGCAATTTTCCCGGGAGCGGTTTGTAGTTGTCTGGGTGCGTAAAAATTAGCTTATTCCGACAGTTTTCACTACATTATTTTTTAAATGCTGCGGTACAGCGGTAAGAATACAAATTCCTGCGGCCGGGCGGCCTGTCGTAAGAGGCGACAAAACAACCCACAGCCAGGTGGTAGGGCATTTGCCCGACTGGATGGCTACCACCCCTGGTCTAAAGTATGTCGCCATAACAACCCTTAGTTGTGTTCCGGCATTAGTGACCAGGCTCCAATCTCCTTCAAGAGAGCAGCAGCGCATTAGTAGTACCTTTGGTGTTACAAATGTCCATAGGCGATGGTAACCGCTATCCATCAAGTGGGCCGTCTGCCTGTCTGCTGAATTCCTGCAATTAAAAAAAAAAACTTGGTGTCCCGGGAATCCCGCGGGAGTTTCAAGTTAAACGTGGATGAAATCATGATCCCAGAAATATAAAAAGCATCTCAATTGATACGACTACCCGCTCCCCAATTATCTAAAATTGGATATATGTAACCGGTATTTCCGCACTACCTCACTGGCTGTTCTTGAACAGAGGGGTGTGCATAGAGCATTTCTAAGTTGTAGCAAAAAAATAACAACACTAGAGGCATTGCCATTGCGTTGCTGGCCTCGAAGAAATTTTATAAGGTTTTTTGTAGAATATAGAACAAGGCTGTAATAAAATGCTCTCACTGGATTCTGACAACCACATAAGAAGTAAAGACTGAAAGAAGAAGAAAGAAAAAATAGATTTGCCAAAAGCGACACAGACAGTACATAAAAAAACGTGCGTGTGTGCAGCACGTCGTAGTAGTGAAACTTCAGAGAATATACTCACAGATTTTATTTCGGTCCAAATTGAACCTAAACTTAGGTTCACTTATCGGACTTATACACGCTCTAATGCGTACGATGCTGCACAATGTAACTCGCACTCGCATCTCATTCTCTCGCAAGCCTAGTCCTATACATTTACGTATTATTTTGTCTAGTGTCGGTTTTTGGTTTCAACAAGTTTCAAATCACGACGATTCTAAAGAAGTTTCACTAGTACACTCCTTCCATGTTGAAAACCTGTAAACAATATTATTATTTAATTTACTCAGAGCAGTGACGAAGTACTGCAACTTATGAAATACTCTTATAATAATCTTACTTTATTCTAACTTTAACTGCATCGCAGAAAGACAAGGGTTTTACATTGAATTATTAAAATTAAACCGTTTCACGGTGCAGTCTCAAAGTTGGTCGTCTGTGGGCTACAGGAAAGTCGGTAAATTCATCACAAAAGACAAAGGAACCACGCCGGGGGGTATTTGCTCAGCGCACGTATTTGTTCGCGCCTAATTAAACATGAAACACTGAAAGTAGAGGTATCAAGAAAATTATATTTTGTACGCAGTGGCTCTACGTTAGGATTTAATTGTAAAAATGGAGTTATGATGAAACCAGTACCAGTTGCTAGCATCTTATGACTAATTTGACAATTAAAGTTTTACAAACAAAAAGTCCATCGCATATTTTTTTACTGCCGGAAGCACAATAAAAGGCCGACAGTCTACATGACGTGAAGTGTGTCGTCGACTTTGGACGCTTGCTACACTAGGGGCGGAGCCAATACGTGGCCAGCCTTTAGGAATAGGACAGAAGGGATGAGATTGAAAGAAGAAAGAAAGAAATTCATTCGGATGGGGGAGATTGGGGGATAAAATAAAAGAGATAGGATAGGAAGCTGGGATAGAGGATAAGTGGCCCACGAAAACCCTCCCTACCGTGTGAAACACAAGCCAATTATTTCACGTTTCACGTCCATAGGTGATGGTTGCCGCTTTTTATTAGATCCTGTCTGCCTGTCTGCTGAACTTATGCAATAAATACAATCATTATATAAAATATTCCTTCTATATTAATATCATAGTTTCGTTATGTTGCTTTCAATACGAAACAGAACTCGTATTTTGCGATGTGCTATGATTCGGTCCGAAGCTGGTATGATGTACATGCGATTGGTTCCGTTTGCAAAGTGCACGCATTTGGCTGATAAACAGACAACGCAGCCACATCCAAATGTTTGCAGATTGCTCTCATTAGTGAAATGGGCGCGCTAATATCAGATGCCACTTGCAGATAGAAAATTGGAGGTAAAATTGATGATAATTCGTAATCATTGTGACTTGAGCTTTCGCGTGAAAGCGTCTCGTTGTTTTATGTTAACGTGGTATCCGTATATTTTTATTATTATACTTGAATTTTCCCGGGACATCTACATTTGACTTGAAATTCCCGCGAAATTTCCGGGATAAAAGTGTCACACATTTTAATACATACAATTTGTAATCGATCGATCGATTATAATATTAATAGCAATGACAGTTGCTTTTTTTAAATAGAATCAATGCATGGCATTTTTAGAATTTTATAATATTACAGATATATATCATGCAGGAATAATATATAAAAGTTTGGGACGGCCAACCTCATGGAAAATGGTTACCGTCGCCTATAGACGTTTGCAACACTACGGGCGAAACCAACGCGTTGCTATCATTTACGTTAGGATCTCTATTCTATTGGATGGAATAGGAAAGCTGGAAAAAGGAAACTGGGATAGGGGAGGGGAGAGTAGGCTATCGGAGCTCTCATTCTTTGCACGAAACACGATTGGCGCAAGGTAATTGTTACACGTGGATATTATGTGAGAGCGTGGTATCACAGCTAAGCTATCGACTAAGTTCCGAGTGTTAAAACCTGGTTGTGTTCGGAGCGATAGCTTCGGTGTCCAGGTTTCACTTTCCTACCTTTTCTTTTCCACTTCACGCATCCCTTGTATTGAGACTATTGATACGCATGCCATTCCTTACAACGTCAAGCCAGCATTTCTTGGGCCTGCCCCTTATCATGGCTAAATAGTTCGTTTCGTTCCCTCTTTATTCTTTCTAAGGTTCATGATTTTGATGGCAGTTAATAATTGCGCTACTGTATTGAGATTCGTTTGGAGAACGCTGGCTATGTTCAGCTGGTCAGCTATCAGCCAATCCACCTGTTGGGAGATCAGGTCTCTCGCCTTTAATTTTCCCTGTGATCACAAGTATCTCTATATTGTCTGGGTTCTTTGGGGACATGTGGCCAAAGTACGTCAACACCAATCGTCGGCATACAGCTGACAGCCTTTGGTGATCACTAATCTCGAGCTTCTCCAATAATTCTTAGAATCCAACGCCAACACCACAATGACAAGAATCGCTTTTTTTCTCCTTTCGAGTAAATCCTTTAGCACATTGAAATAAATATTTCAATCCACACTCCACACATTTCAGCTCATTAATATCTAAACACATTGCACGCCTTTTAGAGGATATGCTTTGTATTTTCCATACATTTTCGCGAAAAATAAACCCGCTTATCTTTCGGTGGAGAGGTTTGCGAAATAAAATATTCTATTAGCAAAATCCGTCGGCTAATAATTTACTCAGAGGTGTGTACTTGGCTCGCAGGTGGTCTTAATAACTACGAAAATGGTCTATAGCTGGGTTGTAATAAATTCAAAAGGCAATCAACGCTACGGGAGCGGGTAAAAATATTAATAGACTAGAAATAATTATGTATTCATGACTTCCCAGGCTTGAATGGTGGGATGAAGTGGCTGAAGTAACGGGGTAAAATAATCCCCTGGGGATTAGGTGGGCCGGCTTAGCGGCAAATCATATATATTAAGAAATATTACTTCGACGGTTGATTTTATTAAGTATTTATGATTTTTATACTGCGTACTATATTTTACGAGATTAGAGGCTATAGCAGTTAACTAGTAAGTTAGTTTCTCCAATCACTTTAGCCAGGGTCCAAGGAGTACAGCTTTTCAACGCCCCGTTTTTGGCTGCAGTTGATCCACTGACATTGCATCCTGAAAGAATTTTTGTTCTCAAGATAGAAATTAAAAAGTGCAAGGTGCAATTCTGAACTCTCTTCCACCGTGTTTCCAGAACATTAAACTGTAGGGCTCTTCTGAAACAGTTACTTAAACATTGTATTTATAATTGTACATAAAGATATAATATGTACAAGACATTTAGTTACCATAATTTTAATACAGGGATATTCACAAATAACTTTATCTGCAATATCCATTAACGTAAACAAAACAAGACAAATCGGCTTTTCTCCTTTGTATGCGAGTCATCAATCAAATTTTAATCCATCGATGCAATATCCATAAAATTAACCGTGATGGCGACTCGTGGCTCTCGCGAGAGACTGAACCGAGAGCGGGAGCTCGTACGGAGGCAATTGCAGTGGTGATAAAATATAATTTTTAAATGGAATAAACACGGTGTGATTCGCGATTGAGCCCGACTCTAGAATAATTCTACCTGTTGCTGAGAGACTAGCAAAACATGTATCAACGTTAAAAAAGTAGGTACTAGTAAACACTAGAACAAATACATTGTTTGGATAATGAAAGTAGAGATTGAAGTAGCGCGAAAAGAAAACAGGAAGGCAACTCTAAATTATTTCAGATTATTCAAATAAGTGTTTTCTTCTGTTGCTTTTTCTCACATTTGGAAATTATGTTCTATACCAAAAACCATACTATACTAAAAAATAACTTACTCACTTCAATTATATCTTGTCATATATAATATAGCTACAGAAATAATTTTAATTACGTTTCAGTGAATAATGTAATTAATGTGGTATTTGACTCCTTTTTCTTGTACCTATTTATAACGTCATGAGTAGGTCTATGAAGCTGGGACGTTTTGTAGATTTATAATAAGTATATCTCCGTTGATTTGACTGTCCGCTCCTCTAATAGAATTATATAATACTAATTTGTAAGTCCATATCTTCAGCGTATGTCAGGATTTCGGAAGCAACAACAATAATACTCTTTATTTTACATTTTATTTTATTGTCTACAATACTTTAGTACAATGGATGTCCTTATTGTATATAACAATTTTTTCCAGGCAAGCAAATCAGCATGGACACCTCTGCTTGTCGGCATGCATCGAGGCGTCATGGCAATCATATTCATTATTCCGTTCTCCTGGCGCCTTATTATATAAAGATGCGGAGGAACGCTGAATCGTTTAGGAGAGGGAAAGCGGAAGCTCGATTAACTCCATGAGCTTTGGCAGGTGGAGGCCCTTACTGCTACATCCACTCAACAAACATGATCTGGGGAAACATGATCTCGGCGTTGTCCTTCTCTGTCCTCCACGGGAGGAGAGAAGGGAAGAGTAAACGTGGAGCACGACGCGCCCTCTTCTCAATGGGCGTCCCAGGGGTTTATAAGCGCCGCCAGCTAATGGCAGCCGAAGGTCAATATTCTCCTTCTGGTGCCTCTTGGTGATATCCTTCTTTGGCGGCAGCAGAGCCGGCTGGTGGTGGCACCCTTTGCCCTAGACTCTAGGATAACTAGCTTTTGGTGACGTATTTATGGACGCGTGATTATAACCCTAAAGAAAATTCTCCCACGCAATGACTATACAACGTTGTAGACTGCATATGTATATACGAGTATAACAACACGGTGCTATGCGTTCTGTACGCAATTCTGGACCGGAGCGACGACAATGCCGCAATCTGGGCGGCAATCTGCATAATGGATTGGTCGGCCGAACGCGTCGTCCGGTCGCCGCTCATTCAATTGGCGCGGTCGCCAATGTGTCGCCCGGTTATTACGGCGTACAGAATTAATAATTTCACAGGCGTATGGGTGCGTACACGTAACTGAATTCTGCATTTTTCAAGTCAAGGTAGTTGGCAATGCAGTAGATTGTCATGAAAGTAAGTAGGCCTCGGAAGAGACGTTGGCGCACTACTCGTAAGTATGTTACACAACGGAGAGTTCTCTGATGAGATATTTGATTAGGTACCTACGTCGCAATTATATCACTGAAGTGGCGCAGTGATAAAAAGATTGGGAGTTCACCCACACTTCATAGACACTTGGAAGTCATCCATTGCAATTTATACTAGTTTTAGAGCTGGTAGAATGATAAATAAGAAATTATTTTTTAGTACTGCTTGTTTTTCTTATGTTAATTCTTCATTTTTTGCTTATCTTTGAATAAAATAAATTGACTATTTATTTATTTATTGTTTGTGGCACGCTCTTTACGCCATACGTGAGTAAACTGTAGAATGAACTTCCTGTGGTTTTCCCAGAGTGCTAAAATGTAGGGCTCTTCAAAAAGTTAATAAACAGGTATTTAAAGTCTCAACGAGGTAGGCAACGTATCGGCTCCCTTAGAGTTGGAGATCTGCTTTTTTTATTAGACCCGGGCTACACCATCATTGTCCAAGACAGAGATTTTCGTTTTCTTTTAATATTTTATATTGCACTTTGCTAAAAACGAAAAGTTCCATTTCTTACTATTACTAACAATTTTTAATACACGTTAACTGAGATCTGCCTGGGCGACGTTATCCACCTACCTATCACCAAGTGGAGTGTTTGCCAGTTTGCCTACAAGCAAACATAAAAAGTAGGCCCTTGGCAACTTATGATAAATATAATGTGCATCCTGAGTAACGACGCACCGCGTATAGCGGATATAGGAGCGGATTTACACAACACAATTTACTTACATTTGAAATGTTCGCGCCCACTCGCACTCCAGACAAGTTGAAGCGTTTCGAATATTTGTTTAATACGCCGTTAATTACAACTGTCACTCAGGACGCACACTTAGTCACAAATTGGTATTTACACAAAACTGCAACAATAATTTTATACAGAAATAAAACCGAAGTACACTAAAAACAAAAAAAAATAACCGATATCTTTCTACAACATCATAAAAGTACAACAAAAAACGAAATATAGTCATTATTATGATTTACTTGACATCGACTTCAAGATGTTTCTGGGTGTCAGTTTGTGCTGGTTTTTTTAATTTAATTCGTTATTCAAAAATATGACTGTTGACTGTGGGTGATGGCGCGCGGAATGGATACATGAGAAAACAACAAAATAAGCGAAACAAAATGGCCGCAGAACATCTCGCGCGCAGCAAGCTCCACACCGCGCTCTATAAATGCGTGCGATCGTTTTACCACGATGGGGATTGTTCACAAAAAATACCCTCTGATTTTATATTTTTATTACGTAAAATAGGGTATTTTAGGATACTAATTTGAATATTTTTGTATTTAAAGCGTTAGTTTTTTTATAATTCGATTTTAAAGTTATTTTTCCGACGACGTCATAAGGCACAAGTTTACATTGATTTCTTTGCCTAGAAAACAAAAATAATAAAAGCAAGTTTTATTTATATCTAATCATAGTAATCTGTGCTACTTATTTAAATATCACTGTCATTACTCATTACGTATCGTGATCATTTTAGTGTATTTTGTCGCTAGGCTTATAATTTTTCGTGTTCAACCATTATTATTTTCTATAGTTATCGTTAAATTTTTTAAAGTGCACTTTAGGGAAAATCCATGTTACATAACTAAAATCAAATAATGTACAGCTAAATTTTTTTTACACCTGAAGCAGGCAAACAGCCAGACGGCCCACCTGATTGGATTTAGTAAGGTCAAATAAAGGTCAAACGCATTTCTTACAAAATACAAGAAGATCGTACGTTTTTTGGAATTTTAACTAGACAGAAATGATTAGGGACACCATTCCTCGAAATGGTTTTTCAAATAGCCAGATTGAAAAAAGTGAATAATCCCCATTGCCGGAGAAATTTAATTTAATCGCCCACAATGTCGTTTGTTTTAGTTAATAAAAGTTTTTGTTACTTTTTAGTTGCGCAAATACTTCAATAACTTTAGAAATTATATATTGATCACCTGTAGAAATTGTACTACTAGGATGCATATACGCTCTCCATTTCCCTATGATTATTGACTACCTCGGGAATATACACTTCTGAGTAAAGCAAAAAATTGAAAATCGATTTACAATTTTATTAATAGAGATATCTTGTAACGTGGAAGTTGGTAAATAATTTTCGTGGGTTCTCTAATTCAAAATTAATAACTAAAAATAATTATTGTACGTACAATACGTTGCCAAGCTTGTTAAATAAGTAAAGAGAGGTATTTTGAGATAATGTTTTAGTTTTGGCATTGTACACATTGAATTTAAATAAATTTACGCAGTCAGATCATATTATGTACATTTTATTTAAATAAAATATAAAATTAAATAGTTTACGATGACAAAAAATTCCCGTACCGGGAATCGAACCCGAGCCTCCTGGGTGAAAGCCAGGTATCCTAGCCACTAGACCATACGGGAGATGGTCAGGTGGTCGAAATTTTAGTATTAGTTGTAATGACAAGCTTATTTAAATAAAATGTGAATAAGAAATAGAGGCGGTATTATAATACGAATTGACGTCACATGTAAACAGCACACACCGTAGCCGCCACGTCGTTTGATGTCATATTTGTACGTCGGTATTCGGTACACATTATATACATATTTCATGCCTTCTCATTTTTTCTGAAGACATTGTGTTATCACGTATATTATTATCATTTATCATATATATTAATATAATAGGGTAAGATAATAAACGATAGAAATATACGTCACAATTTTTTTTACTCGTTCCCTTGCGCAAACATCGGTTAAATTTTGGCACTACTTGTTTGTTTTCCAGGAGTTCAGCAGACAGCACTAGATGGAAAGCGGTTACTATCGCCTATGTACATTTGGAACACCAAAGGTATCACAAATGCGCTGCTGCTCTCTTAAGGGAGGCTGGAACCTGGTCACTAATGCCCAAGGTGGTTATGGTGACATACTTTAGACCAGGGTAGCTATCCAGTCGGGCAAATGACCTACCATCTGGCTGTGGGTTGTTTTGTCGCCTCTTACGACAGGTCGCCCGGCCGCAGGAAATTATATTCTTTCTCCGCTCCGCACAAATAGGACTTGTATGGAACTTATGTCAAATTTTAACCGATAGTAAGGTAAAAGAATAGTCGGTAAGATATAGGAACGAGCCGATAGTGACGTGATTGTGAGCATTCGAACATTAGCGTTAAATATGCAAATGAAGCATTTACCCGTACAGATGGCGTTGAATGCGCATAATTTAAACTTGCGCAGGTCAATGCGGCGAACTATTCAGGAGACGCCTTTACGGACCCTTAGATACTATCCTGATCAGCATAGTGTTATCAGTATGCTGTTAGAGATAATTCTCACAAAGAAAAATTCATTCGATTGCTAAATTGTTACTTTATAGAGGGCGGTACAATTAATTTTTCTATAATGTTTTTATTACAGAAAAGTACTGCTAAGAGCAATATAAAATAACGTAGTTTTTTTATTGCCCTAATGGAAAGCGGTGATTATTGCTTTTGGATGTTTTCAATACCAAAGGTGCTACTAATGTGCTGCCGCTCTCTAAAGGGAGACTGGAACCCGGCTCTTAATGCCGGAACACAACTCAAGGTTTTTATTGCGTCATACCCTAGACCTGGAGTAGTAGCCATTAAGACGTGTAAACACCCTACCACTTGGCTTTGGGTTGTTTTGTCGCCTCTTACGACAGGCCACCCGGCCGCAGAAGCTTGTATTCTTTCTCCGTTCCTGCACGGATAATAGAAGTGTTCGTAAATAATAATAAAACATCCAAAAAGAGTGCAACGACTTGTGGTTTAGGCACTTTTTTAGAATTAATCATCATTAATATTGTTTTACTTTTAGAAGTAATTATAGGTAAAAACGCAAGTAATGACAACACGTACAATTTTTAGCTAGACGTGTTGCTGGGGAGTTTATTGCTTCTTCTTCTTAACAACAATAACCCGTTGCGAAGCGGTATGTACATAGACTAGGAAATAAAATTAAAATTTAACATATAGGGGAAAGCAGGTAGGATTCGTACGTTTTTTGTTCTGATCCTTATAAAAAAGAAACTATTAGCTATTACAAAATTATTTTAATAGCGGTATATTACCCATTTATCTGGCTTTAATATTATGGAAGTGCAGTTTTCATATAAAGCAACACGGAAAAGTTACGATCGTTTTCCTAAAAAATGGAAAACGCACGAAAGCACCCCATGCATGGGGTAGCTTCGTGCATAGCGTGGGGCACATTCGTACACAGTGGGGAACCTCCGTACAATCAAAGAAAATGCCATTTATTCAATGTAGTAAAATCCTTTAAGGAGGTCAAAGTTAAAACAGCATCAGCCATCATATAGTAAACTAGTAATTATTGTATTCAGAGTACCTATGTAACGAACACAAATGTATTTTTTCTTCTCTAATAATTATGAAACTAATGATCTTCATCTAGTAATGATCAAAAATATTGTTTTAAGTACTTTAATACTTAAAGTTAAGTCCTGAAAATATTCATGTAACATAATACTTTTTCCATTAATAAAAGAAATAAATCATGTCTTAACATACATAAATACATAACTTCACGCCAGGTTCCTTGCGGGGTGGGCACGAACAACAGAGCGCTATTTAGGCTTATTCCTACACACCTCATTTGCTTCTTTGACATTCATAGTTCTTGTCATGCATGGTACCAGCACTGCGTTGTGTATGGCAAGCTTAGCTGGCTGAGTTTCTTAGCGCCTAGAAGTTTACCTAAGGCTCCCTTCATACTAATCCTCAAATTTACGCTTCTTTCTATGTCAGCGCTGTACCTTCCATCCCTGCTAAAAGCACATCCAAGATATACAAACTCATTCACTTGTTCCAGCATAACATCATCGACCATTATCCTTGCATTCATTCTGGTTTCATCTCTTTCAAACACCATGACCGTTATTTTCTTCGCATTCAAATATAAGCCTCTCGCATGACAGTCATCTTTCATCATTGTGACTAGTGTTTGCAGTTCTGATGGCTATTAGGCTAAAAGCACGGCATCATCCGCATAAAGCAAAGTGCTAACAACAAATTTTTTTTTGCAGAGACTTAAAACATAAAGTTGAGTTGTATTTATCGTGAAATTATAACACAATTGCCCATAGGTACAATATCTACTAGTACCTATTATACTAGAGGAGGATTCGTACAGTACGAATCTACCCCACATATAACTGCACGAAGGTACCCCATCCAGATAATTCAACAAATGAATTTGAAATAAATATAACCGCTATAGTTGAGCTAAAATATCTATTTAAATATTAAAGTAATATTTTAAGGCATAAACTATAATAAATCACTTTTATAATTTGAGCATTACTTATACCAGCCAAGCGAATTAAAAGATGACAACGAAAAATACTTACGCAGAGCGAATTCACATATCGACTTACATCATCGAAGCCAATGGCCGTATTGTGGCCCCATCCCGCAGGTACCCGTATCCTACAAACGGCAATCACGCACACAAATGCGAACATTTCAATGTTGCAAAATGGCGGAGATATCTCCACTGTACGAATGCTCCCTGTGTACGAATCCTACCTGCTTTCCCCTATGTGTTAACCTATACCCTTTAAAAACAGTGGAACTTATTTTTAATAAAAAATTTTGAATTTGAATTTGAATTCGTAACAATCAAAACCATGTTTGTAATTTTACGATTTATACAGTTTTTATTTATCTGATTAGACTGCCTACAGGATAGTTGATAGTAAATAAGCTGAGATTTTCTCATCTCGCATCAAGTCTTTTTTTATTTTGTACAAACATAGCAAATAATATATACCATAATAATATAACTTACCTTGGAAATTATACGTGTGAATAAAGATTATAATGCATTACTTACTCTACGATGGTATTTTTGATTATTGTATAATTATTTCTTATTTATATTTCTACGACAAAAGATTTTTTATGCTTTCTGAGACACAATTTAAAAATTTTTACTCTCACAGGAGAGTAAAATTTAATTCCGTGTAGGCAACCTCTTCAAGTCCAACCTAGTCTGTACACCTGAATAAATAATTAGAATTTGACAAAACAGTTTGTCAAACATGCAAAGAACTCCCTTGAGGACCGCAAAAGCAAACTACTGCGGTTCTGTCATGTGATTTGGCATCACGAATTCAGTGCTGCCAACTATTGCTAACTAACAATTTGCTGAATAAATATTCTGATAGTGGTGTCAAAATCATGATCAATTAATTATATTTTTTTATATAGCACGTCATTTGCACGTCACATAAATACGTGATAACAAAAAGACTGATGAAGATATGATAATTCTTATACGTATCTTGATTTTTTCTTAATTAATGATAATTTTTTAGCTAAGATAGTTAAATTGTGTCTTTAGATGATTAATTAAATTGATGTATTCTATTCTTCGAGATTCGATACTTGATAGGGCTCAATGATTTGTCAAAAATCAAATGACACTTAAGTTCTCCTCAAAATCGGCCTCGAGAATCCATTGAGTGTTTTTCGCTATTTCGAATACTTTAGGATTTGACCCTGAAGTCCCGCCCACTTGAAAAATTCATTTGTATCTATATGTACATACATACAGTTTCCTGCAAAATTTAATACATGCTATAAGCCACTGGGCTTTTTATTATTACATCCATTTTTCTCCATAACCCAGTGGTTTTTGAGAAAATGGTTGTAAGATCGACAAACAGGCGGACAAATAAGACATCGTATGTAACATTTTTGATAAAATGGCTACTGAGCCTTAAAAATAATAAAGTACCTAATGTATGACTGCTTTAGCCTGTGGTCTAGTGGGATAACTCTTAACTGATCTAGTTCATTGAATGGTCTGAGTGTTTGGGTCCAGATTTGTCCGTTGTATATTACCCACAAATGTAAGCTTAGCCGTGAATAATGAATGAATGAAAAATCTTTATTGTTCATTATAAACTTAAATCTAGACAATTGATATGGATACATTTGTATTAGGACAATGGGCGGCCTTATCGCTTATAGCGATCTCTTCCAGACAACCCGGAATTGTGTAACGTGTGTTTGTCTACTAATTAAAAATAAATAAGTACTCAATAAAATGGATCTTAGAGAAAGTAAAGAATTTTGTGTTTACCTAAGAAGAAAATAAAATCATCTCGTACTGTAACCTTGCGGGCTGCGGTAAGACGCTAGAAGCAAAGTCACAAGATGTACGACTCAATAAGGGGCCTAATCTAAGCCTGGCTTTCAGAGACACATGAGATTTAGTGCCCACATATTATACGTGCTAGGAAGACTCTTCACCACACTTATTGATTTAAAATATTATTTACGTTGTATTTTCTTGGAGCTTTGCATATTGTGTAGCCACGAAGTTGGTAGCACAATTTTAAAAAATATTATTGCTTTATGTCTTTCAAGACCACGGGCCATAAAAATTATTGCTTTATGTTATTATTATTGCATCGGTTATTTCAATGTACTAATAATTAATGGCTACCTCCCCTGGTCTGCGTACGCCGCCATAACAACCTTGAGTTTTGTTTCGGCATTAGTGACCAGGTTCCAGTTTCCTTTAAGAGAGCGGCAGCGCATTTGTAGCACCTTTGTTGTTGCAAATGGCCACAGGCGATAGTTGGATGGCTTTCCATCAAGTGGGCCGTCTGCCTGTCTGCTGAACTCAAATAATAAAAAAAATTACACGTTCCAGTACTATATTCTTCATTTACTGTTAAATCGCGGTACTTTTAGGAATGGGTATGCACATTAGGTCAGAAGCATAATTGTATAAGCTTGCGCCCGCACCGAACTTGGCGTGTTATGTGTATGGTATAGAGTTGTGTAACGTTTAGAGTAGAACGTATCTATATATGACACGAGACATATCCGAAAGAACATGACCTAAAAGAAGCTCCATTAAAACAACTAATCCCGCAATCCCAGTTACAATATCAGTAGAGTAATTGCAATCCATGACCGGACCATTCGTACGTATAAGCCGCGTGGGTCAATGGAAAAACACAATGGCCCCAACACAATGGGCGCCATTCAACGCTCTTAAATGGTCTCTGCTAAATGGAAATTCAGAGCTCGCGAAACTATCATCATGTAGCCGTTTTTTTACTGCACCTAAATGGTGCAATTTTAGGGTCATTGTGAGAAGTGCCCATTTGCTACTGTTTAATGAAATATGAAGCGCTTTCTTTGCTTCTGAAAGGTCGCTTACTTATATACACGGGCAAAAATATCATCGAACCATAAGTACAGGTACTTGCTCGCTTTCTATCACACGCTCAAACTTCAATAAATTTCGGAAAGTTATCTACTAACCAGTGACTACAATTCAGAGTGATGACGATGATATAAGGCATGGACGATTGATGATTTACTAGGTAGGTATTTAAAAGCAATATTTTTAGTTTTTATTTTGTAACTGACAATATAAAATTTCAAAGAAAAAAGAAGAACTTTTTGCACATTTGCACAGAATGGTACCTTGTCATATTTCTACCATCGCACCGCTCGCCATCGGCTGGGAGTTCATCCCCACTTCCTCCTGCTGTTTCGCTCATGTACTCAACGGTTCTGTAGAAAGTTTTTCTTGCGCACCCTTTCAATTCATTAAAAATACATCGTCATGGCAGCGACAATGACAGCAACAATTTATTGTATTGCCTCATGGTTAGTTCGACCTTCGCTATATGGCATACTGTTATATATATTTAGGCACTATGAATTAAAAATAAATTGTCTACTTCCAGACACGCATATCTTTTTGTAACGCGACCGAAACTATGGACAAACGTAAGTTTTTTTATAAATAGTTCGAATAACAACTTTTTATCAGAGTTTACAATTCAACTTCTTACTATTATTTCTGTCATTAATAAAGATAGCAGCAAACATAAGACTTAAGAATGGGTAGTGAATTAGAAAGGTAACGAGCGAAACATCATTTGCCTGA
Source organism: Dendrolimus punctatus (assembly GCA_012273795.1). Classification (NCBI taxonomy): domain Eukaryota; kingdom Metazoa; phylum Arthropoda; class Insecta; order Lepidoptera; family Lasiocampidae; genus Dendrolimus; species Dendrolimus punctatus. The sequence continues at coordinate 15,121,708 of CM022534.1, read as the reverse complement.
CAGATCCAAAAGCTCAACTGGTAACAATGTGATTTCGTTGTTTACGTGTATATTGCACTATGGCATCCGGGCAACATTGCGATGCATAGCTGGAATTTGGCAACGGACTGTTTAATTAGTAGCTGGATTTACTGTGTGTAATTTACTGCATGAATATCTGAGGTCCGATATGAGTGTCGGTGCATGTGGGATGGTTTTGTATTCGACATTTGAAGTAAGCCTGTGTGCTAAGTAAACAAGTCGACATTTTAGTGTAATAACACACCTGCCCAACGAACGGCGCTGAAAGTTCGGCGAATTAGGGATCAACTCAAGCTCCAGGGGTGGCAGTTATAAATGGCATCACGTCAGAAGGAGCTTCGGAGAACCTGCAGCTCACTTCTCTACACCCCTTAGTCACTCACACCCATGTTGCCCATGTTTTCTATGACATTTTTAGGGGCCCATGCATGGAGTGGCGAATCACCGTCAGCCCATGCTTCCATTTTGCCTGAATATTGTGACGGTCAGACGCTATAGACCCCATATTCCCAGACCCCTAGTACCATTAGCAGCTCATCCCAATAGCCCAATAGCTCTACGTGTTGGACTTCCCATCGACCCACGCAAGCCGGAGGGCTTTGGAGAAATGTCCGGACCATTTTAATGGCCCGTGGTCTTCAAAGCCATACATTATAATAATAAATAGTTTCTTTTTGTTCCATAAGTATATACAAGAGTTTTGGGGTTGTAGCCTTCTATTAAGTATTAATATATACTTGTTCAGAAGGACCCTCTCCAATGAACTCAAATATTAAGAGATAACTTTTATTACAATAATACTTAAATACAATAACTTTTATATGCTGTGTACATATATCTGTATGTATGCATGCATGCATGTGTGTGTGTGTATATATATATATATATATATATATATATGTGTGTGTGTGTGTGTGTGGTGTGTGTGTGTGTGTTTACAAACTATGATTACCTTGTAAATACACTAAAAACTCATCACATTTTTTGTATTATTTTCTTACAGTCATAATATTTCACCTTACTACATTTTAATACTTTTTTATTTGATTAAATATATGTCCCTTCTTCCTTTGTCAAACCTTTCATACAATGAAATTTTTAATGAATTTTAAAATTACATTTAATGCATATACTTTTATTACTATTAGAAGTTAACACGTTGAGAAAAGTTCCTCAGTAGATAATCTATATGGTTTAAAGTACAAGACCTGAAGCAATCCTTGTGAGTATATTAAACCCAACTTTCAGCGTCGTATATTCGGCAGGTCTGACAGTACACTTAAGTTTGACATTATAACGATAGAATCTATTACACAAAGGTAAAACTAGAGCTATAAAAAACATAAGCTACTAATCGAAATTCGGCCTTTTTCTCATTGATCGGAAAAATCGGAAAATCTATACTAATATCATAAAGAGGACAGAATTGTACTTTCTATGCTTGTAACGAATAATCTCAAAACCTACTGGAATGATTTCAAAAATTTTTCACCATTGGAATGCTACTTTATCGCAGACTAGCAAAACAAGTTTGGTCTGTTTGGTTTGGGTGATGATATATAGCATACAGCCTTCCTCGATAAATGGGCTATCTAACACTAAAGGATTTTTCAAACTAGACCAGTAGTTCCTGAGATTAGCGCGTTCAAGCAAACACTCTCTTCAGCTTTATATATTAGTATAAGATTAATATAGGTCAAATTTATTAGTAGAAAATTAGGGATTTCTACTAAAACTTCAATAATGTAACCTAAAGTGTAAAAAATGAGTTTGAGTGGGTCCGGCGAGGATGGTTAAATTCACAATTAGACCCGGTAGATGGCGCTGTAATCGGGTTAGTCATTAATAAAAACGCAAATATTACTTAACAATATATATATATTTAATTACAAACAATTGCTTCAGCACTTAACATCTACCAGTATCTGTAGTAAGTTGCGGCGAGTGAAAAGCACTTCTCAGTTTTGCTTGGTGACAAAGGGTTACGCTTTTCCCCATTCTAGCAAGAGAGTGGCCGAATGTTTGATACTCGGCCTAAATAATTGTAATCCATATTATTCCTTATTTGTACTTAATAATGTTTCACATGTCTCTAAATTATATAATATTATGATTCATACATTATGTTGCTCGACTCTCCTTTATTTGAACCAATCGACTACAGTTTTCTGTTAATAAATTTCTTCTACTTTTTACTTGTGTTTTGTTAGTAATATTGTATATAAGGTATGTGATGACCTAACAATCTGGAAATTAATACATGGAAATTGAATCTCATTTCTAGGATATTATTTTAGAATATAATGAGATGCTTACATTTTTTTCTGAAAACTGTTTTTTATCCTATCAACTAATCCAAATTAACTTGTAAAATGTTTTGTCTTATTTTTAAAATGGTATCTTAGGTAAGCGCTACACTACTGGCATCCGAAAAACGTTTTTTCGTATTTTAGAACTCTCATTGAACTAGATTTCGACAATCAGACGTATTACTTCATACAAATCGGTATTTTTTAAATTTTTGGGAAGGCGGTCTGAACAGATGCTACGCAAAAAATTCTGTTTTTATACGGTTTTGACCGTAATGTTGTGATGTAGAAATTTTAGTCGTAGGCCCTCGTACTACTCGACCTTAGTGTCTGTCTTTATAGTCTTTTACAAAACATTAAATAATTAACAAGCGATGAAGCATAAATGCTTACCGTTATAAAAGTTTGTAAAGATATAGGGACAACTCCACATACTTTTGGTACAATCGGAATAGACCAGCGTGTCATTGCGATCAGCAATTGTTTGCGGAACGACGGGGATACAGCAGACCAGTCGCTCATAACAACTGATCTATTAACCGACTGACTCTGTAAATAATAATTATAACATAGATACCAATTTACGAGACTAGTCTGTTACAAAAAGATGTTAGGTGAACAGTCTCAAAATTTTATAATTTTTTGTTTAACAAAAACAAAATCAACCTCAAACTCAAAAAATAATATTTAACCGACTTTTTTAGATATATTTGCTTTTTAGTTTGAAGTCGGTTTTGCTTTGTGAAAAATATATATTTTCTACTTTTTAGTTGCGCAAATACTTGTATAGTTTTAGAAATAATATATTAGGCGCCTGTAAAAATTGTAATAGTGGCACTCGTCAACAAGGGTTACTCTTGATTTCTTTGGGATCCACTCATTAGATCCTGACTTTGTAACCATGGAATCACCTCAAGAGTATACACTTACGAAGAAAAAATGTTGAAAATCGGTACACAACTGAGAATAATCGCGTAAGATTCATAAAAAAACAGGTGAATTTAGAACCTCCTCCTTATGGAAGTCGGTTAAAACTATGTGACAACGTTAAGAATTTCCGTATTACCGGCAGCTATCATATTGGGTGATATCAGATTAGCTATATCTGTATATCGCTTCATATATATTTTGTTGTACAGAAGTAATCTTACAACGAAGACATCCGATTTGGATGCTTTGCAATAACAATTCAATAACATACATTATTATACTATTTTAGCAATTCAATGTCCGCTAAAAACTTCGTACCTCAAGACTGACAATATTTCCATAATAACAATATATAAACACTTGTGTAAGCAGCAAAAGTAACAGGAAGAAATGAAACATGAATGGCGGAGATAATACATTTTCCTGTAAACAAAACATATTACTTGAAGATATTCAGCATAGGTAAAAAAATAATTTGTCATTTTATTTGGAAATATATTAATTCTAATATTGAATGACAGGGTGGTGACTTACAGTGCTCATTTTGTAAATAACAACGCATATACTTGTCGATGAAGTGACGAATTGAAAAGCTATTGAGAAATTAAACAAACTGTTTACTTCTTTGGAATACCTGAAAAAGACAAGCTACTTTGGAATAATATAGTTTTCTCCTGTGTACCTTGAAAACCGCAAATAGTTCTACTAAATTATTCTGGGTAGAATTCAACAACTAATATTTATCTGATTTTAATTTATTTTTTGATATTTTTTCTTCATTGTACTAAATGCATCCATTTTGTTCAGTTACACTTTTATACTAATAACTAGGGATGGGCCGGATGTGGTTTAAACTAAATACGAATTTCGGCTGAACATTCGATTAAAACAAAAAAATCGGCCGAAATTCGGTCCAACTTCGATTTAATTTCGCCACGCTTTCTCAAGAGCAACACGCCGGGACCTGTTGACGTTGTGACTTGATAACGCCGAATTTTGTTTTTTTACAGCATAACCTGCCTCTGGTAAATTTTAAGTATGAGTAGGTGGATAAAATAATAGTTTTTTAGACCTTTAATTGAAAAAATCATTATTTCATAATTATGAATTCGTAATGATTAATTCGTAAAAAAGTGATTTCTATCAAAATTATAGTTATAATTGGTGAAGTTCCTTAGAAGAGTATGAAACAAAACTCTTCTAAGGAATTTCAGCAATTACAATTGTTTCAAGTTACGCATTTATTTATGCAGTTGTACTACTTACTGATGTTTCTTAGAGAAATAACATTTTTTTTTTGTTTTAATTTGATGTCTATTCAATTAGGCAAATACTCAATCAAGAAAGTTAAGGTTTACATGTTTGTAAACAAAATAAATGACTATGAATATAAAGAGGCTAGTTTTTATATTACGATTAGGATAAATAGGATTTCTATTAACTTCAGTCAAAATAATGCAAACATCCTACACTGCACTCCTTCTTGTACCGAATGTTCGGCATTTAAATCGAATTTCATCCGAATGTCGAAGTTCGGTTCAAGCTGCCAAAATTCGGTCAAACCGAATATCGAACTATTTTCGGCCCATCCATAATAATACAAATAACAAATAATAATAATATCAGTTCATAATTGTCTTACTGCTGGGAAAGTTTACCCACAAAGCTTGGCCAATGCGGCTTGCCGGTTTTACATATATATCATCTCGATGCAGGTTTCTATAATATTACCTTCACAAGAAAGTAAAGATAAATACAGGACACTTTTGTGTAAAAGATAATAATAAAAATTACCAAATAAGCAGTTCGTAACGTTTCACGTAATCAACGAATTTGTTATGCAAATTTTTATCGAGCACATCTTTATAACAGGAATCATTTTCAGTAACGATTTGAGTGTCGAATAGGCCTTCTAAATTATGTTTGATGATTTTCAGTTGGACACGAATTTGGGAGTAGTAGGTAATTGCGACACAGTCAAGAGCTATGTGCCCGTGACCTACCCATAGTACTGGAATCACTTCTAACACCACTGACCAGAAGAAACTGTGGAAGGTTTATTCAATTAATTAAAAATAACTATTTGGAATCATAGATTTTAGAAAAAAAAACACTCATCTTTCCCACTAACTTTCTTTTACGTTCTCTTTTTCTTAATTATTTTTAGGGTATCGTAGCTATTTTAGCAAAACCAATACTGTATATAACCACTATGTTAGACGGACGGAAACTTGTGAATTCATTCAAGGTTGTAATCTTGAAAAATTCTTTCAAAGAAAAATGAATTTGAACAATATATAATGTTTTTTTAAAAGTAATAGTGCTTTTGGAAAAAAATGATTTCCATTACAATTTTTTGGAATTATTTAATCAGATTCATATTCATGACAGAAACCATTCACTTCGGCGACAGTAGCAGTGCAAGCACTCCGATCAAATAAGGGGCTGTACCCACAATACGTGAGCCATTTCTTAAAAAAAAATATCCTACATGCCTGTGCCTATATCTGCCTCCTCCCAGAATGGGTCATGTAGTGTAGGTACTTTCCCTAAGTGTAAGATAGATTTTACAGTGGTACTGCAATCAGAATTTGAATATTCGTAGGGAATTAAAATCCACTTTACTGACTCAAATTGAAGCAAGTACTTAAATTCTATTCATTACGCTATTTAATGAGTACCATTTTGAACATTGGTAATTATTGGCAATTTACTTGTACTAATAACAGTATAATCAGGCAACGATTTGATACATCCCTCATAAAAGTAAAGATAAATTTGTTTGTATATCGGTTTTTATTCTCTACACGACTTTTGAAAATGGTAACTTGAAGGATATAAATTTAAAAAAGTATCGTATTACTTATGATTATAGTAATATTTAGAGTTCCCTAGAATATGTATCAGAAAGCCGCGTGGTTATCTATGTTGTTTGCAATGATGTATTGAATTTGGAAATATAGTACATATGCTGTAACAATGTTCAATAAGTCTTACCCAAACCAGGAAGTAGTTTCAAAAGGTACATAAGCCGGGATAACAGTGCTTTGGTCTTTCAATCTTTCAACGAAAAACGAAATTGGCCAACATAACAATCCGGTAATCAAAACTCCAATGTTTAACAGTTTAGAAAGCCCATGCATTTCTATTTTGTCCTTTATAAGATATTCTTCATCTTTTGCACAATTGCAGCAAATATTGGATCTGAATAAATAAACGGATAGGAAATGTATATATTTTGACTCTAATAACGGCAGACAACTAACTGAATAGTTTCAGCTAGGTACGGATGCAAAGTTTACGTAAGCAATACCATGTGTATTAGGAAATTTAAATAATAGGCAAGAAAACATTATGTTTTGTCGTATCTCATACTACTACATACTAGTTCTACCATCCATGATACGTACTACTATGATGCACTATATTAGAATTAATATATCACCATTTAGTAGCTCACAAGTTAATGAAATATCTGTCTTACCATGCAGTAGCTTGTTGATTTTGTCAACTCGTTTACTTTGAAAATTCAATGCCAATAACTTTGTAAACAAATTAATCTGCGGTATTTCTATTATTATGTTATCTAATAAGTCATCCATTTCTTTGCGATGCTGTAAACATATCACAAATATTAATTAATTTATTTAATTATCTCCCTTCTTCTCCTTGGATTACTTAAATGTAACTAAATATGAGTGGCTCGTAATGTTTGTATATCTAGCCAGTGTAAGTATTAAGAAAGTATAAAGAGAGTATAATGAGATAAAATCAATCTATTGCGGATTGCCCACTGTTTGGGGATCGCGATGAGGGTGTGTGGTCTCTATATATACTCTACTCGTCGATTATTTTTTCTGGAATATCGTCTAAAACTTCTCGTTGTTTCTTCCTTGCATTTAGCCAGGATCATTAAAATGCTACGGCCAACAAACACCGGGAACCTTGGCAGGCGGCGGCCCACAAGCATCAGCTGCTGGTACTTTTCTTCACGTGGGTCCGTCCTCATTCTGACTGTGGTACTCCAGCTACTAAAAATAAAGTTGGCTACCATTCCAGGTTATAACAGAGATAAATAAGCTAGTTAGCCTTTTCTATCACAATGTTAAAGTTTTGCGATAACAGCTTAATAATAATAAATATTAAAAACTGAAAAAAAAAATTGATGAATATGGTTATAAAATGGAACCAAAGACACCGATTAGGACGCTACCTCAATTTAACTATGTGGTAATGAACGATACAGTTAATAATGAAAAATATGATGACATGATTTAAATGAAGGATAAATGTACGCACCTCCCATGTATATACTGCATGCATCAAAGTAAAGATAACGGCAACGAAAAACGCAAAAACTCTATAAATCTGATGGAAAATCCTTATGTATCTTCTTTTTGATACCACTAAAGGCTTGTAGTAACCAGCCCAAAACAATATCTTATACGCTGCAGAGAATGAATCAAAAGGCTTTACATTTTTGATTTTTATTTTTTTAATCTTATTGCTCATTACGATATCGTTTTCATATATTGTAGATAAGGCATGCTTTGTACGAAACATTATGATAAATAAGTGGGAATAAACGGTTCCTCGAAGAGCTTATAAAAGGTCGACTGCGTGTATTAAATTATTTACTGGAATTAGCGTGTATTAATTATGAAAGCAATTAGAAGCTTAATTATGTACGAGTGCTACTTATGTTTCAATATCGTTGATCATAGTCAGCTAATCGCAATATTCTACTGGACTTAGGTCTTTTGTATTCTATAAGTTTCTTCTGTAACTATAAGTAATTGTATCGATCTAACCTGATGAAAATATTAAAAAAATATTAAGGTATCTCTTTGGAATTTGTATCCACTATTAGATGAATTTATAAATCACTCTTTTGATAATTTTTAACAATACAGACATAGATAGATAGATAGATAGATAACACTTTATTGCACACCAAAATATACAATTACAAAAACAGTCCATTTTTACAATATTTTTTAGGCAATACAACAGGCGGCCTTATCGCTCAAAGCGATCTCTTCCAGGCAACCTAAATAACAGAGATTGAATCAGGCGAAATAGGTGGTGCAGGAAAAAGGCAATAGATACACAATACACAAATACTCAAACTAATTTAAGAAATAAATATACAAATACATACATATATACATAGTCATATATATATATATATATATATATATATATATATATATATATATATATATATATATATATATATATATATATATATACATATATATATACATATATATATACATATATATACAATAACACATAAGTTATTATAATAAATAAATGTCTTAGCATGATTATATTCCGTAAATCAGAAATAGCTATTTATGGACAAATAGTGTTTTCTAAGTAAATTTCTAAATATAGTAAGGATTTGGCCTCTCTGACAGTAAGAAGCAGCATATTCCAAAGTTTGACAGCCTGCACCGTAAAACCGACATATTGCTTTATAAAATTTTGTTAAGGGTTTTCCACACACTTGAGAACTTCGCAAGAATGCAAGAAACGACAATGTAGAACGAATTCTTTTTTGCTTTTCTTTTATTGTATTGTCGCGATCTTCTCGCGACGTTGTCGTGGGATTCTCGTAAGAATGCGGAGGGCCTATAAAAAGACACGATACAGGTATAAATAATTCAAATGATAATTGGTCGGTTCGTAAATGGCTGCGTAATAATTAGTGATACTTATCGAATTGATAATATAATTAAACAAAATTAATAGGCTATTACAAAACCTAGCTTATTAATTTTCATTGCGCGACGTTTTCACCATGTTACAATTGAAATATTCAACATTTTAATATCGAGTTTTTTAAAAATCCTGCTTTTCCATTCTTTTCTTCGAGAGTAGGAATAAATCAATTGCGGTTAGTATAAAAATATATAATATAATACTTCGTATAATTATGAAAGACTCATAATTACATCTACTGTGTTTTTGTTAAAGCCAATTGAACTTAGTAAACTATATGTGATTAAAACGTATCACACAATAAGTAATAATAGCCTAAACGGAAAAATGAACTTTGCTTCAACTTTTTTCCTTTCGCTCATATCCTTGTATTATATTTGTTTATGATCCTTGTTATCCCTGTTTAAGCGTCCCTATAATTTATCCTATAACATAATATGTTTGGAACTGTTATACATATATAGGTAAATATTCATTATGCTGCCTACTTTTAATTCTTTTGAGATTTGAACTTGCGTTTAACAGTGGTACTATTTCGTTTAGTAAATAGCAGCAACGACATTATTTTATAAAACAAACGAAGAAGAAAAATTCCGAATCTCTTGTGTTTTGTAATATAATCATTTAAGAGAGAACAAAACCTATGTGTGTGGCAATAAAACAAACCAATTCGTTTTGAGCAAGCCTATATTTACTAAACCTTTTCGCTTAAAAGTAAAATATGAACACATCAGGAAGGCGGATGCCACACTTGGAAGTGATGACCACACTCCAACTTCTCACGAAGTGCGGCTTCGAAAATAACGTCTCTGCTCGCTTCCCGCGCAGCCTGGGAGCCGCGTCCCTCACGGCATACTTCACGCGCTGCGCGTATAAACTTCGATACATGCGCTACGCTTTCACGCACATCTTCCATGCGAACCTGTGAAAAATACTTAAGATAATAATATGTTTAAAAGAGTTATTAAAACTAGCGCTAAATTTAGTAGTATGCCAATGTAGGTAATTTTATTTTAAGATTGGCATATAATAGTAACACAATATGACAAAAACCTTTAAAAAATCCACTAAGCCACGAGTAACCATATCCTATATGAGTGTTTATCAATCCACACCGAGCTTTTTTATATTTCTAATTAGACACTAGAGGGAAGAGTATTTTTCTATACTTCAATTTGCCTTCTTAACTAAAAATTGGTCAGGAAAAAACATTGTAATAATATTAATTATCCGTATACATTCCTCGAAGTAAGTTCAAATATTAGATGAAGGTTTCTGATTTATCTGATTATATAGTATTAGATCCGATAAATAGTGAGCACTGGAGAGACGTTACTGACTCGCCCTCAAGATGATGCCAACTATAACCTGGGTATTGTATATTTATTGTTTTTGTGTTCGTAGTTCAACTGCGTAGAATTTAGTTGTTCGATTGGACGGGTTTTTTAATTGCATGAGATCAGCAAACAGGCAGACGGCCCGCCTGTTGGAAAGCGATTACCCTCGCCTATGGGCATTTGTAACACCAAAGGTGCTAGCAATGTGCTGCCGCTCTGTAAAGGGAGACCAGAACCTGGCCACTAATGCCAGAACACATCTGAAGGTTGTTATGGCGACATAACCTAGACCAGGGGTCGTAGCTATTTAGACAGACGGATAAGCACCCTATCACGTGTCTGTGCGTGGTTTTGTTTTAAATTGTATTCTTTCTCCGTTCCTACACTGATATTTTTTTTAGTGACATGTATATATATAGTTTATGTATTACTTATTAAAATTGAAGTAGTTCGTACTATATATTACGTATACCAGCATCGCCATTATCATTTTAATTAATTCTCGGGGTTTTCTGGAAGGTATTATCGCTTTTTAGCGATAAGACCGCCCTTTGTCCATAATTAGATATAGTTTAAGTCCGTAACTTCATTTTGTATTGGTGTACAGTAGAGTGTTTTCTAGTGATGGGTCCTGTAAGTGACAAACTACATTTTAATAAATAAAGATTAAAAAACAAATTGTAGCTTACTTGATCATCATCAGGCAAGAAATGCGGATATATCCGCACCCACTGGCCCACTCGACCAACTGCTTTGTCCCACTTGACTCCATTGCCCCATGAGCTTGCGGTCATTATACGCTTCCGTGTCGCTGCCGTCGCATACCCGCCTCGCCAAGTCTCTTCCGTTTCCGCTGATGTTATGGGGACACTGGACGTTGACTGAAACCGTCAGTGGTATTTTACATATACTTTCTACTACATAATATCCTATATATAAAGTAACTTTTGTTACATTTTATTATTTCTTTATTGAGTTAAATTTTCTGCTAGAACTCTCATATTTGCCTGTATAAGTATCCTACACATATCACGAATCCTTGGAGGACCTATATACAAAGTTTCACAAAAACCGGTTTAAAATCGTGAAGGGGAGATAAACTATCTGACATTTCTATTTTGTTTAGTTACTAGAGCTTTGTCCACAAGTATGCAAGCCTACACCTCAGACTCGTATTTCGCCGGTCTCTTGCATTTTTTTCAGAATATTGCACAAAAGTAAGTGGTTTTGCCTTTTTAGCGATTAAATCGCATAGAAAAATAAGTAATTTTATTTTATCTTCACAAAACTCAGAAATATATAAAATTATTTCAAAATCTATTGGAGGAGGCTTGATATCAGTCATAGATTATCAGTATTATATGTGATTCGTTTCGACTAATGCACAACAAGGCACGTCCACACACGGCTAGGGACTTAACACGCAGTCTTGCGCTCACATCAACTTTCTTCCGTGGCTTGCTCAATCGTTACACCTCAACCCAATTGATCACGAATGGGATAGGCTCCAAAGAAGAGCTCTGCTGAGTATGGATGCCATGCCCCAAAAAAACGTTTGTTTTTTAGAAAGAATGTGTACGGTCATTTCACAGAATGATTTTGATGAACTGATTTTAAGCATGCCAAATCGCTGTCACTGTAACATTCGTGTTAATGTTGGATATACAGTTTTTTTCTTTACAATAAAAAAACCTGGTGTCCTCTTTTTTATTGGCATTTAATTGACGACATTAACTTCGGTTAATTTCCAACAATATGCTAACATTGCAATCTGTTTTCGTTTTTACCAAATATGGGGACAAGTTGTTTACTTAAACATAGGAATGAAATAAAGAAACCAGTCTGGAAGACTAGTCTTAATACATGATAAACGGATATTTTTTTATGGTTAATAATGTACTTGATCCCTAAACACTTAGTGTGTGTAACTTTTATATGCAAGCTAAAAGAAAAATCCGCACGAAATTTTCAAATACGTCTACGTATAGATTCGATACCATTTGGGATATTATTTATAGGGCCTAGACTATTAATTAATACATGCAAATACCTGTACATCGGAATTGTCGGTCTTAAATCGGGCTTCCTCTAAAATTTCTTCTGGTGTTTTGGTGTGGTGATATGACCTGACCCTGGTTGTGTCTTTATTCTTTTCTGACGAATCCTGAAATCAGTATTATTGTATACCATATATGTAACCAATAAATATAATTTTCATTTCTTATATTCTGAATCAATCTTAATTGACTTTCCAGATCACAGGGAGACAAAAACCGTACTTTTCGTCCCTGGGAAGCGAACTATAATATAAATATACCATAATATAAATATAAGTAATAAATTTTGACTCATGCCCCTACTTTTTATACAGCCACTGTTAAATTGTAGTACAAATTGTAATAAAGCTCACCAATTTTGTAACATCATTTAATACTTATAAATTATTTTCATAATTTCATTTACTTTCTTTATATTCGAAATGAAAAGCAGAGTGTAAGCCTCGGATGATGAGCCTATGTAGGGACTCGAACTCGCACGCAGGTATGCCTAAACCATTTAGCAATTTACAAGCATTAACCATTCATGCTTGTATAGGTCACATTCACCTCTCATTTAAAATCTACTATAAATTGTCTATCTGTGATTGCAAAACTTGTAAATGACAAAATTTGAATCAAGACTGATTGATGATCGCAACCAGATATTTATCTGGGTGCTATAATTACAGTTGTCACATTTTGGGAAATTGCAAGGTTATAAACTACAGGTTACAAGGTATTAAGTTTAATAATTGAAATACTACACACGCCTTGTTGGGCAGTTTTATTACCATAATGGTTCAATTGGCAATTTTGGATACGTTCAAACGTTACACTTCAGCTTACAGGACTCTGCACTAACAGTTTTCTTTTTTATTTGTCTCAATCTTAAAATCTTTTAGACACACATTCTTGAACAATACTCAGTCACAAAATTAAAGAGTTGTGCAAGCGGGAGTTCCCACTCCGCCTTATTCATACTAGTTCATTTCATTTCTTGATAAATAATTCGCCCTATAACTATACCCCACCCCTTATTTAAATCTCGATAGCTAAACATCTTCTAAAGTGTCGCTTCAGGGTTTGCGCATAGGTATTATTCCAGTCATAGTCATACCGTGTATTTATCCTGCACAGGTGGTTGAATGTTGACGCAATGTATGGGCATAGGCCGACGTCTGCGCGTACGCTGCACCCGCCGAGTCGCTGATGTGCGTGTGCGCGCTTTCGAAGCGCTTGGCGCACCATTCTCGTCTTCAGAACTGCAACTTAATACCGAATAACACCTTATTTGGAGTTATCACTTAAGGTTACAGAATAATGCACCAAAATGCGTTTTATAAGTTTTCTAATTGAGGATCAGATTTTTTAAATACAAGTGGATATGTTATGATTTTATGTAGCGTAGCAGAGGTTACGGTAATTACGTTCTATCAGGTGAGCCAGCCACCTATCTACTGTACTCCAACTACATAAAAAATATTTTTGATTTTCACAAAGTTTTCAGTATTACATATTGTTACGAGTTGCAGGACTCGAATTAAAATGCCGTTGGAATTATTATAGAATTTATTAGAACTATAAAAACACAGATAACTGAGGTACAAATTTACACAACGGGTCCAAACGTAATGCACGATTCAATCACACGCGCAAATTCCGTCACTAATGTCTTGCTTCGCTTGTGGCTGTCGCTAGATTGCCTCATCCCTCCATCAGGGCATTGGTTTATACTGTAAAAATACAATAAGTCTGCTCGACCGCGTGGACTGAATTTCCTAGAATCACACCTGGCTAATGACTACTATAAAAGTTTACAATACACAATGACTGTTTTTCTTATCGCAATATTTAAACACAAAGTAAACAAAAGAAGTCCAAATGCCGCAAAGGTAATAAAACGTCTACAGGTATGCAGGTGAGGATTTGTCTTTTGTCGGCGGTCAGGTCGTAACACTATATATCTTCACGGTTTCAAGCGTAATGCCAACATAAATCTTACATTTTAGCAGTCAATTCCCGATTTATGTAGCATAAGCCCACAAACAATTCTGGTAGATAATTCCAACTTTAATAGATTCCTTAACTAGTTATTGTAGGTATTTTCAAAGAGACGCCAGTTTTCGGCTGTTTAGCTAAAAATGTCTAGAATCCACTGAATTTACGATATGAAACAAGAACAATTAAGAATACGTCTTTCGTCTTGGTTACTGTATTTCTTTTTGATAAATTCATTACTTTGGCAAACACTGGAATGTATACATGAGTTTGGAAAACATTGACTTTTCTTAGAATGTTTTTAGGGATTCGACACTGTCTTGAAAATCTAATAGGGGCCTGTACAGCTATGAGTTTGGGAAATCCTGAGTTATTGTACATCTTACCTGGTCACTTGCGCATTCGTTGGTCCTTGCAATAAAGACAGGCCGGTATGTTTCATAGGTAATCCTAGTAAATCAAACAATTCGTGTAACATCGGTTGCTTAACTATGACGTCGGCTTCGCAATCTGCTGCTAATGCAGGTGATAAGTTTACCTGTAATAGAGATATAATATGGGGTTAATTGTTGATTGTATTGAGGGAATAAGCCATCTTAATACGGTAGTTATAGTCAAACAACGGTATATTAACTTTTTTTAAGGAGGGGAAATCCGTATGAGGTCTAGTCTAACCAGATATGGTTCTTATGCAAACATTTTGAAGACGATTGAGCTTAATAAGTTGCTCTTGGGCGAGATTAAGATAGCAACCGTTAGCATAGTCGAAGACGGGTAGTAGAATTGATTGAGCAAGCGAAATCCTAGTGGCCGTCGGAAGGAACTTTTTTAGCCGCCTAAGCGATACATAGATGCAAAACTCTTGCATTTGAATTAATTTATAATTGCTTTCAATATTTTATTTAAGTTTACATTTCACTTTAATTAGGACCAATGTTTCTCTCTTTTCTTTCACTTTCTCCCAATTATTTGTGATTGGCACAAAACGTCTTTTTCTTACATACATACATTTACAAACATTTCTTCTATTTTGACATAGATCCTCTGTCACACGACCATTCATTAGATCTTCCTTCATACAATTTATCCATCTCTTTTCGGGTCTACCTTTACAGTTGTACCCATCAACCTTGCAGTTTAACAATGTAAAAAATAAATTGCGATACTTTTGCGTGATGCATATAAGTGGGACTAGTTATTAGTATCTTATAGCAATTATACTCCCTTGTTTCGTCTTCGATGATAGTGGACAATTGTAGTATCGGCTGAAGTCTATGGCATCACATAAGTTTAAAAGTAAAAAAGTAGCATATCCTGTTCCGCCTGCGACGTGCATTTGTAATTAACTTCATTCGGTTTTTATGTCAAACGGCGTCACATTAGTTATTTTCCCATTAAACGAATTAATTTCAAGAATATTGTTTAAAAACTCATTTACCATGGGAAAAACATCAACAGAAGGAAAGAGAGAACGATTATATAATAAACTCGAATAGAAAATTCGAAGATTATCTAATTTTGAGTCCGACGAAGAAGGTACGTATTTTGACTGGATCGCCATTTTCTTTGTTTGTTATTTTATAACATTTAAAACTAACAAAAAGTACATAAATACTATGTGAAACTAAAGAACATGTGAAATGTTTTTTCTTTAAAACTAAATATAGACCTATCGTTCTGTGGGATCGCATATGGTCATTATACATCCAAGGAAGTTCTGCGGGAACTTATACGGTTATGACATTTTTAAAATACACCTTGGGCGTTCTGTGCGAACGTACATAGTAAATTCCAAGTAATTAATATAACTTTATATAACCTAAATATGGTTATAAATTTTTTTTAAATGTACCTAGGGCGTTCTGTGGGAACGTACATGGTAAATTACAAGTACTTAATATATTACTTTATATAACCTAAATATGGTTATGAAATTTTAAAATGTACCTACGGCGTTCTGTGGGAACGTACATGGTAAATTACAAGTAATTAATATATTACTTTATATAACCTAAATATGGTTATGAAATTTTAAAAATATACCTAGGGCGTTCTGTGGGAACGTACATGGTAAATTACAAGTAATTAATATATTACTTTATATAACCTAAATATGGTTATGAAATTTTAAAATGTACCTAGGGCGTTCTGTGGGAACGTACATGGTAAATTACAAGTAATTAATATATTACTTTATATAACCTAAATATGGTTATGAAATTTTAAAAATATACCTAGGGCGTTCTGTGGGAACGTACATGGTAAATTACAAGTAATTAATATATTACTTTATATAACCTAAATATGGTTATGAAATTTTAAAAATGTACCTAGGGCGTTCTGTGGGAACGTACATGGTAAATTACAAGTAATTAATATATTACTTTATATAACCTAAATATGGTTATGAAATTTTAAAATGTACCTAGGGCGTTCTGTGGGAACGTACATGGTAAATTACAAGTAATTAATATATTACTTTATATAACCTAAATATGGTTATGAAATTTTAAAATATACCTAGGGCGTTCTGTGGAACGTACATGGTAAAGTACAAGTAATTAATGTATTACTTTATATAACCTAAAGTGGTCATAACATATTTAATGACCAAAAATTCAGTGATTATAAATTATTCAAGTACTTAAACTAGGCACTTTTTTCCTTAATATAATATCACTAGAAGTTATGGGTTTTTACAGATCCAGGTGAGTCTGATCGATTGAAGATATGAAATCATAAAGTCTGCCTTATGAACAAATCGTTGAATTAGTTGATGGAAAACCTGAAAAAACAGGAAGATAACCCATTAACAAAAGAATTACATATAAAGTATCTCCCATTGGGTGTAACCATACCACAAAAAGAAAAATGGTTTAAAGAAAACTGAGAAATAAGAAATATTTGAAAATAATGTACAAGTTGTTCATTATCCACCAATGTCAGCCCCAAAGTTAAATCTGGAGGTAAAGGCTGCCATAACTGATACCTCAAAGAAGAGGTACACAATAACTGAAAAACAAGTTATCTACTATTCTATCATACCTAGGCAATGCCCTACAGTTATGTTCAAAAGAACATTCTGATGAAAATAAACAAATGATCAAGAAGATAAATGACAGTTGCAGGCTGCTCTGTCACTTCTTATTTATAGACACCCGTGATTGAAGATCTCTCATCTTATCAACTTGAAAAACAACCAAGAGAACTTTAAACTTGCGGGGCCCTCCTTATCCACAGACAGCAGGGGGCTGAACACCAACACAAAACATTCCTGAAACAAATGGAATCCCCAACCTACAACGAGAAATAACTTGAGGTGAGCGTTGGCAGGTTATTAGTAGAGTATTTTACTCATCAATGGAAAAATATTACCAATACCATTTTGAAATGGGTTAAAGGTATATTAAAAGTTAAAGGTATTTCATTGAAAACAAAACCACACCAAAGCTCAGTTTATTTGAATAATAAATTTCAAAAAGTGTTCTTAAACATATTTGTCTTGAAATTATAAATCTACTAGAGAAAATAGCTATAGAATTAAGCATACTAAAATTAAAGAATTTTGTTCACCTATATTTTTAGTTTAGAAAGTGAATGGTTCCTTTAGGTTTATATTAAACCTTAACGGACTGAATATGTTCACCGCCACTGAGCATTTCAAATTAGATGACCATAGAACAGTTATCTTGCTTCACTAGATTTAAAAGATGTTTAATACATTATATCAATCCATAAATAGAGTAGAAAGTACCTTAAGTTCTTTTTTGAAGGAAATTACTACCAATTTAATGTTCTACCTTTTGGGTTATGTACAGCACCATTCATTTTCACCAAGATCATGGAACCAGTGATAGCTCACCTTTATAAAAAAGGTATTGTTCAATAGTTTATTTAGATGGCTTTTGTTAATAGACAAAACATCTACAATGTGTTGCACACATATAAATACAATATTCACACTTTAATAATTTAAGTTTTTTGCTCATAAACAGAGACAAATGTGAATTTGTGTTCAAACAAAATTGTACATTTTTAGGATTAGTTTTCAATTCAATTGACAATATGACTGTTGGCATCTTACCAAAAAATAAATAAATAAATAAATTTGGAAACTAAAACAATAAGATACATGTATATATTTAGCCAAAGTATAGGTAACCTTATTTCTGTTTGCCCAGCAATAAAATATGGAATTGTATACACTAAAAAAGTGGATCTTGGACCTTGTTAGAAAGTGAATTATATATAAATTATTTGAAACTTAGCAGCATATTTTGGCTTAAAATGTTCATACAAAATAGCTTAGGGGTCATGAAATATTACTTAAAATTGACAACATCACCGCTATATCTTATTTTAATAGACAAGGAGGAGTACAATATCCACCAACATAAATAAAATTATTTGGCTATGGTGTGAAAATAGGAACTTCTGGGTTGTTACTAGATATATAAACATTAAAGATAATGTTACTGCTAATTTTGAATTAAGAAAGCAGTTATATATTATATTATTCTGACAACCCATGTATAGATTTATTTGTACCAAGAACAAATAGTGTTCAGTATGTGTCTTGGCGTTCAATTCCAAATGCAGCTTCAGTAGATGCATTAACCATATGCTGGATAGATATATTCCTTATATTTTTTTCTCTCTTCTGTGTGCTCCTTAAAGTATTTATTTAGGTGTTGTCATAGCGCCATATTGGATAACGCAACCTTGGTTTCCAATTTACAGTAAACTTGTAACCACTGAAATTAAAAAATTGTAAACCAACAAAAGATTACAAATACAGAACTCGAGATTGTTACACCATCCTCATCGAAAGATATTATTGATGTCAGGAGTGTTAAGAAGGAAGCCTTGTTATATGGGTTCAGGAATCAACTTTGAAGAAGTTATCATTTTGTTATCATCTTTTTCAATACATTAAAACAATACTTACAATATTGTTGAACAAAAGAAAAATATTACCATGTAAATAATTTAAGTATATATGCATCAAATATATCTCAAATTATTATATATTTTATCAAAATATTTAAAGGTTTTTCATATGGTAGACTAAACATAATTAGGTCTGCATTATCATTATTTATCATCTCACACATAGGTAACAATGACAAAATTAAAAGGTTGTTTACAGGTTTTTAACAGACTTAAACCTACAACACTAAAATATAATAATATATGGGATCATTACTATGGAACTATATAGAAAATAATTATGCTAACACTAATAATTTAGACACTAACACAAAAAAGACTGTCATTATTAGCATTAGCCACAGGCCAAAGAGCTCAGACAATATCACTAATAGCAATTTTAAAATATCTATGTTAAAGATGACTGTATAGTATTAAAATAGAAAAATATGTGAAAACATCAGCAGCTAATAGATGTCAACTTCTTCTAACATTACCATTTTTTAATAAACATGTAAATATTTGTCCTGCAAGAGCAGTGACTAAGTATATGAAAATTACTTAGGTAGAAAGAAAAAATTATTATTGTTTATATCTACCAGAAAACTTCATAAGAATTTTAAAGCCAGTACATTAGTCGTTGGATAAAGAAAGTTATGGAAGAGAGTGATATAGATACAACTGTATTTACTGCACATAGCACCCGCCATGCATATGTTCAGTGGCTTTCAAGAGAAACGTTAACATAGATAACTGGTTGTACAGGTAATTCAAATATGTTTGCTACATTTTATAATAGACCTATTATTAATAATACAACATTTTCTCAAGCAGCATTTGAAAAAATTAATAGTGCTAAGTAAATATTAATTAAGTATAATGTTGTTTTTTAGTTCAATTGTTAATTATGTTAATTAATAAAGATGTACAAAATACTAAAAATACCAAGAATTATTTCAATAAGTTTATTAACATTTTTAGAATAATTGATAAAACAAAAAAAAACAAAAGTATTTTCCTTGTGTGATTATAAATAAGCTTAGGACATAAAAACATAATTTTGTACCAATATGTACATAATTGTGACAAATTAAAGAGCTGATTTTACAACTAGTCTTTGAACATCTACAATTGTCCACTATCATCGAAGACGAAACAAGGGAGTATAATTGAACAGTCAAACGAACTTACCTGTAAGTGAAGTTCGACTGCAATTATGCGACCCTTGTTTCGTCTGAAGATGATAGGGTCCCACCCTACCCTATATAAATAAATATATTATTATACCCAAATTGTAAAATCAGTTATCTACTGTAAAATAAATGAAGTTAATTACAAATGCACGTCGCAGGCGGAACAGGATATGCTACTTTTTTACTTTTAAACTTATGTGATGCCATAGACTTCAGCCGATACTACAATTGTCCACTGTTCAATTATAATCGTAAGTTGAAAAAGTACCTATTAGTGAATGCACTTTATTGTTCTTAATTTTTAATAGTAGTAAGCGGTAGTACTTTATTATTGGTCCCTGGAGTACTCAGTTAATAAAAATCAAATGCAATTTTTCAAAAAAATTACCAAATAAAAACAAATTGTATATTCCCAATCTAAAGGCAGAGCTACACTTACGTTCGAGGCTAACGCTTAGATTGCTAAGCTTAATGTATTAAAAAATGCTTCCTAAAGAGCTATAACTAAGTAATGTCGCCAGTAGTTGCTTGATGAGGAAGGTGGAAGACCGTGATACGGTGAAACCTACGAACGGAACGGAGTGACCTACGATTAGTTAACAACGATTCCGAAGAAGAAAGTATGAAAGAAACAAACTCACCTCAATCAACCAGGGTTTTAACGAATCATCGAGCAGCACGTCAAATCCGTAAAACTCAAAGCAGTTTCTCGCTGGCGGAGTGCCAGCCGCTTGGGCCAGAAGTGTAAGTGTTACAAGTGCCCTAATTTTCTGCCACACCAGCCATTCCACTGCACCCCACCGACCCATCAAAGCTCGGCGTACTTGCTTTAACGTCCATTTACAGCCTATATTTAAGCAAATCGTAATTAGTATTTTACACATAGACACTACTAATAAAATGTATTGTTTCCGCAGATTTAACTAGGTTTTCTGTTTCTCATTAAGGAATTTTCAGTTATCACAAAATTACGTTGTTGTTAGGAGTCAAGGACGTTATGTGCAAATTCATATTCATATACTGTTCTTAAACCAGTTTTATTTTGAGAAATTAATAATATGATGATTATGTACTATTAAAGTTATAGAGGTCTGAGCTAATTTTACATTTATACGCGTTATAGCTTAAAAATAAGAAACAAGGAACTTATTAGGGTATATAATACATATGTCATATACTGTTAAAATATTTTTGTATTATACTATATAAGTATTTATGTCCATTTTAGGTATTAAAACTACAAGATAACAGAAAAACTGATCTAGTACACCTAGTAGTTTTTCCGTGAAGGCTTAACAGTCAGACGAGTTATACGTACTCTCGCATATTTTATAGATAATATATTTTTATATCTATAAACTTGAGAAATGATTGGTCTCGCGTACAAACTTTTATCCGCTATTTAAACCGGTTCTAGTTTTATTTATCCCTGTCTATCTAAGTATCTGTAAACTACATAAATTACAAAAAATACCAAAATGACCAAATTGATCATAACGATCAAAGTGACTTAGATTACTAAAACGGTCAAATTGAGCAAAATTACTAAAATACCAAAATAACCAAATTGGCAAATCACACAATAGATTTTTTTGTGGTTTGCCATTTTGGTTATTTTGGTCTTTTTAGTCATTTTGATCCTACTTTCTGGGATAACCTTTACATAAATCTATCCCGTTATCCGAGTTATAAAGTATCCCTTGTCCACACCCTCGGAATTAACATTACATATATACCAAATTTCAGCCAAATCGGTCCGGTAATTTTTTCGTAAAACCATTTTTTACGAATTTTTAATTTCAATATTATTTTTTAATACATAGCAATAAAAATACATATGTTGCTTAGGTGTTTGTTGCGCTGCTTCTCCTTTAATTGCAACAACGATTGCTTCGGGAGCAGTAGTAGACTTATAACTTATATCCAATTAATCTATAAACACCTTGAAAGGAGAAGGTCGTTATTTGAATTAATTATTTTTAACTCTACGTATTTAACCTTATTAATAACAAATTACTCACCGCTGCCAATTCTGTCTTTACATTCCGCATACCTCGGACCAGTTTTGTTAAGCGAGGAGTTCGTTAGATGGCGGTACGGATTATGTATATCTGATAACGTGTATTTATCGGTGCCTGTAATATCGTAAGGTTAATTATTAATTTCATTTTTATAAGAAAAAGTTGATAATAAAGTTATGTTTTACGTGAACTAAAGCTGATGGACTTAAACCCTGGCTGAGCCAGACTTACTTTACGGCTAAGTCCGCTATATGTACTCGTATTTGATTTGCAGCTGAACTTCTGAGTGGCCCGCCAGGCATACTACATAATAGCATAATAAATATGGATGGTGGATGGATTTACATTGGTTATTGATAAATGTAACAACACCTCTTGATCTTGTACATGTTTATAGATGTCATAACCACTCTATATCAGAGGGGCCTTTAATCTATCTGCTTTCTATTCTAATAGTACGTCATTGTTATATACGTCTATAGCCGTGTTCCACATGAGGCTCACAACGACCACGCTCTCGATCGCCATTTTTCCTCAAATCAAGTGGAACGGATTATAGAATGTTGTTGTCATTAAAGACGATAAACTGAATTTTCATTAGGTGGTATACATATGGTTACTGTGTCAACATATCATAAGAGAATTAATGCTCTGTGGTCAACATCCACTTCGACCTACTTATTGGCATGGATCGTTGTGAGCATTGCGTGAGTGAAAACTATGGTGTCATTAATGACGTTTTCACTACAATTATAACGACCGTGGTTGCTGTGAAACGGAGCGTTTTGGGCGTTGTAAGTCATAAGTGGAACACAGGCGACGATGCCCCTATAAAAGGCCAAGTACGTCAGGTATAAATGTTGAAAATATTCCAGCACATACAGACAACCGTAAGAATAATAAGCTAGTATGAACCTCAAGTCGTAGTCGTATTAGCAAGGAGAAGACAACGAAAATGTATAATATGTAATGTATAAAATTATGTTTTACTTTTGACTTATGCGTTAGTTAATTTAAAAAATTCAAAGTGGTAGAGCGGTAAAATACGTTCAACTACAATTTGTTTGAATAAGACTCGATGAGTACTTATAGAAATATGGCGCACTTTCTATCAACTACCTTTTTAAGATTCCTTAGCGAAATGACAAACATTAAATAGTTAGAATTTCTCATCTCTATGGACCCACCCTGTCATTGTAGGGAAGACTAGATTGGGTTTAGCGCTCGTATCTACATTTGATTTTCAACTGTGTCTGACAGTAAGCTAGCTAAAGAAGTATTCAAACTGGCTGCTTGCGCATCTTTAGATAATAATTATTCAAGTAGTATAATTACACTACTTGGATAATTATTATGTAATTTATTACATAATTATGTAATATGTACTCTGTACATAATTATGTACAAACATAAATTTCAACCTTTATACTATGACGACGGCAAGTTTTTAGGTACCTATTCTATGCAGTCTCTGGCAATTTGTTGTTACAAGAAACCAAACCTACTTCAAATGTAACTAAAAAGTACACTACAATAATCACTCTTGAAGGTAATGCCAAGCAGAAAATAAACTCATAAAAATTATTATATTTTGGAAATTCTTGATTGCTTTTTTTGTCTTACTTGGCACCGATTTCAAGATGTAGAAAATTATTTTTTGCTTTTTAGTTACTAAAAGTTTGGTTTTGTTTTTGTAAAAAGACCACTTTTTAGTTACGCAAATACTTAATTGAATAGTTTTAAAATTAGTTACGTAAGTACTCAAATAGCTTTAGAAAATAAAAGTATATGAAACACGTTGTAAATGCCTATAATATTGGAGGTATATTCTCGATTTCCCTGGAGGTCACCTATAACTCTTTCGAATAAATAAAAAAAGGTTAATCGGTCTACAATTGACCGAGAATTTGCGTAACAAAACTGTTTTTCTTACTTAGGTTCACTTGTATGTAAAGGAATCTCGAGCTCGATTTGTACCCAATTTAAATTTTTTATAGATTAATTCCAAATCTTGCGCCCTTGTCAAGGGCCGATAACAGTATGATTATTTAACTTATTTATTGTTGTTTTGTTTGTTGTTGTTCACTGGTTTCACTTTTATGTAAAATCTAAAAACACCCTTTTATAGTTAATCGAACTTTTAGTAAATAAATAATTCTCAATATAAGAATAAAATGACTAACGAGAAAATTCATGTCATTGTGGTACGAGTTAAAGCGCGGCGTGCTATGTTAGAATTATTATACATTAATTTTCTCGTTAATCATTTTATTCTTGTATTAAGAATTACTATTTTTTTACCTTTAAGTTTGATTTACTATAAAAGCGTGTTTTTTTTAGTTTTTTAAACACTACTACATTTAGTCAAATTGAGAACCTCCAGCTTCTGGAAGTCGGTTAAAAAGGACATGAGTCTAATAACATTCCATATAAAATGTTGAAAACTGCATGCATTATGTAATGTTGCAATTGGCCACCAAATACACCTTCATTATAGTACGTATAAAACTTAAATTCGCGTCCTTGAAGTTTGTACAAGACATTGCGCAGAACACAATTGTATGGTTCACGCGCAGTTGTACGAAGCCCTCTGTGTACCAATGTGTTGCGTTCTCGCTCACACACTATCCAAACTCTCATAGCATCTCTCAGTTGGAATGAATGTTAAAAGTTGGCAGGACCTGCGTAAAGACGCGAAGCTAACTTCGGTCGAGGCGCATTTAAGTTTTGCGCGTACTGTATTTTGATTTGTAACATAAATCTTCACTAACCAAATCTGGCAAGCCCCTCAGCATACATATACGCTGTTAAAGGTCTATAGCTAGGAACACACACGTACAGTCGGAGATCGAATTTGTAGCCGGCAATGAGAAGAGGTCTTTCAATATATCGCTGCACCACCGCCGCCGTTCCACAACTCATCTCACATACACTCTGTAAAACATATAAATTTTTTGACACTAAAGTTGGGTATTTGACAGTCAAATCAACAGAAATAATTTTTATAATCATACAATACGTCACTGCCTCTTTCATTTTGTACGGTTGTACTGCGTTGTGACGATATAGAAATATCTTATTAATTATTGTTTAAACAGTGATAAAAAATATTTCTGTAATGAAATTTTGAAAGTAAGATTATTAGCAAATGAAAAGTATTTAAAGGAATTTATTTATGCGTGTTTTTTACAATTAATTCTAGTATCCGTCAAATACGCAATTGCGTTAAATTGACCTCCATAAATCAACATAATTATGTAAGTCTCGTCTAGTCTAGTCACTTAGAATTTAGACATCATCACATTTTGTGTACTCTTGACATTTTTCCAATTGTTTATGAGTCATTATTTATCAGCCGGCGTTCCTCAGGATATCTTAATTAACTCCATGTTTGGTAAATTAATTTCATTCTAAGATATTACTTTATTGAAGACACCGCAAATGATGTTTCTAATGCTATTTATAGTATAAATGATAAGTGACAGTCTTCGATATCCGTATAAGTGTTGAAGTATATTTATCGAAAGTTGATTTTGACACCACTGGAGTAAAACTGTTACGAACTTGTGCACAGACATGGACAGTAACTTATCACGTTGGTTTGCCTTCCACCGTCGTATTAAGACGAAGTCATATATATATATGTTCTTACCCGAAACAAGAATATTCCTCTGCCTTGACTCTGAGCGACAGGCTTGTGAATCCACACCACGTTAGAGCCAGTTACACTTTCATCACGCCGCAGTCGGGAGCATTCAGACACCAGTTTTGCATATTCGAGAGGAAGGTGGTAACACGGTGGGCTGGAAACGATATAAAGATTTTTTATTGTAAGAGTATCGACAGGCCTGATGGAAAGTCACTTACGCACACAAGTTACCATCACCTATGGACATTTGCAACATCAGACCTTGCTATACATTAACTTCCAAAATATATCATAGAGTGAGCCATTGGAACGCTCCGATAAACCTAGAAAGGTTCCGTGTGAAGAAACACACAGGCAGATATGGCTGTACGGTTTTGGTACGTGTATATGGTGGGTAGTAAAACCTCAATGGATGAGATTGGCGA
This sequence comes from Dendrolimus punctatus, assembly GCA_012273795.1. Taxonomy (NCBI): domain Eukaryota; kingdom Metazoa; phylum Arthropoda; class Insecta; order Lepidoptera; family Lasiocampidae; genus Dendrolimus; species Dendrolimus punctatus. The sequence goes on along the minus strand of CM022534.1, from coordinate 15,095,130 downwards.
TAAGAATTTGCGTACGAACACCCACATATATCGTAAGGGGGGTATGGCAGTCAATTCTGCGCGTAAAATTTCGTACTACCGAAATGTGCCAGTATCACGCTACAATACTTTATACGACTTGTAATATCTGGTAATCTTAATTACTTTAATCCAGTTATTCGTAGTGACAACTATCATTAAGTCGAGAAATAATGCTTATGTCAATTTGGAAATTGGTTAAATGCTTGTGAGTCCGCAAACAACTAGGGGTTCGTATAGGTGATAACGGGTCATGTTTTTGTTATTTGGTTGCGAAACCATTTAAATCTAAAACCCCGTATTGTTCAAAAGCTGCTCAACATTTTGTTAAGGAAAATAACTGTGCACATATAAAGGGATAGCTGGTCATGGCAATTACATAAAAGTAACGTTTTAAGTTACCTTAAAAAGCTTCCGAATAAATCCTAAAATGATAATATTTTCTTAAGTTTACGTGACTTGTACATATAATAAAACTACGTTTTAACGGTTTTACGCGCGGTAATTTATTTTATTTTAGTTTATCCGACGTTTCGGCCCCTTTTCAGTGGCCGTGGCCACGGAAGACAAAGATGACATTTGTCTAACGTGTATTGTCAAAGTTTTTATTCAGCCTACCGCCAACTTGTACATTTTAATTATCTAGTTTTAATTTTGTTTATGGATATTATTTACTCTATGGGAGCCTAATCTAATTTTACCACCGCTTCACAACATGTTGTGGCTGAAGAGAAGAAGCGGCGCCAGAAACTCTTCAGCAAACATGCCTAGTTCTAAATTTTTTTATATAATATTAAAATGGTGGAGGAAAATAAGCCATTGAAAAGGGGCCGAAACGTCGGATAAACTAAAATAAAATAAATTACCGCGCTTAAAACCGTTAAAACGTAGTTTTATTATGTCCTAAAATGATATCAAGGGCTTCATTACATACATACATATAGGCGTATACGCAAAAATGCTTTATTTTGTTTACTAAAAACTATGCATGATACAATTTAGAAAGTCTTACCAGCATCAAAATTTACCTAAAAAGAAGGGTTTTCAATTTCAAATTTCAGCCTTATACAATCAACTAGTTTTGTTTTATTCACAATTTTGTGTAAAACTGCACTTCTGTCTGTACGCCCATTTGTTATGAAACCCTTGATATGTGTAAATTAGAAAAAAGAAAGCGAATTTATGTATATTACCTTATTTAATTTAATTTATTATTTTAAATTAACAAAATAGCATAATACTAATAACACCTTGCTGCCAGAAGGAAGCGTGCCCAGAAGGCTGACAGCGTTGCCACGTTTTATGGTAAGGCTGATTTGCTGGACGAAATACGAACCAGCCATCTAATCACGGATGAGATCAAAAAGTTTCTTACAAATTTCTTTGAAGAAACCCTTTGCCGATGGACCTTGCGAACCTAATTGTTCAATTCCAAAGGCCGCAGATATGTAACTTTTTCCTAAAGTTGCATGTTTCCGGCGTTTCAAATCGTTAATTTTAAATGTAAAATTGATAAAATCTAAAAACATTAATGAGAAAACCTTATTTTATTTTTAAATTGGAGTTTCCTTGTTGTAACCTCCAATTACCTTTGAATTATGTTTTTATAAATAAATTTATGAGCAATAATTTAGAATTATGATAATCGTTTCTATTACAATCCTTTCCTGACTAAAACAAATCGTTCGGTGTCCGTGTTTTCAGCAATGAATAATAATCCTACCCTAAATAAAACAACGGCATTGATTCCTTTTTCTTGGTGCAATCGTCACGCGATCTTCGGTACCACTTCGTTCGTAATTACCTGATCTACTTTAATATTCAAAACAATAAACTAATCTAACTATAAACTTTCACCTTAGGAATTTTACTACGACCTTTGAGAGGAAAACTTTCTGAAGGTGCAGATATAATGTTGAGTCTTTAAATAGATTTCTGTATGATGCATCGTAATCACAATATTAAATTTGCCAAGTGCGTGTTAGACCGTGCACAATGAAAGAATGGAATGTATTACGCCTAACGCTACGTCATTTGTAATTCTTAGAAATGTTAAACTTAATATTTTAAATTCAAATATCTTTATTAGTACGGTGTGTACGGTTACACGGTGACAGCGTAAATATTTTCTTTTTTTTATTGCAGGAGTTCCGGAGACAGACAGACGGCCCACTTGATAGAAAGCGGTTACCGTCGCCTATGGACATTTGCAACACCAAAGGTGCTACAAATGCGATGCTGTTCTCTTAAGGGAGATTGGAACCTGGTCACTAATGCCGGAATACAACTTAAGGTTGTTATGGCGACATACTTTAGACCAGGGCAGGTAGCCATCCAGTCGGGTAAATGCCCTATCACCTAGCTGTGAGTTGTTTTGTCGCCTGTTACGATAGACCCCCCGGCCGCAGTAAATTGTATTCCATCTAGCGAAAGTGAAACTAACCATGAAGACAATACATTAAAATGAGTGGTTGCTGTCGTTGCCATAACCGAGTATTTGTGAGTACATTTCAACAGTGACCCCGAAAAAACGCGGTCGGAGCGTGATTTCCTAGGCCGCATTCATCTATCCCTCGGTAAAAGTATTTTTTTGTTACCTGAAGTTGGCAAAGAGGCAGACCATTTGGTCGCTTATGGACGTTTGCAACACCAGGGATGTCGCTAACGTGTTAGCGACATCTAAGAAATGTTATAATGTTCATCTTAACAATTCTAGATGATTCATTTCCATGACCCATTTTCTAGATTACTGGTATATATACTGGTAGGCAGACCTTTTTTGTCTCTTCTTTTTTGGGGGCACGCTAATTCTCCAAAATTGCAAGTCTGTAATTTTTTGTTTGTCTCCACTCCAGAAAACCTATTAAATAATCCATTTTGATAAAGGTTACAAAAATTTATTCTTTTTTCATTTTTCAGTTTTTATGGGCATTTTTATATATTTTCGAAATTTCCTTTGAGGGCACTGCGTGCCCCCACAACAAGAGCCTTGTTGGTAGGTACGAGTATATCCTTTTCTACATATATTCGTGACAACGAGTATGCCAATTTCATGAGAAGTTATCTAATTAAGGCATAAAAGCATCGCAAACAATCTTACATAAGCATTTATAATCATTATCGTCTTAAATATTTATATTACAAACATATACATATATGTATGAACTATGTAACAATAAAAACTCGCAAGACTAGATACACCAGTAGAAACTAATTCGAGAGACTGAAATTATTTAGTGAACATAGATTCACGTTTCAAGATAATTCGAACTTAATTAGGGGCTTCTGTAATTAATGAAGTGGTTGTCTCTGCGTGCTTAGGCAAATTTTGTACATGACTTTTCCGTTAATTATTATGTTCTGGGAGAGGGGTCGGTAAATGATGGACCGTGGTTCACATGTGGACCACCGACCCATTTGGTGTGGACCGCGTAAAGATGTCATTTTTCTCATCGATATGTAAAACAATACCTTTGTTTTTCCTGTAATTACATTTGTATAATAAATATTTTTTCTATTGAATGTTATGCGGACCGCGATGCTCATTTAATTTTTAACACGGACCCCGAGCGAAACTAATTTGTGACCCCTGGTCTGGAAAGTTTGAACTGAGATCTCTTCTTTTAAAATAAACCAATCACCTACTTATTTTAAAACAAGTTTTTATTTTGTTGCTTTTATATCGGTTGCTTTTCTGTGTACCTTGCTATAAAATTATTGAATGCAAGGTAGAATAATGGCGTGAGACACGCAACGAAATGCGTAGATTCATTCAAATTATCGGTGACGTGGGCGATTTTCTTGCTTTGGGGTGCTAGCAACTTGCAGCAAAAGTGATTGCTATGTCAGGCTTTGGTTGAAATTTTCTCCACAAAAGAGGCGAATACGCTTTCACACATTTTTGGGCCCAGATTTGAAAAAGGTGGGTATAATTTTTAACCGACATCCAAAACGAGGTCTTAATTTGACTGTATGTTTTTATACTATTTCTCCGTCAATTATAGACCGTTTTTCAATTATTTTACTTATTAGAAAGAGCATACTCCTGAGGTGTATGAGGTGGTCTCATTGTCACTAAATCAGTATCTGAAGAGTGGATCCCAGGGAAATTGAGAGCAACCCTTGTTGAAGAGCAGCTACACTCATCGATAGTCAAACTTGTATATGTGTGCCAGTAGCACAATTTATACAGGAGCTTAATATATTATTTCTTCAGCAAATCAAGTATATGTTGTTGTTAAAAAAATATTTCTTCTTATTTTTTAGTTATATTAAATATATTAATCGTGCAGTGTAAGTGTTTTCATATTATTATCTGTTCAAATTCATTTACTTAAATCGATTCTGGTAACGGATAACTTACACACCCATACTACACCCATGTAGACAAAATTTTGAGTGTGGCCCTTCCAGCATTCCTGTTTTCAGTACATAGCACCAAAAAAAATTTCAAGATATAATTCGTACAGACTTGGAGCCATCACTATCAACTGAAGCCTGGAATGCTTGGATGGTGGCTTATTCGGGTAGCAGTCTGCCTACTGTCCCCTCTATACAGAGGTCCTGGGAGCGGCTGATCTGCGATCTGCGAACTGTCACAATCAGGAGTTTGGTTGAGAGTTTGGGCCTATGGGGGCAAAGTGCCCACAACAGGAGACCGGAAGGCTGGAGCTTACCCTTTCAAAGGATTAGCCTCTGTATCCAGCGAGATAATGCAGCCAGCCTGCTAGGTACAATGCCTATATATATATATATATATACATTTGTAATATAGGTTTATTTATAGGATAGTTTAGATTTTAGTTTATCATAATAGTTTAGAAAAATGTTCAATCTAACTCAATAAATAATCAACTGTAAATTTAACCCTCAAACCCACATACATACATACATAACTTCACGCCAGGTCCCTTGCGGGGTAGGCACGAACAATAGAGCGCCATTTAGGCTTATTCTTACACACCTCACCTGCTTCTTTGACATTCATAGCTCTTGTCATGCACGCTCGTCTGTTCTTAAGGCTCCTGACATCACCTTCTGCTAGTACACGATCAATTTGATCATGGAAGCTGTGTCGTGGCCTTCCGCGACTTCTATCCATCCACTTTTGTATTGTATATCTGTTTAGTCATTCTTTCACCATACATTCTTTCCACATGCCCGAATCACCGGAGCATTCCTTTCCTTACCTTCACCCCGATACTCTCTTTCAGACCAACTCTCTTTCTTACTTCAGTATTACGAACGCGTTCCGCGAGCGTCACTCCGCAAATTTTGCGCAGTGCTCGCATCTCGACCGCGTTTACTCTACTTTCATGCTCTCTATTCCATACCCAACTCTCGCTTCCATACGTGAGCGTAGGTACCAGTACCGCGTTGTGTATGGCAAGCTGGGCCTACTGGCTGAGGTTCTTAGCGTCTAGAAGTTTACCTAAAGCTCTATTCACACTATTCATTTTACACAGATGAGCATAATTCAAACTAATATCCGTATTCCAAACAATACCTATACACATATCCTTGTTTAAGAATGCCTCGGGCAGTTTTAACTTTACGGTTTTATATTTGAATATTTAATTAATGATGTTTCATTGTATGTAGCACCATGATTTTTTTTAAAATTAATGATGCACCTTAGTGATGCAACATTAAAATTACAATCTAATCTAGGAAAAAAGACTAATGAGTAATTTAAATCTGACCTCAAATAACTAGATATAACTTAAACTAGGAATGTGTCCAATAACACGTTTCTTATTGTCTTTATTAAGGAGAAGACACTTTGTTCATGTTTTCTTTGTTAATGTTTAGCACATAGCACGACACTTTATTAGCACCATGAATAAATAATACATCCAATGAAACGTTTAGACCTTAATGTACAAGTATCATTGCATGTAGCATTGATGGTGCTCGTCATTGTGGATCAACAAAAAATATTGCTACAATAACAAACGATAATCGTTACTAACAATTGATATAAAAACATACCTGAAACAGTTTAAAAAATTATACCGAGCAGCGTTTTACGATGGTACTAAATCAATGTTTATTAATTCCTTTTGTAAACAACTGATGTACTCCCCTTCCTTTGTTAATTTCCATCAGGATGAATTTAATAATTTGCAACCGTAACGGTTTAGAAGCACGATGCTCTCTCGCGTGTCTCAAAATTATTCATGTCTCATCGCATCGTTTTAAATTTGTAAAAAAGATTACCATTACGAGTATTCCGTGATGATAAATGTTTATTATTTTCAGTCTGCATGTTCACTTTTTACTTAATTGCTTATTAAAATGTAATTTTATTTAAATAATAATACGCGGGAATTCATAAAAACTTTCCTTTATACACATACACCCATGCATAGTACAACGGTTAAGTAACTGTATCTCGTGGTGTGCATCCTTCCCATTTCCCGTCCATTATTTACTATATAGAGTCAGTCCGCGCCGAGACTCCACAATGTCCTCAGATGTACCTATATCTGTGGTACCTACTATTATATAGACATTAAAGTATTATTAGAGTACACCTGACTTTACTTTTATCTCCACCACGGCACAGAACCCTATTGGCAGCACTTAAATCTGAGCCCCACCACAGACAGTCTAGACAAAAATATATTGCAAACTAATGAATCTGCAACAATATTCATTATTCTGTAAAAATTCGTGGTATTATTATTTGCTTTCGGATAGCCTGTTTATCTTTAGTTTAGTAGTTGGTAAAATGTAAATTGGATTTACTCTAGAGTTAATCACTATTATTGTATATCTTTAGAGACCACTGAGCACAAAAATGGCCCCGAAATTTGGAGGGCTTGCGTGTGGCTATGGGGAGGCCAACACGTAGATCCCCTTGATAAATTAAACGTAAATATGGCGTGATACTGGCCGACGATTATTCCTGTCTATACCACATCAAAACGCACCCATTTTTTTTAACCAGGGGAAATCCGATTGAGGACTAAGCAAGGGCAGAACCTTGGGGGGATAATTCGCGACCTAGTGTGGGATTCGCCAGATCGGGAGTGGCACTAGCATGCCCAGTCAGAACTGGTGCCATGCTATTGCCACTCCCCGGTTAGGGATACCCACTAAAACCCCTGGGTGTTCCGTCCGTCGCCTTATGCCAGGGCTACGGGTATATGACCTAGCCTCTCCGCAGCCCTGGCAGGCGTGGGCCTCGCAAGGCCTCTTCCACTGCTGGGGGACTACTTGTATCCCCGGCATCTTCAATCTCTCTAGACGTGGGGCGGTCTGTAACTCGCCCCACGGGAGGAGAGGTGAGCACGCACGGAACACTTCGCGCCCTCATCTCGATGGAATGTGCAGGTGAGTGAGAACCTCTATTCCCCAAGAGGCACCACCTGCGCCGCCCACTTACGGTGGCTGAAGGTCCTGGCTGGCCCTCCGGCGCCGACGCGTCCTCCTTTGGCGGGAACGGAGCAGGGATGTGCGCTCACGTTCCCGCTCCGCCTCCTCCTTCGTAAGCATAACGCGCTCGCATAAGGAGGAGACGGCGTCCCATCCTATTGGATCAAAACGCACCCAAAGACAACCCTCGGTTAGAGTAGGACTATTGTAGGAATTGATAACAAAAGATACCGGGCTATTGTGGTAAGCTGCTAGTGGAATTGGGAATTTGGGATTATGGGGACTATGGCACCTGCTCGTCACAATGTGCGGGGAACATGGAGAAATGGGCAGATGCTGACTCGCCACTCAGTGCATGGGCCCCTGAAAATTCCGTACAAGATACGGAGAGGGGCAACATGGCAACAATCACTATTTATTCTTAGATTATAGTAATTTACTCTTGTTTGGTCGAATCGACTCTAAAACGTAGTATTTTATATAATGTTTAATTTTATTATTGTGTCAATTTAGCGTTATTAAATTAAATGTTAATTATTTTATGCTGGTTATTTTAAAATTATAATGATGTTAAATTTTCGCACGCTTGTAGTAAAAAAGACAATGGCCCAGCATCCTTTACCATGAAATTAATATAATTATTTAAGAACGTTAAAATTGTAATTATATTTTTCTTTCAATTTAATGAATAAGTCCTTAAATCATTTCAAGATAATGTGAATTAAGACTAATTAAGGAAGATAGTTCATAAATATTTATGTTCTTACTATTACCTTGACTTCGTCCGAGTTGGCCGAATAGCAAAGATCAAAGTCAGTAAGAATAGCTTTGAAATTTTGAATGCTTTTTTGAATTATATAACTTAATTTTTTACTTTTCTAGCAGAGTTTTCTCCGCTGCATAGACGCGGGTCAAACCCCGTCCGTCTGGCCCTTGTTTATTTATCCAGCAAGCTTTCATACATAAAAATTTAAATTTTAACCTAACATGTATAACCTTCAAAAAGTGTTCTTCAGTAGAAAATATTTGAAATGACACTTTTGAATTCGAATTAAAATTGTGTCTAGGCACGCTTTGGAGATTCGGTCGCAAAATAGTTATTTTTATGTATAAATATATATTCAATAAAATATTGTCTAACTGGTGGTGAGAACCGTTTAAAAATATATAGTCCGCAAAAACTATGAAACAATCTGTCTGAAACAATTATGAAATAGTGTAGTAAGCAGTGGTCATCTATGTAGCCTCACTACTGTTTGGTATAATAATTTCCACAAAGAAGAGTACCTACTATAAATAAGGATTGCTATAATCGGGTTGCACCTATAGTGTCACCTGGATAGCCATTAAATTACACTTACAAAAACTAGACGATCTAGGGCCGTCTTAACCATATTGGGTGAGGGAGTGCGAAAAATCCGCCTGCCCACCCCCTCTTTGTAGTAAAAAAAACAGTAAAACGTTACAGTTATTGAATTTGAATAGGTGATTCATTGTGTTTTCAATTGGGTAATTTTCAAAACTAATAGATGTTAGGTAATCAGCTAGGTTATCGCCTTTCACCGCTTCAGTCCCTGCGCCCGAGTGCCACGCACTGCCGGGTGCAAGCAGTGCGTGGCAGTTAAGACAGCCCTGCAAGTATGCATGGTTAAGGATTACCATAATAATTATGTATCATAAAGCATTACGTGTATTTTTTTACTGGAATGTGGAACTGCCCAAAAACTTAGTTTGATGAAGTGATGTATTATAATTATCATGAGGAAACCTGCACATCGAGATAAACAGTGTGTGCTACACGATGGATAAGTATGGTAGTTAGTCCGTTTCTCTGAAGTCTGTGAAGTGATGTCCGTGTGGGACTTTACTGGCTAACATTATAGATGCTTATATGGTCTTAAATAATTACCTAAAGTCGTAAATAGGTCCATAAATTCTCCTCATACACCTCAGGAGCCGTGACAAATTGTCCTTACGACATATCGACCCGCCCTTGGGTATGTGATTCATAAACTGAAATCAAAGTATTAAACTCTCGTTACGGGGAATTTCCTTTCTCAGTAATTATTTGACGTAAAGAAAAATGTAATACATGTTATGTATACAGAGCGTATCTATAGGTATATAAAGTTTGGATAATTACTAGCATATTTTACTTGTACTACCAGTAAAAAAAAATGTGAGTCTTGTATTAGTATATAATTTCATATTTAGACAGGTTCAACGCAAAGTAATGAGTGATTAGTTGACATTTAACTAATTTTAACACCTAAATTTAAGAGTACTTTGACTGTCAATTATTAAGATTTCATTAAGAAGGTTTCAGTATTAATTTCACTTTATTTTCCTAGTTTTTAGTGAAATAAATATCTGTATAATTTATTTTTACAACAATGAGTGAGGTTGCAAGCGGCACCTTTAGAATTAAAGAGACCTAAATAAAAATTTGAAGTTATTGAGTTTAGGTATCTTACTATCTAGTACATAAAAATAAATACTAAGCCATGACAAATAGCCTCTCTAATCGTAAAGCTGTAATGTATGAGGATAAAAACTTCAAGTCAAATTGTTTAAAACGTAACATAGATGGAGGTAGCAGCAACAGCATCCTGAAGGGAATAGTTGATAAATTTGACTGGCCACTGATTTGGTATTTCGTTGCGAGTTAGTAACGTTACTAAATCAGTGCTAGTTATTAATTACTAACGTAGACACAAGGAACAAAAATACTAATTACTAACAACATTATTGATTGTATCTGTGTAATTTCTTGGACTATTTTTTCGAGTTTGTGTATTGGTGGACTGTGTTGTCTTTAAATAAATAAGTTATTATTATTATAGAAAAGCAGTGATACATCACTATTGTGCTTTAAACTAATGACAACCATATTATGTTGGCCTTACATTATAAAAACGTGGAAAGTGCGTATTTTGAAAATAATGAGACCTGCCAATCTCCAAGTGTTTTACAACAAGCTGCTGAAAACGCACTCGATCGCCACCAGAGATTCCATCTATCCTCGCCACCTGTGTAGCCCTGGTACATACGCCAGCCACGTTCACTGCAAACCTTTGCATTGAAAAATAGTATGTAAGAAACTCTTTGACTCTACCCGTGATCAGAAGGCTGGTCCATATTTTGCACAACAAATAAGTATTGCCATACAGCGTGGTAATGCAGCCAGCCTTCTGAGCACGCTCTCCATTGGCAGTGATCTGCTACATAATATATTTTAGTTTCAATGTCGTTGTTTCTTTATTAATGTATTTAATTATACATAATTTGTATTAAAATGGTATTACTAGATAAAGTAAAGAAATAAGACAAATCTTTTTCAGTTTATGCACATTGAAGTGTTATACCTATACGTATAGTGGTGACAAAACTTAATATCTTTTTTCGTTAAGCCACTGTTAATATTTGTTACTAATAGCGCCATCTATTCGCTTTATATTAGTGGCTCTATCTATTAATAAGGATTTAGGAGAATATTAGCTGTAAGTATGAATATTTATATCTAATCAGAATAAATTGCAGAGTTATTTATAATTTAAAATAATGACAGTACTTTTGTGGTACATACAACACTTTAAATACTGCGAACTTGCTGTGTATCAGGCAATCTTGGTTCGGAATTTAAATAAAACAGTTCTCCAAGTTCTTCGTGTTTTGTTATACCTATAAATCCCATACTAACACTACAAAAGTATAAAATAATACAATATAAGACCAGCGTCACCATTCCACTTTCGTGTACGATTGCAACGTTCGTGGAAAAGTGCAATGGGAAAACAACAGTCATGAGCATGATTGTTTTGATTTCAGAATGGAACGCATCCCTGAAAGTAGTTGTAAGTACAGAAAGCTATAAAGATAGAGTCAAAAAGATCATGGAATGATGAAGCCAGTTCATCTCGACCTTTACTAACGAAATGATAGTAATCTTAACAAACAAGGTAAGGCAACTATGAGGAAAAAACCAGACTAAGGAAATTAAAAATTATCAAATTCATACCTTAACAAGTAGACTAGGTCCAGATCCATTATCATTCAAACGATAGATGAAAGGCTCATCGCTATCGAAAGCCCCTTCCATTTCATTAAATTCCACCTAAAAATATAGTTTCAATAAACAAAAAATAAAATATTAATTTTTAGGCCAAATTAGTAGGAAGTTAAAAGTATAGATAATCTTTCAACTTTGTAATATTAAGTAAGGCGAGAGGGCTTATTTATGGTCAGCACATGTCAAAGTGTTCTTGAAACCAAAAGCGGGTACAATTAGACGGTGGGCTCGTAACAGACCCTTCCGTCAGGCACACAAACTATCGTAATTTGCATGTAGACGTTAATACATACATACATAACTTCACGCCAGGTCCCTTGCGGGGTAGGCACGAACAACAGAGCGCCACACAGGCCCATTCTTACACACCTCACTTGCTTCTTTGACATTCATAGCTCTTGTCATGCACGCTCGTCTGTTCTTAAGGCTCCTAACATCACGACGTTTTGACGTAGACGTTCAATTACGAGTAAATCCCACTCGCCATCGAAAATTGCAAAATCTATATATTTATGCTACGGGCAATTGAACGATAAGGCCGCCTATTATATCGCCTAGAAAATATTGTAAATATGGTCTGTTTTTGTAATTGTATGTGTTGGTTTGCAATAAAGAGTCATCTCTCTATCTCTCTCTCCCTCTCAATTTGATTAATCGGGCAGTATTAATATGGGCCGTTCATTATGATTAATGACCAAAAGCGACGGTCAATTCGATAAATTTATTACTTTAGCCGGCCTATACATACTACACAGGGAAAGTTTTTCAAAAAAATGTTTTATAGGTATATATTTATTTACTAAATCTTTTCAAAGTATTCTCCACCTGTATAGAAATTTTCATGCGTCTGAACCAGTTTTTGAAATAATTTTTCTAGTCCGCTGCAGACAACTCGGCTACAGCTTCCTAGAACACTGACAGCGCATGTTCCGGCGACGAAAACTGTATCTGTTTTAGCTGATTTTTTATTTTCGGGAATAAAAAGAAGTCAAACGGTTCTAGGTCAGGGCTGTAAAGAGGGTGGCCCAGGAGTTTGACTGGCGTGTTGTCTAGGACTTCCTGGACAACACGCCAGTGAAACTCAATAACAGGATAACAAACCCGCCCATATAGTGTTCAAATTGAGGGACTTCCCTGAAGTCTCTACTAAAGTTTTGGATTTAATTTTTCACTGCCAGCACGTTTTCTACCATAAAAGCCGTCAAAGGGCGACTACTTATTTCTTCGTCCGCTTGAATACGTTGTACCAGCGATACACGGTTGCCTTAGAAGGTGTTCATCCATGAATGTCATTTGAATTCGTCGTATCGTACGATTCGAATGTGTTTTGTTGTCCAGACTTTTTCCTCTACACACCAAGTATTAATTGACGTGAGACAGTACATTCTTTGTAAAAGGCCCGGATTTACTAGTTTCATTTTAACCCCGATATTTCTTTCCTAATTATTTTATGTTCTTGGCTTCGATGCCCAATATAATATGTTTCACAATTTATTTTTCTAGAATTAATAAAGTTACAGCTAACATAAAATAACCAAATTTGTGCAGAAATTCTTAATAAGTTTTTCATTGAATTATTAATAAGTTTTTCAGTTAGAATAAAAATAACTTAAAGCAGAAGCTAAGCAAAAGTAGTTTTATCACTGAGAATAAGAATACATTATTTACAATATTGGAAATAGCCATTCACTGTTAAAATGCGAAAACCGATAATAAATAAACAAACAGACTCAAAACATTCCTAACCTGTTTTTATATCAGTGATACATCTGCATACGATTAGACGTTCCTCTCTCAATGGAAGCTATACGTTGATGGTTGTGAATTTGATCATAATATGCGTAGATCGCATGTCAGCTGATCATTGTAACGGAAACATTTATTTCGCAACTGATAAAGTGAAACACTTTCACTGCGCTTTGGGCGCTCGGGTCGGCCAACCTTCACCGCCGCCCGCCCTAGACTGTACTTTAAGCATCATGGTAGAGCAACCCCCAATGATTTATAGCCAGCCGTTCGTGACAAGGCCTTTATAAAAAGCAACGTAACAACAATAATGCATTTTATCAGCCTTTATGTGCTTATAGGTTATTAGCCTGTATTTTGTTGCTTGTTTAATTAAAATATTAGGAAAATTGGCTCCGAATAATAATCTTATAATATTTATGTATAATTATTGGGATTAATATTATATAATTTTTGAGATATCGGCATAAGCGAAACCATTATTCATATCTACAATTATAATACCCGTCCATGTTTATTAAGATGGAATTTATCAGGAGGGCGAATTTTTTAGACCAAAGATCTCGAAATCTATTTTGTCTTATAGACCCTTTACATTCAATGGACGCCCTCTGTTTTTGGACCCCTATTTACAGCTCGCGGACCGCTAAGGTTCCTTATTGATCATTTTGGGGTTCTATGCTTTAGACGTGTGGAACATGGTCAGATCATCATAACTATGTATGTTTTTAATCATAATTTAACCAATAAATAGAAAGATGTTCGTATCCAAATCCATCTTGCCAATCCATTCTTGCCACTTCTTCTTCACTTAACTTCTTTTACCCATCCTCGACTAAGCTGATGCTAGCAATGAGCGACTCCAGAATTTCTGTATCCGTTTCATATTTGGTTTACGCAAATATGATCGGAATTTCACGGCTGTTACGGAAGAAAATGTAATAGCAGTGTAAAATTTAATCCAAGACAATAGATAGGCGAGTTACGTATCAAGAAGATTGTGATCGCGAGTTTTTTCAATTTGACTGACTACTTGGTGCCAATTCCTTTACAGAACTAAAGAAGCATCAACGCCGAACGGTATGCTACCAAATGCTTGACAGAAGTTTTCTTTGTTGTTAGAAACAAGCGACCAAACACAGGGCTTCGCGGGCTACTGGTCCACCACAATAACGCCCATATAGCGCTCAAATTGAGGGACTTCCTGGACAGCACGCTAGTCAAAATCCTGGGCCACCCTGCTTACAGCCCTGGCCTAGAACCGTTTGACTTCTTTTTATTACCGAAAATAAAAAGTCAGCTCAAAGGGATACAGCTTTCGTTGCCGGAAGACGCGCTGTCAGCGTTGGTATAAGGTGTAAATGAGGTGTCTGCGACGGACTGGAAGACTACTTTTGGAGTGTTTTGATAACTGGTTCAGACGCATGAAATTTTGTATGGAGACCGATTGAGAGTATTTTGAAAAGATTTAATAAAAAAATAAATATCTATAGAACATTTTTTTTTCTTTTCGCATAGAGTGTCCCTCGTACGTACCTTTTTATGCTATATGTGTTTCATTATGTGTCCTATCAGTCAGATTGCCTGGAAGAGATCGCTTTAAGTGATAAGGCCCACCTTTTGCTTTGCAGTTAAAGTATTGTAATTATTCATTCTGTAATTCCTTTTTTGGTGAACAATAAAGTGTTTTCTATTTTCAAAATATTGAATCAACCCTGCCCTAGCATTTAGGCCATATTTCTCTTTCTATCTCGAGGTTGTCTGAATGAGATCGCTGTCAACGACAAGACCGCCACGTGTACCTCATTCTAAGCCATTTTTGTGTTTTGTTCATTAATTTTATTGTATAGCAAAGTATATTCTATTCTATTCTAATTAATTAATGTCTCTTAATCATTATATCCTAAAATGCATGTGCTAGTTAAATTATATTCGTATAGATACAGTAGTTTCCAATGTCTGATTGGGACCCTAATTACGCCAAAAAATCATTCCAAAGCTAGCAAAAACTATTTAAATTACAACGTCTAAAAATAGATTAGATAGATAGATATTGGAACATTGCGATGAAATTCTAAGAAAAGTAATTTCGAATAAAAATTATTTCTTATTTGTTCAAATCCAAAACTTCTTACAGTGCAATCACGCTAATAGAAATGGATATTTGTCATTGTAACAAATGGATTCAGTGTTTGAAGGTCGTGAATTTCAAGTCCTGGTTGAAGGCGACGTCAGGCACAGAACTTAGAAAACTTGGAACTATTTCAGTCACTTATTTCTGTATTATTGGAGCTTTTCGTGAGGCTTTTTTTCGTATACTTCGGATCGATATGTTGCAGAAACTTTTGATCCAGGTGAGTCAGTAACCCATTGTGGAAATTTCGATAATGTTATGAGAGTTCCTTAATAACCGTCAAACAATAAAACCACAGAGTACACAAATAGAAAGGAGAAATAAAACATCAAAGTTATTTTACTCTCATATTTTATTAAAACCATCTATAGAAAATATAATAAAAATATTATTAAAATAAATACAAATATTATAATTATATTGATCTTAATGTGCAGTGCGTATTTCAATTTCATTTATGGGTACCATAAAACTTTATAATTATATTAAAACTAACCCGAACTGCTCTAAGCAAACTTGCTTGTCGTTTAATTTGTCAAAGAAGAAAATATTGTTAAGAAAATCTACTAATAAACATCTGTATATATTATAGGACATTTTATTCAAAGACAACCTTTTCCCTTGGTTTGCCGTTTGACATTCCTTTACAGAAATTAATCCTTAGTAGCTATACCAAGATTTGTTATAAACTAGAGAATGTTTTTTTTCAAAACCAGCCTAAAGTAACTTTACTTTTCGTCAAAATCGGCCTCGAGACTCCTTTGAGTGCTTTTCACTTTTTAGCATAATCTAGGATTTCGCCTTGAAGGGCCACTTGAAAATTTTGTTCCTGCATGCTGACGATAAAATGTGTGCGTTACACACAACATTTGAAATTGCTACTATCGTAATACTTAATTTCACGATAATTAGATTCGATCACGATATGATGGCCGTTGAAACGGGCCAACGAAACATTCAAATATCCATCCAGTCCATATTTCACCTAGTATTTATTAATCAATAAATTAATTGTAACAATACAAGTGTCTGTATGTAAGTAAAAAAAAACTGAAGACAGCTGTACACTTAATACGCTTAACGACCACATGTAATGTGAATGTGCTTTCAGTTAGTAGATGACCTACGCTTCGTCTCGTATCGCAAATTCGCAAGTGTAATTTGGCTTTGTATTTTATAGAAATATTAATGTTTACATTTTCCAAATCACTCAACGGGCTATAAGCAAATCTATGTTGGGTGTTTTTCTTATCTTATCTTCTCGTGATGCAGTGGTGACTGCATTACGGTAAACGTAGTACCGGACGTCCTTCACCACGATGGTCGCCGGTAGGAAGGGATAAAGTCGGAGGATAGGGATAACCCAGATAACAATATGCAAAAATAGCAGGAGTCTTTCTTGCTTTTTTCTCTCCATTTCATAAGGTCTTTGTCATTAGCCTTCCCGCTGATGAAACAAATTAAGACATCATTTCTTGAACCTATACTTTTTATTGAGACCTGGTGGAGATGAACTGGCTAGAACAATAAGTTACGTTTCCCCAAATAAGTAACTGCTTTTCCTATGAGTCGTACAGCGTAGACGAGTCTATTCAATTTCGTTTCCATTAAGGACTCGACAATTCCTGACGGCGAGCGTGACGATTTTTCGCTCACGAAGAAGCGTTACGGCCGCGTGATCTAATAATTAAATTTTTAAACTCGTGATATCTTTCGAATGGAATGTCCAAATTGAATAATTCAAAAGTTTGAAGTAATTTATTTTGATAAGGATGAATAACAAGATTTGTATCAAAATAAATAGCCGCCGCTAGAAAAGGCTCTTTATTTGTATAAAGAGCCTTTTCTAGCGGCGGCGTTTTAAATATTTTTTAAAATAAAAGAACACTTATTGGGGCATAACTATAATAGCGACACATTTTGTGTATAATGATTACATTTGTAAATAAGGTTTGTCCTGCAAAGTCGTAGCACATTATTTTATTCTATCATCAATAGTTATCGCAGCGCACGCGATTTTAGGTATTTTTTTACACTTTGGGTTATATAATTAGAGTTTTTGTAAGAATCCCTATTTTTTTGTAAACATAATATAGCCTATGACACCCGGGGATAGTGTAGCTTGCCAACAGTGAAATAATTTTTCAAATCGGTTCAGTAGTTTCGGAGCCTCTTCAATGCAAACAAATAATCTAATTTTTCCTCTTAATAATATAAGTCCAGATATTAATATATTTACTTAAATATTAATTCGATATGTGCATATTATAAAGAGCGTAATATTTTGCGCTAGAAGTTGTTTAATAGAACTGGGAGCTGGGTTGCCTTAAAAAGTGTTTTAACTATATCCGAAAGCGCTATTGAAGCCCCAGTGAGCCGAGCGCCGGGGAAGTCCCGTAAACGAGAAAGCGAGTGAGAGAGCGAGCTAGGATATACCTCGTCCTCCGACGATCTCGTCTCTTTAATACCTAAAATCGCGTTCAGCGCATCGTAAAGTGCGATGTTCCGAGCCGCCATTAATGGAGGCAAACTTAAGTTTTCTTCGAACTATACCTCTGCTAATAATTTATTAAGTTTTCGTGGCTTGTATATATAATAAAACTACGTTTGTTACCGCGCTTAAAAAACCTTGAAACGTAGTTCTATTATGTATACCTCTGCTTTCCACCTGGCTGGGCATCACTGCCTCTATTTGTGGTCTATGTAAAAAAATATAATTAAATAAATAGAGTTTTTTAAGGAGATAAATTAACAACAAGAAAACTTTGCCAATGGTTCAGTTTTTCGAAACTCACAACAAAAGTGAGCGACAAAGGAACGGCAAAAGTGTTGACGCAAAAAATGGTTGGTGCGTGTGTAGCGTATTACACCATTAAAATGTATCTAACCTAACCAAATCATAATTTGCAGTGAGCCTGTGAAAAATCGAATTGTGTGCTGGGACACAAAATATTAGAAGTGAAACTTCAACGGAAAATAAAAATAACTTCGTTTAAAAAAACCGACTTCGAAAACTAAAAAGTATTAAATAACTTTTTTCTAAAGCCATTATTAATTATAATATTTATTTATTTTTAATATATATTATCATAAACATCTTAAAGTCGTTGCTTAGTAATTTTTAAAATAAGGTAATTATTAAGTTTTACTTTGCACCGAATTAACTGGCAATATTAATTTTATTATGCGTGTGGCAACACTCGTGCTCTCTCTAATATAGCTGCTTGTTTGTTCTGTATGTATGTTACAGTAATTAAATATAATCTCTGCACTATGCTCAATTCTGCTTATTTGACTCTGCTGCCCTAACCTATCACACGCTAAATGCTCTAACAGCAGGCTGTGGGGCTGGGGGTTATTTTATCACCTTTTACGTCAGGCCGCCTGACCGTAGGATTTTTTTTCCTTCTCGTTTCCAATAAGTATAAATTCCAGAGAACACTCCTTACTTTTTCTAATAGTATCAGAGTCTTTGGTGTTATCATTTGGCGTGCAGTTTCGGGCTCAGGCGGGAAAGCAAGGCTAAATTTGCTTCCTAAAGGCTTTATGTGGTTAACTAGTTCAAGTAAGTAGTACTACATCCGCGGCAACGACTTGTACTTCAAAAAGCGCAATACGGTCCGCTTATAAAGAATTACTTCTGATATCTATGGGTGAGAACTGTTCGCGCCTGTTTACCAAAGCGACCTCCATGCAGCATTATGCGGCTCCTACAGACAACGATGATTTTAATTAGTAATTTGATTGAATTGAATTTGAGTACTCCAGAGATGTGTAAATGATACTACGTCTTTGATTTCTCAATCTCTTTATTTCTATGTTCACCGGCCATCACCATTTTATTAGTTCTAGATTAAAAAACGATCATGTTTGTTCATTCTACCCACTTACTCCTACTCTCGTCGGCGTACTTATATTCTTTATTCAAGTATACTACAATACAAAAAGCCGGTTAAAAAAATTATTTTCTTCGTTGTAACGTAACTTTATATCCATCCACATCCTTCAGCATTATGTCTACTTTCAATCTCATTTTTGGAATGGGACTTTTCTCTGGTTCACCAACAACTTTGAATCGACGCAGAATGCTCGCTAAAGAAGTCTTTATCGACATTAGCGCGTATTGGTAACCTGAAAAAGTTACGTTAAATGAAAGAGACAGAAATATAGTGGACGTTTTGACTTCAGGGACACCCTTAGACATATTTTATATTGTTATTTTTAAAAATGAAAAACCCATCCTTCCACCTGACCGACAAGATTTACCATTCGGGACGTATGGGGTCCCCCAGCGGCGTACTCGAGTAGCGTGTGTAGGGCACTATCTACCAATGCGCCACATTGGTGGCACTCGGGGGCTTGGCAGCACTCCCACCCCGCTAGCACAGATATATACCGAAGCAGCCGTGTCCGGTAAATACCTCTACCATCCTGTAAGTCATGCTTGCATGTCCCATGCTTGTGTGAGACACTTAAAGGTGGACAGTCTCCAACGTCTCCGTGCCAGCTACTCGAGGTCCCGTTGCCACCTGTTTATCAATATTACCCCGATCGCTAAGACCCTGATCTGTTTGACTTTTGCCAGCATAGCCGACTGCCTCTCTCCCTGGTATCCCGCCTGAAACGGTACACTACCGCAAGCGCCGCCGCCTGCAGCTCCCAAGGCGGATCACCTGTGAGAAGTGTATCTACCGTTCACGACACCGTACAGTACCCCCGACTGGACCTCACCACCAGGAGCCTCTGATATCTCCTCAGTAGGGTCCTGTTCTTGCGATGAAGTGTATGGATCTATAAGGGGTACAGCGCTATGATCCGCAGGATACCAGAGTACCGGCCCTCCAACATTGGGCAGAAGTTTGACCCGGGCAGCAGCAGTCCCTTGTAACTTCAGGGTCAGCTGGGTGAAATGGGCCCCGAAATTTCATGTGCTGTCAAGGGTAAGAGGGATAGATATTTCATCTATAGGACCGGGTATAGTACAAATTAGTTAGGTGTAATAAAAAACCGTTGATTCCGATATGAATTCACTAAAACGATAGATATCTAAGTCCTTTTTCCAGCGATACTTTGTATCTCGGGAATCCCGCGGGCATTCTGCCAGGATTGTTTTAAAGTTTTACATTTTTTACATAAAAATTAGCTTATTCGGATCCAATTGATACTAATGCCCGGTTTCTGAGGTACTTTTAACTGTGATTTATCTGTTCGGTAGCGCTATTGGTTCAATAACTTATAAAATTACATTTTTGAACATACCATCGTACGGTAGTTAAACTAGGTTCAACTTAACTGACCAATATTAGGCGTTTAGCTATTCCATATCTTGTGTTTGACGTTTTTGTTAGATGTAAATAAATATTAGATATTCCTTCTTAAATACATCCATTTAGTGGCGAGTTTGGTACTAGTTGAAGGTTAACAGATAATCTAAGTATATCTATTAGATTAATGGAATCAATTTTTATTGAACTCATAAAAAGGTAGTAACTTCAGAAACCGGGCATAAGATTTATTATATATATTTTTTCTGAATTCCCTAATTTAGAAACCACGTAATACATTTTACATTATTAAAAATGTCTAATCAATGTAATGTATTACAAACCCACCAAATTTATTAGACATTTTTAGTACAAATGTAGCTATAATCCTTTTAGTAACATAACTTATCCCGGGTTTTTACGAGAATCTTCGGAATTCATGTAATTTTCATACTAAAAATCCTTTACCTTGCTATTACCTACCCTTTGATTTGAAGCACTGGCAAAATAACTATAGTCTTCGACACCTGTCGCACGTGAACGAAGTGAAGGGCATATATCCATGTTAATTATAAATTACGTTTTTGGTTACATTTTTATGTCAAAAGGTCAGAAAATATTAATTAAATACCAGAGTCCAAAATCAAAATATAGGTCGACTTATATTTAATATAGCCACGCGAATCGATTAATTATGAACTCACCAATGCAATTCCTGGGACCGCTGCTAAACGGCATATAGCTACATGTATGTTTTAAGTTGAAGCGTTCTGGCAAAAACCGATCTGGGTCAAAATGTTCAGCATCCGGGCCCCAGTAATTTGGGTCCCTGTGAGCACCCCATATTGATGCTACGACCCCGGCTCCTGCTGGCAATATACGGCCCGATGCTGGAAATATAATAAAGGTTATTTATTGTCTACGTATCATTTTGAATCGTCATGTAATCAGTAATAACTTGCAATGATATGCATAAGACTTATATTAATTGTGTTGCTTTTGGTCAATCTCTAACAAAACACGGCACTAAATGTGCGTGTTTATGTCTCTGACTAGTTCCTGGTAAACAACAGATTTCAATACAGAAGAGAAAAAGTTGTGTAACGTACATGCTCACTGTTTTTCTGTCTCACTTTATCAATTATTCTTATGAAGAACCATTATTAGGCACTGTTAGATTATGTGAACAAATTCGTGTAACTCTTAGTTTAATTTGAAATGTTTATACAGGGTGTTTCAGTAAACAGAACGCCTACTTAAATGGGTGAAAGGGCATAGCATAACACTAGCGTGCAGTTACAAAAAGTAAAAAATTCTAAACAAAATAGTTTTAAAGTTATGACCGTTTAAACTTTCACGTTTTATCACCATAATTTATAAAACCATTTGGAAGATGTACAGTAAAAGATTTTAAATCGAACATGTATGTTTCTTTTAAAATTTATTCATTTTTTATAATAAATACCTACAGTGTGAACATCGCACGCTTTTTCAACAGTTGAATATTTATAAAGTACTTGTGGCGTAAAATACTATGAGTATTAACTGAGTATATTGTAGTACTATTATTGAGTGTAACTAAATAAAAAATAAATGAAAGTGCCTCTTCTATTGTTACCCATCGAAACATTATTTTGATACAACCATTAATTTTTTATTCATTCTCAGTTTTTTCAAATTCAATCATTTATTTATATATAAACTTATTTCTAGGCCTTATTTAATTATATCTAAAAGTTATTGAATTAAATTTCATTTTTTTGGCGGCTGTTGCAGCACTAGATTCTAGGTCTGTATCGCGACAACCGACACATTTTTTATTATAAGAAGTCAAATAGTGGAATTATTCATTAATTAACCTATACCTATGTAAAATGACTGTGCGTGTATGGTGAGGGTGTGTTTGTTTGTCCCTAGTGTTATAGTCAGTTACGTAATATATATTCTGCGTCGTTGTAATTTAAATTTTTTAGCCATTCAATTAATTGGTGTTTAAGCTTTGATGCTGATATTTGTTTGGTGGAGGTATTTTTTGGCATACTTTGTCGTAAATGGTTATATGGACGTATGGAGGAAGGCATTTGGCAAAGGATGTATGTATTTTGAGAAAGGATATATTATATATTCGACGGGAGGTGAAGTATTGGAAATAAGTGATATTTATATTTTTTTATGCATTGCTGTGGCTGCCTTGTAAATGTAGAGCTGTCTCACTGTCAAAACTTCACTTTATAGGTATTGTGTATTGGTGGGACATTTTTACAGTTTTTATGCATAACTTTTAGGACTGCGCGCTCTGCTCATTCTACTTCTACAATGTTTGCTTTTGAGATTCCTCTCTAAGCAGTGTACTTTCACCTTGATACACATATTTGTAAAAAAATACTTACGCAACTCAATATCTTCCAGGATTGTTCTGGCAATAATAGGTACTGGTGGAAACAATCTAAGTGCCTCCTTTACAACGTTTTCTAAATATTTTAATTTTAATAAATCCTCTTTTATCAGAGGACGCTCCATATCTTCGAATACCTCAACCAACCTTAAACATTTAATAAATCACAGTTACATACAATTTTGAACAAGAGAATCTCATGACCGTACCCAAGATAATGCCACCTATCTTTACTAGAGCAATAGTTTAACTTATTTTTAACACGCTTTTATTAGCTTCACCTGTATGTATGTATGTATGTATGTTTGTAACCGACCCCATTGAGCTCGATTTTGTCCTACTTTGAACGATCAGATTTAATTCAAACTTTGCACATCTGTCAAAGGTCGATGACAATGCAATAATATAGTACCATGGAACTGATCTGATGATGGAGTCGGAAGGTGGCCATAGGAACTCCTTTACTAAACAAGATAGACCCGTCGTGTTTGGGCTCGTATATTTATATCGCGTGACAGTGCAATAATATGGTACTATGGAGCTGATCTGATGATGGAGTCGGAAGGTGACCATAGGAACTCCTGTACTAAACAAGATAGACCCGTCGTGTTTAGGCTCGTTTTACTTTTCTTGGCTAGCACTCTGTTGCTACATGATATGCAGGATCTCAAAAGCTTGTATTTAAAAACATTTAAAAAAAATCAACTAAAAAATGAAAAATAAATAATAGTTTAAAAAAAAACTAAAAAAGCACGCTTTCATAAAAATCCAACTAAAAATAATAAATTTGGTTTCTGATGAATGGGGTCTTAAAAAAAGCGTGGGGTGTATTCAAAGCGTTTAATTCGCGCTAATTTTTAAGCGCTTAAAATAAAGATATTAATTCTGCTTTTTAGTTTGGTTTCCCAGTTGGATTCCCAGCTGCCAAATGATCAGCGATACAGCTTCCGCTACGGTCACTCAGCTGGGGATCTCTTGGTTTACCTAACCCACTGTTGAACTGAAAGGGATAGAACTGGCAGTTAGTCTAGATATAGCTAAGACCTTCGACCGGATTTGGCACAAGGCTCTTCTATCGAATCTGCCTTCTTATGCGATACCCGAGGGGATTTGCACCTGGCTATCCAGATTTTTTGATGGGCGCAGCGTGCGAGGCGTTGTCGACTGTTGCTGTTTTAGCATCAAGCCAATCAACACTGGTGTGGTCCAGGGTTGTGTGCTATCGCCAACGTTGTTCATCTTGGATATCAATGGTATTTTGTCTGTTTGCAACAGTCTTCACTATGCCGATGACAGCGCTGGCAATGAGTCTTTCTGGTCGTCCAAACGTCACTCGATCATTTGTGGAGGAAATTTTGGTTAGACTTGTATCTGAAGTAGGTAGAATACTTCTAAGAGACAGCCTCTGACTGGGGAAGATAAAATCTAGTCCATTTTAATGCCATGAAGACACAGGTCTGCGTATTCTCTGCCAAAAAAACTTCCGAGTTCCAACTCCAACTCTTTTTACCACCGCTGAAAGTACTGGGATTCTCGGTGTTGACATCACGAACGATGTGCAGTTCAGGGGCCACCTTGAAGGCAAGGCAAAAGTTGCCTCCAAAAAGCTGGGAGGACTAAACCATTTCAAGCAGTACTATACATCGCGGCTACCCCTTGTGCTTCATAAAGCCCAGGTGAGGCCGCCTATGGGGTACTGCTCACGCTTCTGAGTAGGAGCACCTGCCTTCCAGCTTAATCCCCTGGAGTGTATTCAACGTCGAGCCGGTCACGTTGTTGATGGTCCCATAGTCACAGATGGTCTAGATACGCTTGGGCTTAGGGGAGACTGCGTCTCTCTGCATGTTCTACCGACTGTATAATGGGGAGTGTTCCGAGGAATTGTTTCGAACGGCTTCTTCCTTCGTCTTCCTTCTATCACCGCAACGCGCGCCATCATCTGGGCCTTTATCCCCACTTCCTCGAGCCGATTTTCTTATGTAGACAATGGTTCTGTAAAACGTTTCTCTTGGGTACTCTGGGAATTTGGAATGAGCTTATGGCTGAGGTATTTTCACAGCGTTACGATATGGAGTGTTTTTAAATGGGTATTATAAAATTCCTTCGAGCCCTGCAGCGCGTTACTAACTTGTCTTTGTTCCAATATCCATAGGCGACGGTAACCGCTTTCCATCAGGTGGGCCGTTAGCTTGTCTGCTGTACTCCAGCTATAAAAATAAATAAAAGAATACAACAATTATGTTACAAAAAACTGTAATACTAATATCCATAAAATAATATCCATATTAAAAAATTCGTTGTCCTGTTGGAAATATCCTGTGATTTTATATATACGCAAAATAAACATGGACCCCAACAACATGCATATCATTCGTTAGAATTCTCAAACTTGTAGCTGAATCCAAAACAACATGGCTTCTGAGCTTCTAAGAATCTGCTGCGAAATTTGAATAAAAAACGCTTTATGACGTCTTACTTGAAGGTCGGCCATAAACACAAAAAGATTAGTAATGGGACATAGACGGTTACATTCTAACACATAGAAAATTAAGTTAACAATTAAGACAATCATAAAAAGAATTACAACTACAAATAATTTAAATACCAAGGGTGTAGGATTTGCTATTAAACACTTGTTTTTAAATTCTCGCGATTCGCAAATGCTCGTCTAAGGGTCAGTGCAGTCAGAACGGAGCGCAGCGGAGAGGATTTTATAAACGCACTTTAAAATTATTACTATAAAGTGCATAAGTGCTTGAACCTGACAAACGCGTCCTCAAAGATACGCGGGACTCCCCGCGCGGCGTCGAGTCGGCGCCCGCGTCGTACGCGTACTTTCAGTGTTGTCATCAAGGTTAAAGAGGAAGGGGGGCGTCATTTTTTTAGATCTTTAATCTGAAGTACCTACGTAAACCCACAAGCATTCGAAATTTTTCATAGTCCATTTTATAGTAATCATAAAACAAAACTCCTTTCGATGATAAAGTCGTACACAGTGTATTAAATTTACCAAAACTATACCTTTCTTGCCAATATTTATCCACCCATGTTCTTCGTCTTACTTTCTGACGCCTTATTTTATTAACATTCCATTTTTTCTTCTTCCGCCAAAAGCACAATTATAATCATATCCCAGTCCACCATCGTTGATGAACTTTCGCAACAAACTGCCATGTTTACTGTAGACTGGTAACCCAGAACGGTTTACTCGCGTAGGCTCGCGAGGTCGCGCGCAAGCTCGAGCATACGCGATCCGTAAAAAAAATGCTCGAGACCGTGCGGGATTATTCCTCTCTGTCTGCGCTGACCCTAATGTCACTGTGAATTCGTGAGTGTTAATCTAATCGACATTTCAACAAGTCTACGAGTGGCGCCACCGCCCATACGGTACTGCATTTTAGTCTCTTCAAATAAAAAAATTACAACGAGCTATCGGCGAATCGAATCTAACTATTTAACACATTTTTCAAAATCATCAAACATTCAATCGAAGAAAGGGTAATAAAACACAAGTTCAAGAAAAGGATTATAGGGGTTTCAACTTCTCGGAACACTTCATTTGTACCGTATCTTCCACATAATAGTTGATTTCTATCGAGTGAACTACTTACTCGAATGAGTAAATATTAACTACTCACTCTTGATAAACTTTTTCTTGCACTTCGGGATATTTACTCAACAGTTTCAACGTAAAGCCAATGGCGCAAGCTGACGTATCAGATCCAGCTACTATGAGGGTTAAGACTTCCTCACGCAATTCCACATTCGTGTATCCTTTTTCTCCACCAGAAATGGATATAAGTAAGTCAAGGAAAGACCTGTTTTTATATAAATCTAAATCTGAAACCATAACATAACTATAGTTAATGTCAGACTTAAAACCAAGGTGAAAATCTTTACTTGACATGAACTTTATATAAAATAAATAAGTGCGTGACTGTCCATAAACTATGAAAGGATTAGCATCATTTATTTACCATTAAATTTACTGTCGCTAAACACAGTCTTCTGAATGTGTGGCCGATTTAGACCGGCTCGGCCACCAACCGGTTCCCCTCGTAGAGACGTCCGACCTCATCATCATCATCAGCATCGGTGACAAACGTTCGCTATTTTCGTCATTTGAATACGCAACCACAAAAACACATTTAAGCGAAGAAATCCCTTATCTCAAAAATTACTTACAGGATATTTTTATAGCACCATTGGTGAGTAAGCTGAAGAAAAAGCTTGAAGCTTACAACAACATATTTTTTCAGGATTTTTGTTCTCATATTTAAATGAGTTAATCAGATTAGATACAAAACGTGTATGAGTATTAACCACATGTATCTTTGTCGTAGTTTCTAATATTTCAGTTTCATTACAGAATGAACTTACCGAATGTATTATCTAATTCCGGTCTCTCGTGTTCTTCAGTTAGTATGTTCTCTCTTTTCTTTTGTATTACCTGTAAAATAGAGAGTTTTAAAACATAACAAAACTTAAAATGAAATGAAGATTAAATATGTCAATTGTATGATGTAAAACATGGATTCAAAATATGTGACCAGATCGATGTTAGAGATTTACACAAATTGATAGTGTTTAAACAGGAACCGGTTTTGAGGCAATTTGTCGAGATAAAGACAACGTGCTGAATTCTCCACTCATTTCCTCGATTGTCTTGACAACAAGTTTTGTTATGAGGACTGAGATATGGCAAGATGTTGAATCAAGCGGTTTGTGTATAGATAAACATTCAACGAAAACTAGATATACTGCAGTCAAATTAGGTCTGAAATCAAATGTTATCACTCAAGTGTGCAATTTTGATAGCATTCGTTAATTAAATAGTACATCAGTTGATGAACTATTTAAAATTATTCAATCACTAAATAATAACAAATCTGTTGGGTATGATGAAATACCAACATGGTTAATAAAACGATGTGTCCTAATTATTACCCCAGTATTCACATTCAGTATCCAGTATTCAGTAGTCACATTATTAAGCTTTAATTAGTGAAGGAATCTTTCCTGAAAAGCTCAAATTGTCAATTGTTAAACCGCTACACAAAAAAGGGGATCGAATGCAAATGGAAAATAACAGGCCGATAACAATCATACCTATATTGTCAAAGATATTCGAGATGGCAATGCTTAGAAGATTGATGAATTTTGCAGATAAATTTGATATTATCAGCATGGATTCAGAAAAGGAAGCGCTGCCACTTTGGCGATATTTAAGCTTATAAACACAGTGGTAAAAGCGCAAGCGAATAATTAACATATAGCAGCGCTCTACTTAGATGATATTTCATCTGGTTCACCACGACAGATTGCTGACGAAACTATATAAATATGGCATACGTGGAAGCGCATCGGATTGGTGTAAAAGGTATCTTGAAAATAGGCGGCAACATACTGAAACAATGAATATGTTACGGTCTAGGTTAGTAGCTTGTAGGTCAGCAGCATATTAGGACCGATTATGTTTCTGCTATATATAAATGACTTTACCAATTACACAATCTATAATACAATACAAGATGCAGAGGACGCAACAATATTAATATTAGCTAATAATAAAATGAACCTGAAAAAGAATAAGGCATTGCATTTCATGGTTAGGTGATAATGATTTAAAAGTAAATATTTTAAAAATTAAACTAATAAAATTTCAATTATACCAAAGTAAATTTCCTACAATAGTCTCACACAATGATCAAAAAGTAGAAGTTGAGTCTGGGAAAATCTTAGGAGTCATGATAGAATTTGCTCAAAGCTCAATAGATTTATTTCGTTCTGCGTAGACTAGCTCAAAATGTTTCAACAGAAATAGCTTTACAAGCTTACCATGGCTATGTTGGCTCAGTACAACATACGGCATCGTTCTTTGGGGAGCTAGCACAGATGTAGATAGAGTTTTCAAGGTTCAAAAAAAGTGTCTACGTGCTATATATAGTTTACATTTTCTGGACTCATGTAAATAAATCTCTCTTCAAAGAAGACAAAATTCTTACAGTACCTACCCTCTGTCTATATTAAGGAATTAGCAGTTTTCGTAAAACAGAATCCAGATTTCGTCCCTGCGCACAGACAATCAAGTCAGAGACTACTGAGACGTTCCAGAAAAAAAAGGACTTCTATATCCCTCTTGCAACTTGACCATTAAAAAAATATCAAATTTTATGGGGGTTAAAATATTTAATAATTTTCCTGTCGACATAAAAAGTGCTCCATTTGAATTTATTTAATAAAGTCAGTCTTCACAATTGGTTATTAAAGATTTTTTTTTACTTGTAGCATGATTATTGTAATTGGAACAAGACATAGATAAGGTTGTATGACATTTATATGAATTTAATTATTTGACATTATTATCTTTTGACATATAACAAACAATACTTTAATTTAATTTTCCGTGGTCATCGTAAATAATATTTTAATTTAAGACAATTTGTGTATTTGCACACCCTATGGATAATGACACGCGGACACATATATGTACAACGTAAGACCTCTATTTTTATGAGCCATGTCATATAAAAATAAATTTCATTCAATTTAATTTCAAATTCCCCGTATTTTTTCCATTCGTCTATAGCCAGGGCGGGCTACTCCGTGTGAGATCTGGTAGACGTCGCGCCGACTGAAACGGCCTCGTTCATTACCGCTGCATGACACAAAGCATCCAGTGGCGATTGAGGCCTAAGACCTGTCTCAAGCCCAAGGATTAAAGTATCAAAAGTTAGACCTTGGTTCATGGATTTTTAAGGCTTCATAAATACAAAAATTAACCTTACTCACCATATCCGTAAAGTCAAAACCAATCTTTTTACATTCTTCAAGCTCTTTAAATTGTGGAAACAGTTGGTACACCCAGTCTGGCCAAAGCCACACCTGATATAACCTCTTACATATCAAGTTTAAGCCACGATTCAACGCTACCAGGAGCGGTGTGTTGGGCTTCCCTTGAGAATTTACTTTCACCCCCATCGACGTTTCTGGTAAAAGTGGAAAAGTCAAATATAATAACATAAAAGATAAATAAGTTATCCGATCTTATACAATGTGCGTGTTGGTCCAAGGGCAGTGAAGGGCTCCGTTATTAAGGATGTATGAAAAACCGTTATCGACATGCTGCTTCATTAAAAATTGCTAATAAGTTTCGGTTACCTTTGAGCGGGATGGAAAAAATTATAAAAAACCATTCCTAATGTGCTGTTTTGTACGTAACCTATCTAGAAATAAATGATAGATTGTTATACAAGAGGTGAAAGTGACATATTTAGACATGAAACGAAGAACCATTAAAAGCGAGGGCGCTAATAGTTCAAGTGCCTAAATAGGGCTTTCACCTGAGATTGGCACTCTGGTTTCCATTACAAATATCAGGAAAGTAAATAAAAACTGATTAGTCAAACAACTACTTATCTAATGAAATTAGGCCTTAAATCCATATCTAAATCTGATCAACTCATTTAATACCTCATGTTGTTGTCGTTTGTTTAAGTTTGCCACAAAGGCAGGCAAGGACTTTGTCCGTACAGCCTTGTCAGTTTTATTCGTTATATTGAGAAGTCATTGTTATTATAAAAGACCTAAGCCATGTCATGTGGTTTTAAGTACCAGAAAACCGACAAGAGAAAATTATCATGAAAAGACAGAATTTAATATTAAAATGAATTTAATTTCTTAGAGAAGTGAAAAGATTGCTGATTGGGACGATGTCACATTTGTTAATGAGAAATGGTTCAAAAATTACATTTGAAGTATCCCACACTGTATACTTTTTTTCAAGTTTCACCTTCAAATTGATCAGAAGGTGATGTCAGGAGCCTGAAGAACAGGCGTGCGTGCATGACAAGTGCTATGAATGCACAAAGAAGAAAGTGAGATGTTTAAGAATAAGCCTGGATGGTGCTCTGTTGTTCGTGCCTACCCCGCAAGGGACCTGGCGTGAAGTTGTGTATGTATGTACCTTTAATACTTGACCTAAAATTTTCATCCTATAAACCATAAAAAATTTAGACCACTAATGAGTTAAAGTTCAATATTTCAGAAAATATCGATCTAAGCAATGAGGTCTGTGACACTACTTTGCAAGTAATTAAATTCCCAACAAAATTGCTGTTTAATTTTTTTGTTAAGTCCATTGCTTGTGAGTTAACAGCAAAATACTAAAATTTAAGGTGAAAATTAACTTCAGTGACGTCTACGAAGTCACCAGTATAAATTACACTTTCACCGCAGTTGACACTTTAAGATTGTTTCATTCTGAAGAAATTGGGATCAAGCCTGATGTAATAGCAAAACATGCGGATGAGTTACAAACATTCTTGATATGGTATGGTATTTTATATGGAAAATATTTTCACGCTCCGGGAAAGTACTTTAAATTTATTAATTTAAATTTAAATATAAATATTAATATAAAGGGCTGTATCTTTCAGGGCTTTTCCGCCGACGTAGACAACAAAATTTTGGGTGGAGACCGAGAAAAAAAATATCTGAATACTCTACGTAATCTTTAATTAGCTTATAGTTTTTTGAAGTAATTCTTCTATATAGAGGGGGTCTTACAATTTTTCGCTCACGATAAAGCGTCACAGTCACGTGGTCTAATTCTTACATTTTTAAACTCGTGATATCTTTCGAATGGAATGTCCAAATTGAATAATTCAAAAAGTTATATAAATTTTAAATTGTGGCAGTCTTGAATATGAAGTAATTTATTTTGATATAAGGATATATACCAAGATACAGAGCCTTTTCTAGCGGAGGCATTTTAATTAAAATTTTAAAATAAAAGAACACTTATTGTGACATAACTATAATAGATATATAGTGTCGAGACACTTTTTGTAAATAATGATGTGCTTTGCAAAGTCGTAGTACATTATTTTATTCTATCACCAATAGTTTTCGCAGCGCACGCGTTTTTAGGTATTTTTTTACACCTTGGGTGTTATTGGAGTTTTAGTATGGACCCCTAATTTATTTGTATATATGATATACCCTATGTCACCCGTGAATAGTGTAGCTTGCCAACAGTGAAAGAATTTTTCAAATCGGTTCAGTAGTTTCGGAGCCTCTTCATCAAAACATGAGCAAACGAAATTTGATTGAGTTATTTTTTATTTGAAAAATTTTTCTGTTAACATAATTTGTTGTCCGAATAAAGTTGATGACGAAAGAGGCGCATTTGTTAATGTTTCGTTGTATGTGTATAATTTTAGAGTAGACTATGAATGTTTTTTTGTTTTGGATCGAATTTAGTTATTTGTTTGATAAAATTAAATATGTTTAAATAAAAAATGCATTCATTAAAATGTACCTAACCTAACCGTCATAATTTGGAGTAAACCTGCGAAAAACCGAAACGTTTGCTGGGACACATATTAGAAGTGAAACTTCAACGGACAAGTTGAAAAACGAATCGCAACGGACAAGTGGAAAAACGAATGACAACGGATAAGTGGTTTTCAAATTGGACAAGTACATTAACAATTTACCCGTAAAACTTAAAATTAAAATTTTGTTGCGATTCATTTTGTCACTTGTCAGTTGAAGCTTTTCCACTTGTACGTTGCGAATAATTTTTCCACTTATCCGTTGTCATTCGTTTTTCCACTTGTCCGTTGCGATTCGTTTTTTTAGAACTACATACAATTTAATAAACTTTGAATTGACAGAATTATTTTATTAGTTTAAAATATCAAAATGTACAGAAATATTTTTACCAGTAAAACCGCAGTCAGTGATGTTAATTAATTACGTGATAATATTTTGAACACTTTTCTCTTTATATTTTTTTTGGGGGTAATAATTAAGGATTGCAAATAAAAATATAACTGAAAAATTAAATGTTCAATGAAACTAAACATATTTGGTTATTCACGCCTATTTAAAAGTCAAATAAAAAACTTACCACAAACCGCGTCAAGCGTGTAAGAGCTTATGAAGGGCCACATCACATTTTCCTTTGCAGCGTTTTGAATCAGCTCTTGGGCCAACTTCTCACTTTGTTCAGAGAACACTTCCACGAAGTTCTTAACGATTTTTGGACTAAAAGCTGGTACCAATATTTTACGCCGCCTTCTCCAAATTGACACTATAATCATATGAAATAATGAACAAGTAATTTAAACCTGGGCCTCTTTCCAGGATGCAGAGACTCCAGGTGTTATGGATTCATTAACATGTGTGAGGACAGGATTAATGACATCCAGTACGAAAAAAAACATGTTGCGACTAGTTCCAACAGAATTTGAAGTAATGGATTTTATAGCACTTAAAGTCTTGGCGTAACGGGCCACCAACCACAGCCGGTGCCCAGCGACAGACTGTTAACACCCTTTTTTGTAGATTTTGCAAGGATTCGTCGCACACATGTAGCTGGTGGCTGAGATCGGTGGTTCGTGTGCGCCCACCCACATTTTAGATAGAATCAAACATAATAGAAAACACTTTATCGTTCACCAAACACCAGCAGTTTACAGTAGTCAAATTAAACAGTAAAAATAGGAGCAATGAGCGGCCTTATCGCCTTAGAGAGCTCTTCCAGGGTTACGGATTTTATTAATGGGAGATTCGTAAGTGTATGACGGTGGTGTGCAAATTAAATACATGTATAAATAGGATATATAAATATCACCCAATACATATACTTAAAAGATGCTGAAATGGTGAATAAT
Organism: Dendrolimus punctatus; assembly: GCA_012273795.1. Classification (NCBI taxonomy): domain Eukaryota; kingdom Metazoa; phylum Arthropoda; class Insecta; order Lepidoptera; family Lasiocampidae; genus Dendrolimus; species Dendrolimus punctatus. The sequence continues at coordinate 15,061,442 of CM022534.1, read as the reverse complement.
TGGGCATTGATAAAAGATGAATGAAAATAAAATAAATAAAATACTGGCTTTTGATTTGTTTACTAATCATAAATTTAAATTTAAAGTTTATATTTGGCTGCAAACTCAAAATTACAATGAGACTGAAAATTTACTCAAAATGGTAATTTAAGTTATAATTGAAGACATGAGTAGATAAAGATGATAAGTCGCATAATTCCAATTCTGAGCAAATCGAGATAAAAGTTTTACTTTTATTTGAAACTGAACTGAACTTAACACCTTTAGCAACTTTTTATTGTTTAAATGTGCCTTATATCTATAGTCTAAGGTCTGTAGTCATTTGGTATCGACTTATAACATTGATCTACACAAAAAAAGCAAAAAACCGAATATGCGACATATCACCTTCATCCACTCACGTCTTCAATTATATAAATACACACACACAATATACATAAATAAGTAATTGAACATTGGACGAGCATCAACACCTAATTAATACAGGTTTCTACCTAGTTTTAGGTGTTGAAGCTCCCATTTATTAGTTCATAGATAAAGGTTATTTGTCTTTTATATTGTTACTTTTTCATGTCTTTTTTTACTGAATAAATTATTCTTATTCTTCTCAAGAAAAAATATAAAAGAGGAGAGTGAATTCAAAGTAAATAAAACTAAGTTTTACCAGCTTAAATGCTACAGTTATCTGTTTTTTTTTGTTCCGAAATTTCGACCATTTTTCAGCAAATCTGATCATGGAAGACAAAGATATCAAGAATCTGAAGATGAAAAATGCTGCGCTTAAAACCGTTAAACCATATTTTTATATATGTGTATTAATCGCGAAAACTTAACAAAATACTGTTATCTAAGGACTTATTATAATAATCGGCTGACAAACACACATTAATCCAAATTATTGAATTTGCGCTTGTGTTATGGGAAATATACAATGGACGACTCTTGGTTTGATCCTAGACACGACTAGAGTAAATAACAGAGAAAATTCGTTTCCGAAATTCACCATGCTAAGAATAGAACCCGGCGCCTTTGTGTTGCAGTGAAGTGAGCTGGAAAAGGCTAGCCTACTTAACCACAGAGTCCGTCAGACTCTGAGTTCATGTATTGTCAAATGAAAATCAATATAACTTATGCAATAAATAATAATAATATTATGTAGTTTAAGCTTGTTAATTTATGATATACTTAATGATCTGCACCACCTACATCACCAGATTAGGTTAAATTATTCCTTAAGTCAGGTTGCCTGGAAGAAATTGCTTTAAACGATAAGGTAGCTAATGTTTCTACCACGACAATATTGTAATTGTGTATTTTTGAAAATGTATATTTGGTGAGCAATAAAGTGTTATCTATCTATCTAAATCTTAATATTGAATATTGCTGATATGTATTGAAGTTTAATTCATACTTTCAGCATTAATGTTTTATCCGCTATGACGAAATGTTTCATTTAGCTTCAAATTTTTAAAATGAAATAATTAAATAAATTTTGGTAATTACCTGGAGCAAATAAAGTGCCATTCTTTATAACTTTTCTAAGGATTCCATACGTCTTATCCTTCTCTAGGCAAGTCTTTAAAATTACCTCTAAATCCGCGGGATCAGTTACCACTGCCAAAAACCCAAAAAAAATAATTGACTCAAGCGTTGTACAAGTAATGTCAAAATGAAACTGATGGTAAAGTAAGTGAATGAATAAAAATACAGGAATCGACCCTTAGACCAGTCGTCACAAAAATCCTGCAGACACGGGGCTGCGTTGTACTTAATGCTAGCAAAACAGCTATCTGATGCTTTGTAAATTGTGTACGTAATTTATGAATAATAAGTATGTACTACTCAATATTCCATAATTAAAGCCGTAAATCATGAACAACATTACAACAAATGGCGAAGCTGTCACTTGTAGTTCCTATATTTATCGTAGGACTTGTGCGGCCCTTACTTATTTTTGAAAAGTAGTAATAATGTTCTCTTTATTTATTACTAGAGTTTAACCGTTTTTTTTTTTTTTTTTTTGATGACGTAGGGGGAATGTCTTTTCTTGGGACACCATCCTCGGGCCTGGGGGGAAGGCTTTACACCGAGGGATGTGTGGGACTCCTGATCGGCCGGATGCCTACCGTGGCCTCCAATTGGAGGAACGGGGGATGGTCGGCCGTCAGACTACCCACTAAACCTAACCTGCGCTCCTCTCCTATGCGCTTTTATGGGGTGCCACAGGAACTGAGCCATAGGTATTACATCTGTGGCACCCCTACGCTTAACTCTCACTTAGGGCACCCCCGGGGAAGGGTACCCTCTTCACCAACAGGGGGGGAAGTCCACGGGATCCCCCGCTGGTCCACGTGGCCCCCTGTGGTGGGTTACGGGAGGAGTTGCGCGTAGCGGCGCCTGCGACCCCTAGGCCGCTTTCTGCGGATGGGGTCCGCGTACATGCTCTCCTCCCTCTCACGTTCTGCCGCCTCCTTCTGGGCCATTACTTGCTCACAGAAGGAGGTCACGGCTAGCCACCATTGTTTGCTCCGGAGCATAGCTTCAACCAAGCCTCGGAGCGAATTCACCTGGCCGACAACATTCTCTAATTCAGACCTCTGAGGTCCCCAGGCAGCGCACTCAACTAGCGTATGTAGCGCTGTGTCTAGTGGTGCGCCGCAGTGGTGGCACTCAGGCGTGGGCTCCCGGCCCGCTATATGGTGCAGATACTTACCGAAGCAGCCATGCCCGGTAAGTATCTGCACCATCCTGTACGTTAAGGTCCCGCTTCTGCGCGAGACCCAGTGAGACAGGTGGGGGCGAACAGCTTCTACCGTCTCCGTACCAGCCACTGGGACCTCAAGGTCCTGTTGCCACCTTTGAATAAGGGCCTGGGTCGCCAGGGCCCTGATCCTTGCCACCTCTGCCGGGCACAGCCGGCTGCCTCTCTCCCGGGCATCCTGTCGGAAGCGGTGCACTTCCGCGAGCACTTCCGCCTGGAGCTCCCAGGGTGGATCGCCCGCGAGAAGTGTCGCCGCCGTCCACGACACTGTACGGTACCCCCGTATAGACCTCACTGCCAGGACCCTCTGAGATCTCCTCAGCAGGGTCCTGTTCTTACGATGAAGCGCATGGATCCATACGGGGGCCCCGTACAGCGCCATGCTCCGCAGAATTCCTGAGTATAGCCTCCTAGTGGCTGCGCCCGGCCCTCCCACGTTGGGTAGGAGCCTGGCCAGTGCAGCGGCGGTACCTGTCAACTTCGAGGTCAACTGGGTGAAATGAGTCTCGAAGTTCCACTTTCCATCGAGAGTAAGGCCCAGGTATCTCATCTGGGCCTTGACTGGTACCGCTACTCCCTGGACGACGACGCGCGCATCCCGGGGCGCTCTTCTACCTCGACCGTAGAACATGAGGATCTCCGTCTTTGACGCGGAGATCCTCAAGCCCAGACGCTCGATGCGAGCCACCACCAACGCCGTCGAGGCGTTGGCTAGTTCTACGGTTTCTTGGTAGGTACCGCCCCGGGCCGTGATGAGGGTGTCGTCTGCGAAGCAGATCACCCCCATCCCAGGCAGGACTGGCTCTCGGAGGAGCCAGTCGTAACCTATGTTCCACAGGATCGGACCCAGTACCGACCCTTGTGGAACACCGCATGCGACGCGTCGCCTACCAGCTATCAAGCCATGGTCGCCCTCCCATACAATGTATCTGTCCTGGAGGTAAGCCCCCAATAGCCTCACGAGGTACGGGGGGACTCCATGAGACCGGAGTCCCGCCCTGACAGTTTCATGTGGGAGGCTATTGAAGGCGTTCGAGATGTCAATCGATACCGCCAGGACCGATTCGTGAGTTTCCGCCGCCTCTTTCGTGAGGCTCTGCAACTTGTTCAGGGCGTCGATGGTAGAACGCCCCGCCCTGAACCCAAACTGAGCCTCCGATAGGCCAGGCCCTACAGTGCTAAGGTGCTGGACGAGGCGCGCGGCGAGGATCTTCTCGAAGACCTTTGCCACCTCGTCCAGTAGCACTATGGGCCTATAGGCGGAGGGATCATCTGGAGGGCGACCCGCCTTTGGGAGCAGGCACAGCCGGCCCTCCTTCCATTGCTTTGGGAACTCACCTGTGCGGATGCAGGCATCGAATAGCTCCCGAAGCTGGCCGCGGAGGTGCTTGGCGGCCAGGAGGAGGGCTCGGCGAGGGACCCCGTCGGGTCCCGGTGCCGCTCTACGTCCCCGGAGGCGTTCCAGGGCCGTTTCTAGCTCTTCTTCAGTGACGGGGGGAGATTCCGACGCCGAGGGATCCACACTTTGAGGTGGACACATCGCGGGAGGAGTAAAGTCTCCCGGGTCCGGGAATAGCCCATCGAGTACTCTTTGGAGGACCCCATCCGGAAGAGACTCCGTCACCGGGGTAGAAAAGACGCGCAACTTGTTGCGTGCTACCCGGAACGGGCGCCCCCAGGGGTCCTCGTCCAGACTTTTTAACATTTCTTCGCGGGCCCGGGTCTTCGACTGTAGGATACTAAGCCGAAGAGCCTCACGGGCAGACCGATATTCCTCTCTCAGGCGGTCCTCCTCTTCCTCGTCCGGAGGAAGCCGGCGTCTCTGGCGCTTAAGTAATCGGCGAGCGCGGAGGGCTGCCTCCCTCAGATTTCCGATTTCGGAGGTCCACCAGTAAACTTCCGGGCGCCGCTGACGCCGGCGCGACCGAGGCATCGCAGCATCGCAGACCCTCGTCAGAGTCCTGCGCATACGCTCTGCCTGTTTCTCCGGACTTTCGTTATAGCCACCAGGATGGGCCCAGCCCTGGAAGATGGCCATCTCCTCGGCTAGCCCAGAATCTAGCCGAGAGACGGCCCAGCGTGGGAGGTGGCCGTGGCTGCGTTCTGGGTTTGCCGCTCTGTTCGTAGGAGGGGAGACATCGAACCTGATATACAGGTGATCGGACATGGTCTCCACCTCCTCCTCTATTCTCCAGTTTACCACCCTGCGTGCGATCGCATGGGTGGCGAACGATAAATCAACAATAGATCCACCCCGCGATCGCACGCATGTCTGGACTGCTCCACGGTTAAGGAGCGACAAACCGCTTTGCAGAGCCCACGCTTCCACGGCTCTTCCTCGCATATCGGTGGCGGTGTTCCCCCAGGCCTGGGACTTGGCATTGAAGTCACCGAGTACAAATATCGCCCTCGGCGACAACCTGCCCACGGCGGCTCCGACAGAGTCCAAGAAAAGCTCGAACTCTGCCAGAGTACGGTTGGGGGAAAAGTATACGCCTATGATGACGTATTCCCCCCAACCTGCCGCCGCGTAGCCCCGGCCCCTCTCAATGGTGGTGAGAGGGGGGCCAGTGCCTGATCTGACTACAACCGCCACCGTGTTGTCCAGATCCCCCACCCAGTTCTCCTGAGGGGGGACGTAGTATGGTTCACTCACTACGGCTGGGCCTATCTCCCACTCCGCCATCGACTGCAGGAAAAGATCCTGAGCCGCGGCGCAGTGGTTGACATTCGCTTGAAGGAGGCAGGTATGTCGGTCAGGCATTGTTATTTATCGACATACTATGCTCTCCTTGACTGATACCATTAGCGGGGGGAAGCCCCCTGCGGGCAACCATAGATGGGAATTTCCCCCTGACGCTGGGAGGGTGGCAGTCCCTCGACAGCGTCACATGGTTGGCTGGTTGGCCGCCGTCGGCGCACACGGCGCAATGCGGCTTTCTCGATTCACATTGTTCGACCCTGTGACCGTCCTTCCCGCAACGGAAGCACAGGGTCGACCGGTCTTTCTGGCCATCAGGACACGTCGGCGTGACATGCCCGGTGCCGAGACAACGCATACAGCGGAGCGGACGTCGCTCCATCGCCTCCACTACTGCCGAGCTAAAACCAACGAGTAGGTAGCCCTGATCTAATATGCGTTTCGCCACCTGAACCGGGCATATCACGTGAGACGTGCCCATTCCCCTGGGACCAATGCCGATACCACCGGCGTGAATTTGGTCTCTGGGGCAGCCACCAAAACTGGCTATGGTCTCCACGATCAGGTCGGGTGTGACGGAGTCATCCAGACCCATAAGCTTGACGTCACCCTTTTTCATGGGCCTGGTTACCTCAGCCACCCCGGCCAATGCCGCTTTTAATTGCTCCGCAAGACGATCCGCCTTCTCGGCCCCTTCCGGTCCAGACGGTAATTCGAGACGGCGGGCATCGTATACTGTGCGGGTGAGCTGTAAACCTTCCTTCAGGCCCATGGCTTGGAGGTCCACAACTGCCCGCGCTCGCTCAAAAACGGCACGGTACGTGGCCCCTGCTTTTTCAGCCTCCGGAAGCAATTTGACCACGACTGCTTCCGATTTGGCCTCTGGCAACTTCACCGGTTTCTTTTTTGCCGGTACTTGCGTCTTGTTTGGACGGGTAGTTGGTTGAATTGGGCCGGGTTGGGACAGAGTAGCGGGCAATTTTTTGCTTTTACTCTTGCCTTTACCCTTTCTCCCAACGACCGTCCACTCATTCTCAGTCTCAGCCCCCGATTCCTGCGGGACAGATGGAGCCTGCGAGTGGGCTGCTACGACGAGGTCGGACAGTACTGGCCCCTGTGTTAGTGACTTTTTAGGGGTCTTCAGCGCAGGAAATGCTTCTTTTGCTTTTCCCCCTGAAGGCCTCGCTTTTGGCTGCGCCGCCACCGCGCGGTACTGGCGCGACGGGCGTTGTTCTTTCGGGGGTGGTGGAGGGGGGATTTCCACCACGTCCATCGCGGTCTCCGCCGCGGATAGCTCCGGACAGGATCCGGGGTTTTCCAGGGCCGAGGCCGCCGGAGGTAAGGCCGCCGCCACCAACGGGGCGGCGTTGGCAGAGTTTCTTCTGTCCGCCGCAAGCGGCGGGCGGAGGATTGGGGCGGGAGGGAGCCGGTCCTCTAAAGCCGCCAGGCGGGCATTTATCATACCCCCCACTGAGACCAAGAGGAATTTTTTCAATTCCTCTATATCGATGGGGGGCGGAGGGGGCGTGACCACTGTCACTGCCCCTCCACTGGCCTCTTTTTGGCGATCCGACTTAGTAGCTGACCGCATCTCTTCAAATTCCCTGCGGTGGGCCTTAAGCTCCGCCCGCAGGGATTCTACCTCTCTTCGGAGGCGGCCGTTATCAACGCTGAGACGATGATTCTCAGCGTCAATCGACCTTCTGGACAGCGTATTAACGATGTCCAGAAGGCTCGCTGCTGCCTCTTTCAACTTTTTAACATAGCCGCCTTTTAGGTTGCCCGATGTTTGAGCAACATGGTATATATCCGTAATACGGCCTCCCGCCATACTCCGGAGCTCCTCCGCATCTAACCGCTGGATGTCCAGGCATGCCGGATCCATATCGGTTGAAATATTTCCTTCCGGCAATGCCTGGACCGTTTTCCTATACGGCCTTTTTGACAGTTGGGTCGCAAAGGCCACCACCTCCTCCGCATCCGTGGTATCTACGTATGTTAGATCCGCGGAAGGCGTAGCAATCCTGGCGGGGTCCACCGCCACGGCGGACACCCCGTCTTTTTCGACTGCAACCCCCGCGACGGGCGCGGGGCATACGGCAACTTTGCGGGTAGCTTTAGGCCTAGAAGCCTGGGCCACCGCGGCCTCTGATGCATCCCCCGAGGCAAAATCGTGGGACGCCTTCTTACTTTTTCCGCGGGATGCCACCGGATTCGTCGTTGAACCCGGCACACCCGCTGGCGCCTCCGATGTATCGGAAGCACCTGCGTCAACCTTAGAAGGTGCCACACCCCGCCCACGGCCTCTAACCACCACCCCGTGGCCTCTGCCACGACGGGTGTGGTTCACTTTAGGCGTGGACGCGTCGGTGTCGTCATTGTCCGCCTCCCCCCCACGGGAGCGATTGTAGGAGCGTTTGCGCCCCTCGCTTGCGCCTGTGGCACAACTCGAGTCTGAGTCGGCCATCAGGGTCCCATGGGTGACGTAAGCGCGGACCGCGCGAGTGCGACCAAAGTGAATACAATAAGCCTAACCGATAAACAAATGGAAAATTCCGATATACCTAGCCGAATCAATAAGGAATGCCGAGAACAAGTCCAAGAAACAAAGCCAAGTACAAACAAACAACAAAGAGATAACAAGAACCAATAAACAAACTTTTTTTCGATGGTAAAACTATAGGAGAACAACAACGAAAGCCACCAAATCGCATGAAAACATCGAGCGCGTCCACTCCCTGCGAGTGCCGAGAGCAGACTGACTAGAGTTTAACCCTACCTCAACCACTAGTGCGTGCCTCTTGTTTCAACTGTAGGCGTTAATACAGATTATAATGTAATCAAATTTTATGTTAGTACTATTTGGCCTAGGAATATTTACTTCATTGTATATCGCAAACCATCCCATATCCCGGATCTATTTGAGATTAAGTCGTCCTGGATTTGTTTGAGTTAAAGGATTAACTTAAACTATATATACCTAGACCAGCCATGAGTTCTGTTACAAATGAAAATGCATTTTTTAATGAAGTACCTAATGTAATGTTATTATAATTTACAACTACATATTTATTAAAGTCTCAGCAAAAAATAAAATAAAAAATCTATTTGAAATGGCCACCTTCGGCTTTTATATAGGCTTTTAATCTGTTTGGCCACGAATCTATGGATTTACGCACTGTTTCCAAGAGAAATTTTGCCACTACTTGCTCCAAAGTTTTTTTAAGAGACTCATGTCGCCGTGTCCTTTAGAGCATGCCATGTTCCTTTAAAACTGACCATAATTTGAAGTCTAAAGGGTTGAAGTCTGGGCTAGATGAGGGCCAGTCTTCAGCTCTTATACAGTCCTGAATGTTGGTTTCAAGCCAGGCTTGGGTAGTTCATGCCTTGTGACCAGGTGCAGAGTCCTACTGGAAAGTCCACGGTATATTTTTAAAAAGTGTATTGCTGAGAGGTTTCACAACATGATTCAACAAGACTGTATCTTGATTCACTCTGGCTGAAATTTTCACTCTTTTTTGACAAAAATGTAGTTTTGTGACTCCTTGATAATACAGGCCCCACCAAACCATCACTGACGCAAGACGATCACCACGTTGTATCTTTCCGACCACTTGAGCAGCTTCTTTAGAACTGTGAGCGTTCACTTTATCATTTTGCTTATTGTAGTGTTCTTCAATCGTGAAATTTTTTTCATCGGTAAAGAGGATATTTCTGTACCTTTCACCTGCGTATCGCGATAGAAGGCGTTTTGACCAATCCACTGTCTTCTATTGTAAAGATTGATTTAGGGCATGTCCTGTATATCGACGATAAGCACCGAGCTTCAGTAGACTGGTAAACAAGTGCCTTTTGGACCAACTTTTATTAGCAGTCTCCGAGAATTATAAATGGCGTGTCATTCGATTCGGAATGGCATCTAGATGATTTTTGAAAAAAATGAAGTTCCGCTTGCAAAAATTGCAAAAGTTATTAACAATTAACCAAAACTTAATAATTTTCGTTGTTACAAAATTAAAAGTTTAAAACAACGAAAATTATTAATAAAAAAATGAAAAATAAACATTTCCTAATTTTTCCAACGGGGTTCTATTCTAAAGCCTTTCAAGAATTGCTCCAAGAAAGGAAAAAAATCTTAAATTTATAGTTTAACAATTATCACACTTGCAATGTTCATGTTCAAGCAAAAAATTTTTATTAACTAACTATTGAATAACTAAATGAAAAATTGTTATAAAAAAATTTTCAAGCAGATTTTTGTTCATTCATCTATTCAGTTAGTGCCTGAATTTTTTTATTTTCATATTTAGTATGTTTAAATAATATTTATTCATTAGAGGGTTGATGTGGGTGTGGCTTGCGTAAGCCAGAGTACCCGATTTCGGCCGTATTTTCATCCCTCTGGGAAATTATACATATTGATTTTACAGTTTCGGGAGTTAAGACTTATTTTAGGAAATTCTTTTTCTCCTCTTTTCGAATCTTTCTTTTTTTCTTTTTTTTCTTTCGTTCTTTTCTTTCAAATTTGAAAAATCTTTAATACTTTTTGAGATATTTGCAAAAAACTCAACCCCCCTTTTTTTTGGTTAATTGTTAATAACTTTTACAATTTTTGCAAGCGGAACTTAATTTTTTTCAAAAATCATCTAGATGCCATTCCGAATCGAATGACACCTCATTTATAATTTTCGGGGACTGCTGAAAAAAGTTGGTCCAGAAGGCACTTGTTTACCAGTCTACAGGTCTTGTTTTATAATACGCGACAGAGTCCTAGCGGGAATCTTCATTTCTCGCGATAAGATTTACCGATGGCTCCATACCCACTTTGTGTAAGGCGATCACTGTAATCCTATTTTCTTTAACACCCCACTCCATATTGTAATTTGATAATGAACACAAAAACATATGTGAAATGGCGCAATATCGAAAGAGGTTTTTAAAATAAAGTTGCAAAAAAAAGTTTTTATGTAACAGTATTTATGACCAGTTTAGTTACAAAATTCTTATGACATATCTATGTGATTCAAAACTAACATTGCTTGTATGGAGTTTATGTCAATGATTTTACCAGTAGTAATGAAAATAAATGTATAGTAAATATGTGGAAATCCGACACATATTTATAGAATACTAGAGTTTAGCGTTTCTTTTGTTTATAGAGCAAGTGCTAAAGGTTATATTATATTAAACTTTTTATGTATTTGCCCACGGAAGATTTACTTCATTTTATATCGCTAATTATACCATCCCCCGTCTATCTGTCAACAAAATAAATTACAAAACTTGACCAAAAAGGCCAAAATGGTCTAAATGACCAAAAGACCACAGTGACCGACATGGCCAAAATGACGGATTAGGCAAAAACGACCAAAATGGCCAAAATAATCAAAATGACCAAAGAGGCCACACTGAACGACATTGCCAAAATGACTGAAAAGGCAACAGTGACCAAATAGGCCAAAATGACAAAAAAGAACAAATAGACCAAAAAGGCCAAAATGACCAAAAAGGCCAAAATGACCAAATAGGCCAAAATGACAGAATATGCAAAAACGACCAAAAAGGCCAAAATGACCAAATAGGCCAAAATAACCAAATAGGCCAAAATGATCAAATAGGCCAAAATGACCAAATAGGCCAAAATGACCAAATAGGCCAAAATGACCAAATAGGCCAAAATGACCAAATAGGCCAAAATGACCGAATAGGCCAAAATGACAATATACAAAATGACCAATTAGGCCAAAATGACCAAATAGGCCAAAATGACCAAATAGGCCAAAATGACTAAAAAGGCCAAAATGACCAAAAAGGCCAAAATTACCAAATAGGCCAAAATTACCAAATATGCCAAAACGACCAAAAAGGTCAAAAAGATCAAAAAGGTCAAAATGATCAAAAAGGCCAAAATGACAAAAAAGGTCAAAATTATCAAAAAGGCCAAAATGATCAAATAGGCCAAAACGACCAAAAAGACCAAAATGATCAAATAGGCCAAAATGATCAAAAAGGCCAAAATGATCAAATAGGCCAAAATGATCAAATAGGCCAAAATGACCAAATAGGCCAAAATGACCAAATATGCTAAAATGACCAAAAAGGTCAAAATGATCAAAAAGGTCAAAATGATCAAAAAGGCCAAAATGACCAAAAAGGTCAAAATTATCAAAAAGGCCAAAATGATCAAATAGGCCAAAACGACCAAAAAGACCAAAATGATCAAATAGGCCAAAATGACCAAATAGGCCAAAATGACCAAAAAGGCCAAAATGATCAAATAGGCCAAAATGACCAAATAGGCCAAAATGACCAAAAAGGCCAAAATGATCAAATAGGCCAAAATGACCAAATAGGCCAAAATGACCAAATAGGCCAAAATGACCGAATAGGCCAAAATGACAATATACAAAATGACCAAAAAGGCCAAAATGACCAAAAAGGCCAAAATTACCAAATAGGCCAAAATGACCAAATATGCCAAAATGACCAAAAAGGTCAAAATGATCAAAAAGGTCAAAATGATCAAAAAGGCCAAAATGAACAAAAAGGTCAAAATTATCAAGAAGGCCAAAATGATCAAATAGGCCAAAATGACCAAAAAGGCCAAAACGACCAAAAAGGCCAAAATGACCAAATAGGCCAAAATGACCAAAAAGGCCAAAATGATCAAATAGGCCAAAATGACCAAATAGGCCAAAATGACCAAATATGCCTAAATGACCAAAAAGGTCAAAATGATCAAAAAGGCAAAATGACAAAAAGGTCAAAATCATCCAAAAAGGCCAAAATGACCAAAAAGGTCCAAAATATCAAAAACCAAAATGATAAAAACAAAATGACCAAATAGGCCAAAATGACCAAATAGGCCAAAATGACAAAAAAAATGACAAAAAGGCAAAATGATCAAAAAGGCCAAAATGACAAAAAGGCAAAATACAAAAAGGCAAAATGATCAAATAGGCCAAAAGACCAAAAAGACCAAAATGATCAAATAGGCCAAAATGACCAAATAGGCCAAAATGACCAAAAAGGCCAAAATGATCAAATAGGCCAAAATGACCAAATAGGCCAAAATGACCAAAATGATCAAATAGGCCAAAATGACCAAATAGGCCAAAATGACCAAATAGGCCAAAATGACCAATAGGCCAAAATGACAATATACAAAATGACCAAAAAGGCCAAAATGACCAAAAAGGCCAAAATACCAAATAGGCAAAAAAAAATGCCAAAAAAAAAAGGTCAAAATGATCAAAAAGTCAAAATGATCAAAAAGGCCAAAATGAACAAAAAGGTCAAAATTATCAAAAGGCCAAAATGATCAAATAGGCCAAAATGACCAAAAAGCAAAACGACAAAAAGCAAAATGATCAAATAGGCCAAAATGACCAATTAGGCCAAAATGACCAAATAGGCCAAAATGACCAAATAGGCCAAAATGACCAAATAGGCCAAAATGACCAAATAGGCCAAAATGATCAAATAGGCCAAAATGACCAAAAAGGCCAAAATGACCAAATAGGCCAAAATGACCAATTAGGCCAAAATGACCAAATAGGCCAAAATGACCAAATAGGCCAAAATGACCAAATAGGCCAAAATGACCAAATAGGCCAAAATGATCAAATAGGCCAAAATGACCAAATAGGCCAAAATGACCAAATATGCCTAAATGACCAAAAAGGTCAAAATGATCAAAAAGGTCAAAATGATCAAAAAGGTCAAAATGACCAAAAAGGTCAAAATTATCAAAAAGGCCAAAATGATCAAATAAGCCAAAATGACCAAAAAGGAAAAATGACCAAATAGGCCAAAATGACCAAATAGGCCAAAATGACCAAAAAGGTCAAAATAATCAAAAAGACCAAAATGATCAAATAGGCCAAAACGACCAAAATGATTAAATAGGCCAAAATGACCAAATAGGCCAAAATGACCAAAAAGGCCAAAATGATCAAATAGGCCAAAATGACCAAAAAGGAAAAATTACCAAATAGGCCAAAATGACCAAAAAGGCCAAAATGACCAAAAAGGCCAAAATGACCAAAAAGGCCAAAATTACCAAATAGGTCAAAATTACCAAAATGGCCAAAATGAAAATTATCCTTTGTCCATCCTCAATATTTAATTTACATACGTACCGAATTTCAGCCAAATCGGTCCAGTAGTTTTTCCGTAAAAGCATAACAAACAAACAGACAAATATCATTTTATCCCGGAAACTATCCCATTTTTCGGGACAAAAAGGATCCTATGTTCATCCTCGGTATCGAAAATATATATATACTGAGTTTCAGCCAAATCGGTCCAGTAGTTTTTACGTGAAAACGGAACAGACAGACAGACAGACAGACAGAACGACAGACAGACAGACAGACAGAGTTACTTTCGCATTTATAATATTAATAGGGATGTTTCGGAAGTAAAATATAAAAATGAAATGTGTTACTTACGAAAATAAATCAAATGAAAACCCCATCCCTTGATAATTCCATCATTTTCTATAGCTGCATAACTCGCATCTTCCATTACTTTTTCAGCTTCTAAAAAAATCGTAAGGTATAAATAGTATTTGTGTACGTGTTGTTGTCCTTCAAAGTCAGAGTGGCCACTTGGAAGTTCTGGCTGAGTGAGGCCCTGAAGCGCTTTGGGTGGTTCGGCCTCTTAAGTCCTAGCAAAAGTGCTAGTAGGAAGTGTGGCAGAGGTCTTTAGGCGTGGCAGATAAGCTACAGAAGGCTTGAGGTGGTTCCTGTACCTTCAACTGTGATACGGAGAGTGGAATAGTGCCACAAGACGCCGAACCTCTAGGAAGGGAGACATCGGAGGCCGTCTTCTGATGCCTCGGGGTGGAGAGCAGTATCGGAGGGTGGATGACTTCAAGTGCTGCCAGATGCCGGTCGTGGTGATGGTGTCGGACAGGGTCTACCTTTTGTGGCGAGCGCAGAGACAAAGACGTCATCCACCTTCAGTACCACCCAGTCTGCCTTGAATGACAACAGGCTATAAAATATGAACAATGGAGAATATGATGTTTTTTTTTCAAATATTTGTCTGTTTGTTCGGGATTTATGTAAAAACTGATGGGCCGAATTCAATGTGGTTTTTGTGGATCGATAGAAAATTTTTGGACTTTAATCTATGATACTTATTCTGACAGGAATCCTAGGAGAATTTTCCCGGGAGTGGTTTAAGTGGTTAAAATGCATAAAAATACTAGACCACATTTTAAAAAGAGCGAAGAATAGCGATCAGAGAAATTTCCCACTGAGATTTTACCTTTGATCTACGACATGGAGTTGCTAACAAGGGACAAGATAGGCGCGACACCTCTGGAGTCACAAAAGTCTATATTCAGTTATAACCACTTCACTAGCGAGTCGTACTTTTGCATATTTCAGGCAATAAAAATTTAATTAAACTGCTTAAAACCTTCATGTTACTTACCTTCAGTACTGCAGGAAAGTTTGTGGGCAATGCCTATAAAGGGCAAGTAGTCTCTCTCTCGGTAAGTCTTAATAGCCGCAGCTAGTTTATACATATTTCTTCTTCTATATCTAAAGAGAACTGCCCATGCCAGTACAATAATAAAACTCAACAGCAATATCATATTCACAAATATCATCTATCAACACTTAAAAGAATCACTATTATATACAGTACTTTAAATTATGATAGTATTTTTACTCTATTTTTACTCACTGATTTTAGAAATAATTGAGTAACTTAGAGGTGTACGTGACTTCGTAGTGTTGTTAAGAATGATTAGAAATTTTATGTTCTGTATTTATATGCGATGTAAGCGTACTTACTATATTATTTACTAGCTTTTGCTCGCAGTTTCACCCGCGTTAAATTATATAGTTAAATTTCATTAAACCCCAGAACCCAATTGCAGCACCATCTACTGGGCCTATTTGTGACCTTAAACCTTTCAGAGACCAGTCAAATAAAATAGTGAATGTTTATCATCATAACCCCTAAAATAAAGACGTTTCAAATACTGAAATTGAAATGTATGATACTTGAGGCTATATAGATGACAAATTGTTGAAGTGTAAACGCGATAGAATACAACAACCTCGATAGAAAACGATTCCAAACCTGCCTGAATATTTCCAATATTTACCTGGATATCTTACATGACAAAGTATTTCGATATGTTTTGCATACATATTACTTAAGTAACAAAAGACTTTGCCTAGCAAATTTTTAAAATTGGGGTTTTATTTAGACGTAATCGCAATTTTTTAAACTGTGCTTGTGCGCAGTTTACTTTGGAGCGGAATCTAAATAATGCCGCCATCTTCTTTCTAGTTGCTTGCGTCTTTGGCGTCGCATTGATTTGGATTCTGCGTCGTATGAGTGACGTATGTTTTTTCTCCGCGTTTACAAAATCAAAAAGAAAGAAAATATTTTTTAAAAATCAGCAGGAGATGACGACACTTGTGATAGCCGCAACAGTTCGCTGACGGAATGGGTCAACCGCACCAGCGGTACCCTGACCTTCAGGACGACGCAGATACTTACCGGACATGGGTGTTTCGATAAGTATCTGTATCGCATTGTGGGCTGCTTGCCTTACCCGGACTGTCGCCAGTGCGGCGCGCCCGACACGGCGCTTCATACGCTAGTCGAATGCGCCGCATGGGCGCTGCAGCGTTTCGAACTCGAGACACACGTAGGATCGGTCGACTTGCTCTACAACTTGGTGGAAGCCATGTTGCATAGCAGCGATAACTGGGGGGCTGCGGTTACTTTTTGCGAGGCAGTAATGTCTCTCAAGGAGGCCGCAGAGCGAGATAGGGAGAGGAGTTCTACTGCGCGTGCGTATGCGTCTACTCGAGGTCGCCAGCCTTCAGCTGGCACCCGGAGAGGCAGTTACGCGCATTACTTCCCTCCCTGAAATAATACCGCTGCGGGGGGCCTTTAGCTTGCTAGGGAGCAAAGGATTCATGACCCCCGTATGACGAAGTGGATGTGTCCTGCTTCCCGGGACACATTCAGGCATTTTTTGCGCTGGATCGGACTGGGCGTAACTCTGTTCTAAGTCTCAGCCTTTCCTACACAAAAGCGCGGGGCACACAAGAGGAGGGGGTTTTTAGTGGGTAGTGGGGTAACTGTCCGTACACAGTTACTCTGAGTCGCCACACAAGCTGGAGTCGATCGCGGGTGGATTACTTTTGCATGCAGTAATACCGCCCCGACCGATGCGATTCTGATCCCTGGCCAGAACCCAGTATTTTGCGTAAATCGGTAGTATTTTCCCTAGCCTTAAAAAAGCCGCAACAGTTCAGGTGTAAAATAAACGAAAACTGTCTCATAAAAATTATTAAAAATAAATGTATTTCTACAAATATTTGACCACTGACACAGTATAGTGCAGACCATTATGGTAAAGTATGCATATATATGCATAACATAGTTTTCATTCCGGAAAATGGGAAATTTCCGGTATAAAATTGAGTAAATATTATCCCGGAAAATGACCTCGTCTCCGGATAACGCCTATTAATACCAACTAAAGTCAAAGTTTATTTTTTTATTAAACAGTATTTACGTAAGTTACAGAGTATTTACGTATTTAGAGTATGGATGATGGTAAAAAAGTAAATGTGCATCAACTATTAAATGCTAATGACTAATAATGCGATTATACTGACTTTTTGGAATTTTTTAGGCTTTTTGAATCTTTTTGATCCGTTTTGGTACTCTTAGCTTGTTCTTAGCTTCTTAGTTTTGGAACGTTTCGGTACATTTGATATCTTTGGTACGTTGATCTTTTTCGGTAGTTTTTGATATTTTTGATCCTTTTCGGTAGTTTTTGGTACTTTTCTGTATTACTTGATAATTTGTGATACGTTTTATATTTTTTGGTATATTTTAGACTTTTTTACTTTTCAAATTGTTTAATACTGGTTAAGAGTTTTTACTAACTTTATACATTTAGCTGATTATATCGACTTTTTGATACTGACCTGATCTGATCAACTATCTAGAAGGTTCATATTTGGCCTACGGGTATATAATTACTTTTCTGAATTTCGTAAAAAACTCAAGTGGTTGCCAATTCGTGTTCGGCGAAATACTCATATTCTTTGTTTTCTGTGTAGTATCTTATATAGTAGTCCCAAATACTCCGCATTATCTAAAGAACGCTTTGACTTTATCTCGTGCTTCCATAGTTTACGGCCTTACACTAAATTGAATTAGTTTCAGTTTATTCCAAGGGCGTAAACTATAACATAGCACCTGCTATAGTTCAACTTTTTACAATAATTCTTTTACCGTTAAGACTATACTGCTTTAGAACGCGCTGCCAGTTGCTATCAGACAAGCAAAATCGCTGCCAATAGTCAGCAACAATGATCAGAAAATATTACCTGTTCTTGGAATATGATGATTTTAAATGTAACATAACAAAGACATACTCCTATTATAACTAGTAAACAAGTCAATAAATCTTAACTCCCAAAACTGTAAGATCAATATTTATAATTTTCCCAGAGGGATGAAAATACGGCCAAAAACGGGTACTGTGGCTTACGCAAGCCGCACCCATATCGGCCCTTTAATGAATAAATATTATTTAAACATACTAAATATGAAAACAAAAAATTGAAAAAATTCAATTATTTTAATGTTTTTTATTATTAAAAAAAAAATTTAAAAAATCATTTTTGCTTTTGTGACAGAAAGTAGAATAGAAAAAAATAAGGTAAAAATTTATTTGTTTATAACAAATTGTTTATTGCATAAAAAATAAAAAAATAAATGAAATGAGTTTTTTTAAATCGAAAAGAAAAACAAAAAAGATTTAAAAAAATGGTTCCTTAATATTAATTAGAAGTGGGAGAAAATAATTGTTAATTAACAAATGCGTTTTTAAGTAATAAAAAAAATTAAGGATCAATTTTTCTTTTAAAAATCATTATTTGTATCAAAGATTGAAATCCCATAAAAAAATTTAATTATCTTATAAACAACGCATTTGTTTATAACAATTTTTTAAATAATTAGAGACAAAAATTTTAAAGAATCATTTCTATGGAGTTTCTTATAAGCATAAAAACGGATTGTTAATAATATTTAAAAAAAAATTCGATGATTAATTTAAGTTTTTAATTTTGTAACAACGAAAATTATTAATAAAAAAATGAAAAATAAACATTTTCTAATTTTTTTTCAACGGGGTTCTATTTTAAAGCCTTTCAAGAATTGCTCCAAGAAAGGAAAAAATCTTAAATTAACAGTTTAATAATTATCACACTTGCAATGTTCATGTTCAAGCAAAAAAAAGTATTAATTAACTATTGAATAACTAAATGAAAAATTGTTATAAAAAACCAGCAGATTATTGTTCATTCATCTATTCGGTTAGTGCCTGAATTTTTTCAATTTTTTATTTTCATATTTAGTATGTGTGAATAATATTTATTCATTAAAGGGCCGATGTGGGTGTGGCTTGCGTAAGACACAGTACCCGTTTTCGGCCGTATTCTCATCCCTCTGGGAAAATTATAAATATTGATCTTACAGTTACGGGAGTCAAGACTTTTTTTTAGAAAATTTTCTCCTCTTTTCGAATCTTTTTCCAAATTTGAAAAATCTTTATTACCATTTGAGATATTTGCAAAAAACTAAACCCCCCTTTTTTTAGTTAATTGTTAATAACTTTTACAATTTTTGCAAGCGGAACTTGATTTTTTCAAAAATCATCTAGATGCCATTCCGAATCGAATGACACCTCATTTATAATTTTCGGAGACTGCTGAAAAAAGTTGGTCCAAAAGGCACTTGTTTACTAGTCTATATATACATATATACATTTCTTACATATATACTCCTATGTAAGAAACTCTTTGACACTACCCGTGATCAGAAGTCTGGTTCATATTTCGCATAACAAATAAGTATTGCAATACAGCGCGGCAATGCAGCCAGCCTTCTGGGCACGCTCCCCGTTGGTAGTGATCTGCTACATAGCATATTGTGGCAACCAAGGGTAGAACTTTCTGGCAGCGTCAACCGGTCTCTAGACTTTTAGAAAAAGGTAGAAGATTCTGGAAGACAAGGACAGATACATTTTAGAAAGGGATAGATGATATATGAAAGTTTTAGAATAGAAAGTTCGGGAAGGAATAGAAAGAGATAGATAGATGTTAGTAAGGGACAGATAGTACATAAAAGAATAGCGACTAAAAGATCGAAATTATGGGTTCCAGAATATTCTTCCGTGTATATAAGCAGCGTAAAGCGCACCGTTCAGTTCAAGACAGCGAAGCGACAAGTTGGGTACTAAAGAGTTGGAAGAGAGGGTTAATAGAAGACAGAAATGAGTTTAGTGGACAGTTTTATGGTGGGCTTAGTGAAAAGTTAAGTGGGCAGTTCAGTGAACGAGGAGTTTAGGTTAAAGGGAGATCCAAGAGCGAGCTAGGTGCGGTATATTCACTGCAGTAGCAGGAGGTGGTTTACGCAATATCTGTGACGGTATTGTGAAAGAGACATCTTATCGTCAGGACAGTGCGTCGTTATTTGTGTGTGTAGGGCGCAACCCTGCGGAGAAAAATGACGTACAGCTATGCAAGTCAATAAAAGCATTTAATTTTATTAATGGTATTTAATTATAATAATTAATTTAATTCTAGAATAGTATTTCATTTATCCCTAATACCTACTCCACAGTACTTTAAAGAACGCTTCGAATTTATTTCTTGCTCTCACATTTTACGCCTTTCCAGTCAACATAGACTTATTACTCCTATTCATAATACAACGCTCTTCCATAAAATAATTGTCTGGAAGAGATCGCTTTTTAGCGATAAGACCGCCCTTTATACCCAATAAGAATAATACTAGTTCGTAAGTTTTTTGTAATGGTGTACAAAAAAGTTTTATCTATCTATATATCTTACTTTAAAAAAACTGGTGTTTACTTCCAATCTTTAGTGCGAGGGGGGGGGGGGTATTTTAGTTCGACATTGGTATTTTAGTTTCGATGTCTTTGTTATATATACTCTTATTTGTATGAAATAGTATGTCATGTATATTAAATATATATATATATATAAAAGCCATCTGTATTATCATCATCCTTATCATCTCAACTCATATCTAGGGATATCTGGAAGAGATCACTTTTGTGCGACAAGACCATCCTTTGTACATAAGTAGTCATACTTTTTAGTCTGTTACTTAATTTTTTGTATTGGTGTATAATAAAGAATACTTGATTGATTAACTTTGCAACTTTACTGGTTTTTACTGATTTTACTATTACTACTATATGCTACTTCCATAAATTTACGAGACAAATTTTGCTGAAATTTGGATTTATATCTAGTTTCAATACCCAAAATTGAATACTATTTATCCCGACAAATGGTTTAGCTTGCGATATATAATTAAGAAAATCTTAAATAAATCTTAAGTAAATCACATAAAATATTAATGGATTGCAACCTGTGTGAAACGAGGCTTGCTGGCTACAAACGAGGGTCAGGCCCGTGGCGAAGCTGCGGGGAAAACTCTAGTTGATAGTAAATTTATTTTTATTGTAGAATTTCTGTTTATTCTTCTTCATTAATTTAGTAATCGCGCCACTGACACTTGTGAATTTGAAAATGAAACGTCGCCATGTGCACCATAAACGATTATAATAGTAGGTACAGGAGCCCAAAATATGGTTTAACGGCTGTTATGTGATTTAACATTTGTTTTTAAATATGATTTAAACATAGTATTGCAACGGTTAACTATGAATAATTTAATTGATTAAAATTAATATTAATAAAATATCTTATAACTTTGATATAAAGTGCATAATATGATCAAACTAAGACATTTCTGTCGGTACCAAATATAAATAGGAAATATTATAAATACAAATCTATATGAGCTAGAGTTTGTATGTGAAGAGTCAGTAAAAAGTTGTCAAAACATTTGAAACAAGTCTTGATAGTAAACGTTATAAAATGTATGTACATTTATTTTTAAAAACCCGAATATAAAAATTGTTGTCTGAAAATCGTCACTTTTGAGTTGTATCCCGCGAATTAGTTTTATTTGAATTAATTATCATAATAAGATATTATGATTGTAATTAACACTACAACAAAGATATTTAATTATTTTATGAACAAGGTTTGCATTGTACATAGGATGTCGAATGCTGAAATAACTATGTATGTATGTACTAGTATGATTACATTTGTAAATAAGATGTGTCTTGCAAAGTCGTAGTACATTATTTTATTCTATCATCAATAGTTTTCGCAGCGCACGCGATTTTAGGTATTTTTTTACACTTTGGGTTATATTATTAGTTTTTATAAGGATCCCTATTTTTTTGTAAATATAATATAGCTTATAACACCCGGGTATAGTGTCGCTTGCCAACAGTGAAAGAATTTTTCAAATCAGTTCAGTAGTTTCGGAGCCTCTTCAATGCAAACAAACAATCTAATCTTTCCTCCTTATACTATTAGTACAGATATTCATATATATTTATTATAAAATTAATAAGATATTTGCATATTATAAAAAGCGCAAGAATTTGCGCTGGAAGTTGTTTATTGAAATTGGGAGCTGGGTTGCCCTAAAAAGCGCTACATCTAGCTCCGAAAGCGTTAAATTGGAAGCATTGGTGAGCCGAGCGCCGGGAAAGTCCCGTAAACGAGAAAGCGAGTGAGAGAGCGAGCGAGGATATACATCGTCCTCCGACGATCTCGTCCCTCTAATACCTAAATTCCGAGCCGCCATTAATGGAGGCAAACTTAAGTCTGCATGGAACTATACCTCTGCTAATAATTTATTCAGTTTTCGTGGCTTGTATATTTAATAAAACTACGTTTGTTACCGCGCTTAAAAACCTTGAAACGTAGTTCTATTATGTATACCTCTGCTTTCCACCTGGCTGGGCATCACTGCCTCTATTTGTGGTCTATGTAAAAAAATATAAATAAATAAATAGAGAGTTTGTTAAGGAAATAAATTAACAACAAGAAAACTTTGCCAATGGTTCAGTTTTTCGAAACTCACAACAAAAGTGAGCGACAAAGGAACGGCAAAAGTGTTGACGCAAAAAATGGTCGGTGCGTGTGTAGCGTATTTACACCATTAAAATGTATCTAACCTAACCAAATCATAATTTGCAGTAGACCTGCGAAAAATAGAATTGTGTGCTGGGAGACATATTAGAAGTGAAATTTCAACGGAAAATAAAAAAAAACTTCGTTTAAAAAAACCGACTTTGAAAACTAAAAAGTATTAAATAACTTATTTCTAAAGCCGTTATTAATTATAATATATTATTTTTAATATATATTATCTTAAACATCTTAAAGTCGTTGCTTAGTAATTTTCAAAATATAGTAATTTTTAATTTTACTTTGCACCGAATTAACTGGCAATATTATTATGTGTGTGGTAACACTCGCGCTCTCTCTAATATGGCTGCTTGTTTGTTCTGTATGTATGTTACAGTAATTAAATATAATCTCTGCACTATGCTCAATCTGCTTATTTGAATCTGCTGCCCTAACCTATCACACAGCTAAATGCTCTAACACCGGGCTGTGGGGCTGTGGGTTATTTTATCACCTTTTACGTCAGGCCGCCTGACCGTAGGAATTTTTATTCCTTCTCGTTTCCAATAAGTATAAATTCCAGAGAACACTCCTTACTTGTTCTAATAGTATCAGGGTCTTTGGTGTTATCATTTTGCGTGTAGTTTCGGGCTCAGGCGGGAAAGCAAGGCTAAATTTGCTTCCAAAAGGCTTTATGTGGTTAACTAGTTCAAGTAAGTAGTACTACATCCGCGGCAACGACTTGTACTCCACAAAGCGCAATACGGTCCGCTTATGAAGAATTACTTCTGATTTCTATGGGTGAGAACTGTTCGCGCCTGTTTACCAAAGCGACCTCCATCCAGCATTATGCGGCTCCTACAGACAACGATGATTTTAATTAGTAATTTGATTGAATTGAATTGGAGTACTCCAGAGATGTGTAAATGATACTACGTCTTTGATTTATCAATCTCTTTATTTCTATGTTCACCGGCCATCACCATTTTATTAGTTCTAGATTAAAAAACGATCATGTTTGTTCATTCTACCCACTTACTCCTACTCTCGTCGGCGTACTTATATTCTTTGTTCAAGTATACTACAATACAAAAAGCCGGTTAAAAACATTATTTTCTTCGTTTTAACGTAACTTTATATCCATCCACAGCCTTCAGCATTATGTCTACTTTCAATCTCATTTTTGGAATGGGACTTTTCTCTGGTTCACCAACAACTTTGAATCGACGCAGAATGCTCGCTAAAGAAGTCTTTATCGACATTAGCGCGTATTGATAACCTGAAAAAGTTACGTTAAATGAAAGAGACAGAAATATAGTGGACGCCTTGACTTCAGGGACACCCTTAGACATATTTTATACTGTCATTTTTTAAAATGAAAAACCCATCCTTCCACCTGACCGACAAGATTTACAATTCGGGACCTATGGGGTCCCCAAGCGGCGTACTCGAGTAGCGTGTGTAGGGCACTGTCTTACAATGCGCCACATTTGTGGTATTCGAGGGCTTGGCAGCACTCCCACCCCGCTACCACAGATATTTACCGAAGCAGCCGTGTCCGGTAAATACCTCTACCATCTTGTAAGTCATGCTTGCATGTCCCATGCTTGTGTGAGACAGTTAAAGGTGGACAGTCTCCAACGTCTCCGTGCCAGCTACTCGAGGTCCCGTTGCCACCTGTTTATCAATATTACCCCGATCACTAAGGCCCTGATCTGTTTGACTTTTGCCAGCATAGCCGACTGCCTCTCTCCCTGGTATCCCGCCTGAAACGGTACACTACCGCAAGCGCCGCCGCCTGCAGCTCCCAAGGCGGATCACCTGTGAGAAGTGTATCTACCGTTCACGACACCGTACAGTACCCCCGACTGGACCTCACCACCAGGAGCCTCTGATATCTCCTCAGTAGGGTCCTGTTCTTGCGATGAAGTGTATGGATCTATAAGGGGTACAGCGCTATGATCCGCAGGATACCAGAGTACCGGCCCTCCAACATTGGGCAGAAGTTTGACCCGGGCAGCAGCAGTCCCTTGTAACTTCAGGGTCAGCTGGGTGAAATGGGCCCCGAAATTTCATGTGCTGTCAAGGGTAAGAGGGATAGATATTTCATCTATAGGACCGGGTATAGTACAAATTAGTTAGGTGTAATAAAAAACCGTTGATTCCGATATGAATTCACTAAAACGATAGATATCTAAGTCCTTTTTCCAGCGATACTTTGTATCTCGGGAATCCCGCGGGCATTCTGCCAGGATTGTTTTAAAGTTTTACATTTTTTACATAAAAATTAGCTTATTCGGATCCAATTGATACTAATGCCCGGTTTCTGAGGTACTTTTAACTGTGATTTATCTGTTCGTTAGCGCTATCGGTTCAATAAGTTATAAAATTACATTTTTGAACATACCATCGTACGATAGATAAACTAGGTTCAACTTAACTGACCAATATTAGGCGTTTAGCTATTCCATATCTTGTGTTTGACGTTTTTGTTAGATGTAAATAAATATTAGATATTCCTTCTTAAATACATCCATTTAGTGGCGAGTTTGGTACTAGTTGAAGGTTAACAGATAATCTAAGTATATCTATTAATAATAATAATAATAATAATCGGCAGACAAACACACACATTGTATATCCCCAAATTAAGCAAGTTACGCTTGTGTTATGGGTAATACACAACGGACCACTCTGGGGCCGATCCCAGACACCCAGACCATGGTAAATAGCGGAGAAAATGCGTTTCCGAAATTTACTATACCGGGAATCGAACCCGGAGCCTCTGGGTTGCAGTGAGGTAGGCCGGCAAAGGCTTAGCCCGCTCAACCACAGAGGCCGTCGATTAGATTAATGGAATCAATTTTTATTGAACTCATAAAAAGGTAGTAACTTCAGAAACCGGGCATAAGATTTATTATATATATTTTTTCTGAATTCCCTAATTTAGAAACCACGTAATACATTTTACATTATTAAAAATGTCTAATCAATGTAATGTATTACAAACCCACCAAATTTATTAGACATTTTTAGTACAAATGTAGCTATAATCCTTTTAGTAACATAACTTATCCCGGGTTTTTACGAGAATCTTCGGAATTCATGTAATTTTCATACTAAAAATCCTTTACGCACGTGAACGAAGTGAAGGGCATATATCCATGTTAATTATAAATTACGTTTTTGGTTACATTTTTATGTCAAAAGGTCAGAAAATATTAATTAAATACCAGAGTCCAAAATCAAAATATAGGTCGACTTATATTTAATATAGCCACGCGAATCGATTAATTATGAACTCACCAATGCAATTCCTGGGACCGCTGCTAAACGGCATATAGCTACATGTATGTTTTAAGTTGAAGCGTTCTGGCAAAAACCGATCTGGGTCAAAATGTTCAGCATCCGGGCCCCAGTAATTTGGGTCCCTGTGAGCACCCCATATTGATGCTACGACCCCGGCTCCTGCTGGCAATATACGGCCCGATGCTGGAAATATAATAAAGGTTATTTATTGTCTACGTATCATTTTGAATCGTCATGTAATCAGTAATAACTTGCAATGATATGCATAAGACTTATATTAATTGTGTTGCTTTTGGCCAATCTCTAACAAAACACAGCACTAAATGTGTGTGTTTATGTCTCTGACTAGTTCCTGGTAAACAACAGATTTCAATACAGAAGAGAAAAAGTTGTGTAACGTACATGCTCACTGTTTTTCTATCTCACTTTATCAATTATTCTTATGAAGAACCATTATTAGCACTGTTAGATTATGTGAACAAATTCGTGTAACTCTTAGTTTAATTTGAAATGTTTATACAGGGTGTTTCAGCAAACAGAACGCCTACTTAAATGGGTGAAAGGGCATAGCATAAAACTAGCATGCAGTTACAAAAAGTAAAAAATTAAAAAAAAATAGTTTTAAAGTTATGACCGTTTAAACTTTCACGTCTTATCACCATAATTTATAAAACCATTTGGAAGATGTACAGTAAAAGATTTTAAATCGAACATGTATGTTTCTTTTAAAATTTATTCATTTTTATAATAAATATCTACAGTGTGAACACCGCACGCTTTTTCAACAGTTGAATATTTATAAAGTACTTGTGGCGTAAAATACTATGAGTATTAACTGAGTATATTGTAGTACTATTATTGAGTGTAACTAAATAAAAAATAAATGAAAGTGCCTCTTCTACTGTTACCCATCGAAACATTATTTTGATACAACCATTAATTTTTTATTCATTCTCAGTTTTTTCAAATTCAATCATTTATTTATATATAAACTTATTTCTAGGCCTTATTTAATTATATCTAAAAGTTATTGAATTAAATTTCATTTTTTTGGCGGCTGTTGCAGCACTAGATTCTAGGTCTGTATCGCGACAACCGACACATTTTATATTATAAGAAGTCAAATAGTGGAATTATTCATTAATTAACCTATACCTATGTAAAATGACTGTGCGTGTATGGTGAGTGTGTGTTTGTTTGTCCCTAGTGTTATAGTCAGTTACGTAATATATATTCTGCGTCGTTGTAATTTAAATTTTTTAGCCATTCAATTAATTGGTGTTTAAGCTTTGATGCTGATATTTGTTTTGTGGAGGGTATGTTTTGGCATACTTTGTCGTAAATGGTTATATGGACGTATGGAGGAAGCCATTTGGCAAAGGATGTATGTATTTTGGGAAAGGATATATTATATATTCGGTGAAGTATTGGAAAATAGTGTCATTTTTTATGCATTGCTGTGGCTACCTTGCAAATGTAGAGCTGTCTCACTGTCAAAACTTCTCTTTATAGGTATAGTATATAAGCGGGACATCTGTAGGGTTTTTTTATGCATAACTTTTAGGACTGCGCGCTGTGCTCGTTCTACTTCGACAGTGTTAGCTTTTTGGGATTCCTCTCTAAGCAGTGTACTTTCAACTTGATACGTATATTTGTAAAAAAATACTTACGCAACTTAATATCTTCCAGGATTTCTCTACCAATAATAGGAACGGGTGGAAACAATCTAAGTGACTCCTTTACAACTCTTTCTAAATATTTTAATTTTAATAAATCCTCTTTTATCAGAGGACGTTCCATATCTTCGAATACCTCAACCAACCTTAAACATTTAGTAAATCACAGTTACATACAATCTTGAACATTTATTTTATCTGTGCAGGAACGGAGAAAGAATACAATTTCTTGCGGCCGGGCGGCCTGTCGTAAGAGGTGACAAAACAACGCACCGCCAGGTGGTAGGGCATTTGCACGACTGGATGGCTACCACCCCTGGTCTTAAGTATGTCGCCAAAACAACCTTGAGTTGTGTTCCGGCATTAGTGACCAGGTTCCAGTCTCCCTTAAGAGAGCAGCAGCGTATTTGTAACACCTTGGTGTTGTAAATGTCTATAGGCGATGGCAACCGCTTCCCATCAAGTGGGCCGTCTGCCTGTCTGCTGAACACTTGCAATAAAAAAAGAGAATCTCATGACCGTACCCAAGATAAGGCAAGCTATCTTTACTAGAGCAATAGCTTAACTTATTTTTCAAATACTCTGTTCGTACAAATGACACGGATATTTTCTGAGAATTGATCACAAGCCTATAAATAGCCTGAAAATTGGTTATGTCTTATTATAGCCTGGTAAGAAGGGTTGAATCCCCGCTTGGTGGTAGCACCCTGTCTCCAAAAAAGGGACCGAATCTACCCATCGAATTATAGGCCTATAGAAATATTCTCTTTGCTCTCAAAGGTGATGAGAGTATTATCAACGCACAGCTCCTGGGTTGCCTTGAAGCTTTCCAGCTGTCAAATGATCAGCGATATAGCTTCCGCTACGATCGGTCTGTCGATGTCTTGGTTTATCTAACCCACTGTAGATCTGGAAGGGATAGAACTGGCAATTAGTCTAGATATCGCTAAGACCTTCGACCGGATTTGGCACAAGGCTCTTTTATCGAAGCTGCCATCGTATGCAATACCCGAGGCTTTGCAACTGGCTATCTAGCTTTTTTTACGGGCGCAGCGTGCGAGGCGTTGTCGACTATTGCTACTCTAGCGTCCAGCCCATCAACGCTGGCGTGGTCCAGGGTTGTGTGCTATCGCTACCGTTGTTCATCTTGGATATCAATGACATTTTGTGTGTTCGCAACAGTCTTCACTATGCAAATGACAGCGCTGGCGATGATCAATACTCTGGTCGTCCAAACGTCCCTCGATCATTTGTGTAGGAAATTTTGGTTAGACTTGTACTACTCTGAAGTAGGTAGAATTTTTCTTAGAAAGAGTCTCTGACTGGGGAAGACAATACCTTGTCCATTTTAATGCCATTCTGCGTATTTTCTGCCAAAAAAAACTTTCGAGTTCCAACTCCAACTCTTTTTACCACCTCCGAAAGTACTGGGATTCTCAGTGTTGACATCGCGAACGATGTGCAGTTCAGGGGGCACCTTGAAGGCAAGGCAAAACTTCCCTCCAAGAAGCTGGGAGTCCGCGGCCACGCCTTATGCTTTATAAAGCCCAGGTGAGGCCGCCTATGGGGTACTGCTCACACTTCTGAGCAGGAGCACCTGCCTACCAGCTTAATCCCCTGGAGTGTATTCAACGTCGAGCCGGTCACGTTGTTGATGGTCCCATAGTCACAGATGGTCTAGATACGCTTGGCCTTAGGAGAGACTTTGCGTCTCTCTGCATGTTCTACCAACTGTATAACGGGGAGTGTTCCGAGGAATAATTTAGAACGGTTCCTTCGCTCGTCTTCCTTCTATCACCGCACCGCGCGCCATCATCTGGGCCTTTATCCCCACTTCCTCGAGCCGCTTTGCTTATGTAGACAATAGTTCTGTAAAACGTTTCTCTTGGGTACCGTGGGGATTTAGAGTGAGCTCATGGCTGAGGTTTTTTCACAGCGTTACGATATGGAGTGTTTTTAAAAGGGTATCATAAAATTCCTTCGAGCCCTGCAGCGCGTTAGTAACTTATCTGGTATTTCAAATATCCATAGGCGACGGCAACCGCTTTCCATCAGATGGGCCGTTAGCTTGTCTGCGTACTCCAGCTATAAAAATAAATAAAATAATACAACAATGATGTTACAAAAAACTATAATACTATACTTAATATCCATATTAATAAATTCGTTGCTCTGTTGGAAATATCCTGTGATTTTATATAAACGCAAAATAAACATGGACCCCAAGAACATGCATATTATAATTCGTTGGAATTCTCGAACTTGTAGCTGAATCCAATTTGAACAGTAAAAACGTTTTATGACGTCTTACTTGAAGGTCAGCCATAAACACAAAGAGATTAGCAATGGAACATAGACGGTTACATTCTAATACACTGAAAATTAAGTGAACAATTAAGACAATCTTAAAAAGAATTACAAATAATTTAAACACCAAGGTCGTAGAGGTTGCTATTAAACGCTTGTTTTCAAATTCAATGGCAAGTGCTCGTCTAAACGTCACTGTGAATTCGTGAGTGTCAATCAAATCGACATTACAACACCTCTACGAGTGGCACCACCGTCCATACGATACTGCATTTCACTCTCTTCAAATCAACTATTTCGTGTAACGTATACAAATGCATTTTTCAAAATCATCAAACATTCAATCGAAGAAAGGGTAATAAAACACAAGTTCAAAAAAAGCATTATAAGGGTTTCAGCTTCTCGGAACACTTCAGGTGTACATGTCTTCCACATAATAGTTGATCTCTACCGATTGAACTACTCGAATGCGTAAATATTAACTACTTACTCTTGATAAACTTTTTCTTCCACTTCGGGATATTTACTCAACAGTTTCAACGTAAAACCAATGGCGCAAGCTGAGGTATCAGCTCCTGCCAATAAGATATTTAAGACTTCCTGACGCAACTCCACATTCGTGTATCCTTTTTCTCCACCCGAAATGGATATAAGTAAGTCAAGGAAAGACCTTTTTTTATATAAATCTAAATCTGAAACCATAACATAACTATAGCTACTGTCCGACGTAAAACCAGGGTGAAAATCTCTACTTAACATGAACTTTATACAAAACAAATAAGTGCGTAGTCCATAAACTATGAAAGGATTGGCAGCGGTGACAAACGTCCGCTATTTTCTTCATTTTATTACGCAACCACAAAAATACGTTTAAGCGAAGAAATCCCTTATCTCAAAAAACTACTTACAGGATATTTTTATAGCACCAATGGCGAGCTAGCACTACTTAAAGCAATTTTCGTTGAAATTATTCTGAAAACTGTACAACATAATTATATTTGTTTCAAGAGTTAAATAAATTAGAAACAAAACGAGTATGAGTTTAACAACAAGTATCTTTGTCGTGGTTTATAATATTTTAGTTTCATTGCAGAATGAACCTACCGAATTTATTATCTAATTCTGGTCTATCGTGTTCTTCAGTTATTAAGTTATCTCTTTTCTTTTGTATTACCTGTAAAAATAGAGAGTTTTAACACCTAACAAAACTTAAAATGAATTTTAAAAAAATAACTGTATGATGAAAACACGCACTCAAAATATGTGACCAAATGGATGTTAGAGATTTACACAAATTGATACTGTTTGAACAGGAAACCGGTTGGAGGCAAATTGTCAAGATAAAGACAATGTGCTGAATTCAGCACTCACTTTCTCGATTGTCTAGAAAACAAGTCTTGTTATGAGGACTAAGACATGGTAACATGTTGAAGCAAACGGTTTGTGTATACATACATAAACAGTCAACGAAAACTGGATATACTCCAGTCAAATTAGGTCTGAAATCAAATTTTATCACACAAGTGTGTATTTTTGATATAATGTAGTTTTAATGATACAAAAACAAAGGGGAAAGGTTTTCGTGTCTGCAACACCTGGCAATGGCTCTTTAAAAAAAAATCTTTGTGTAATCACTCGAAAACTGTAAAAGTTTATTACAAATTTGTAGAGCTTAAAATTGTAATAAACTAACAAATCTTTTGACACACAACAATACTTTTATTTAATTTTCCGTGGTCAACGTAAATAATGTTAATTTAAGACAATGTACTATTTGCACACCCTATGGGTGATGACACGTGGACTCATTTATGTACAACGTAAGACCTCTATTTTATGAACCATGTCATGTGCATATAAATTTCATTCAATTTAATTTTAAATAGGAAGGGAGAAATACGGAGATATTTCTTCCATTTGTATAGCTAGTATATAAGCTATTCGTATCATATAGCTAGGGCTACTCCGTGTGGGACCTGGTAGGCACCGCGCCGACTGAGACGACCCCGTTCATTATCACTGTATGGCACGAAGCACCCTGTGGCCATTGAGGCCTAAGACCTGTCTCAAGGAGTAAAGTAAAATAAATCTTTATAAATCTATCCATTCAAAAGTCAGACCTTGGATCATAAATTTAAGGCTCCATCCATAAAGACAAAAATTCACCTTACTCACCGTATCTGTAAAGTCAAGCATTATCTTTTTACATTCCTCATACTTTTTAAATTGTGGAAACAGTTGGAACACCGAGTCTGGCCAAAACCACACCTTATATACCCGCTGACATACCAAGTTTAAGCCATGATTCAACGCTACCAGGAACGGTGTGTTGGGCTTCCCTTGAGAATTCATTTTCACCCCCATCGCCGTTTCTGGTAAAAGGTGAAAAAGTCAAATATAATGACATGAAACATAGATAAGTTATCCGACCGTGTACGATGTGCGTGTTGGTCCACGGGCAGGGACGGGCTCCGTTATTACGGATGTATGAAATCCGTTATGGATATGCTGATTTAAAAAAAAATCGGTAATAAGTATCAGTTGGTTACCTTTGAGCGGGATGGAAAAATGTAGGTATAAAAAATCATTCCTAGTGTGCTGTTTTGTACCTAACCTATTTAGAAATAATAAATTGTTACACAAGAGGTGAAAGTGACATATTTAGGCATGAAATGAAGAAACATGCAAAGCGAGGGCGCTAATAGTTCAAGTGCCTAAATAGGGCTTTCGCCTGAGATTGGCATTCTGATTTCCATTTCAAATATCAGGAGAGTAAATAAAAACTGATTAGTCAAACAAACAACTAGGTACTTCTCTAATGAAATTAGGTGTTAAATCCATATCTAAACCTGATCAACTCATTTAATACCTCATGTTGTTGTCGTTTGTCAAAGTTTGCCACAAAGGCAGGCAAGGACTTGGTCCATACAGCCTTGTCAGCTATATTCGTTATATTGAAAATTCATAGTTATTATAAAAGACCTAAGCCATGTCATGTGGTTTTAAGTACCAGAAAACCGACAAGAGAAAAATTATCATGAAAAGAGCAGATTTAATATAAAAATGAATTTCATTTCTAAGAGAAGTGAAAAGATTGAAAGATTTCTATATTTTAAACTATTAAACTGTAGACATGTACACAAATATTTTTACCAGCAAAACCGCGTGAGTGATGTTAATTAATTGAGTAATAATGTTTTGAATACTTTTCTCTTTATATATTTTTTTTGGGTAATAAATAAGGAATTTAAATAAAAATATAACTAAATTAAACAAAATTAAATGTTCAATGAAACTAAACATATTTGGGTATTCACGCCTATTTAAAAGTCAAATAAAAAACTAACCACAAACCGCGTCAAGCGTGTAAGAGTTTATAAAAGGCCACATCACATTTTCCTTTGCAGCGTTTTGAATCAGCTCTTGGGCCAACTTCTCACTTTGTTCAGAGAACACTTCCACAAAGTTCTCAACGATTTTTGGACTAAAAGCTGGCACCAATATTTTACGCCGCCTTCTCCAAATGGACACTATAATCATATGAAATAGTGAACAAGTAATTCAAACCTGGGCCTCTTTCCAGGACGCAGAGAAGGCTCCAGGTGTTACGGATTCATTAATATGAGGGAGGACAAGAGTAGTGACATCCAGTATGAACAAAATCAACAGCATTTGAAATAATAGATTTTATAGCACTTTAAGGCTTGGCGTAAACGGGCCACTGACCACAGCCGGTGCCCAGCGACAAACTGTTAGCACTCTTTTTCGTACATTTTGCAGGGTTGGTCGCACACGTGTTGGTGGTGGCTGAGATCGGTGGTTCATGTACGCCCGCCCACACTTAAGACAGTATAGAGTAGAATAGTAAACACTATTGTTCACCACATATACATAAAATAAACAATTTACAGTAGTCACATTAAACAGTAAAGGTAGGAGCTATGGGCGGCCTTGTCGCCTTAGAGCGATCCCTTCCAGACATCCAGGGCTAAGGATTTTATGAATGGGAGATTCGTAAGTGTATGACGGTTGTGTGCAAATTAAATACATGAATAAATAGTATATATAAATATCACCCAATACATATACCCAAAATGATGCTGATGCTGATGCGGACGCTGAAGACCGCGCGAAGTGGAGTAGAAAAAATAGGAAAGCGGATCCTGGGCGTCGGAGTGAACGCTCTGAATGTAGCTGGGGTTTAAAGCTCGGATAATGACGACGATGATGATGACATATACCTAAAATGAATAAAACAATAGAGATTGAATACAATATTATATATATACTAATATATACATCATTAATATGTGGACAACAACAGCAATAGCTAAACAATATTAATAATAATATACATAACATTTTTTTTTTCAAGACCACGGGCCATAAAAGTGGCCTGGACTTTTGGAGAGCCATGGGGAGGCCAACACGTGGAGGTCACTTGACAAATTCAATGTAAATGTGGGGTGACACTGACCGGCGATTGTCCCTGTCTACACCATATAATAATGAATACACAATATATTAATATTATTTACTAACATATATAATATGAATATACAAATACAGTAATAAAGAAACGTAAATATATATCAAGCTCCAGTTTTTTAAAAATGGCGAGTGACTTTCTTATTATAACTTATTATGATTAAAAGAAATCGGCAATAAAAGAGGAAAGTGGATTCAAAGAATTTGAATGCAAAACATCAAGCTCGCGGGAAACCCGTATTTTGTAAATCCAGCTTACACCCACTTTGTTAAGTTCTTGGATAGCTTCCTCCCCCGAACTGTTTTATAATTCGTAGCTTCCCTTCTGGAGGGAACTATTCGAAACGTGTAGACTTTCTTCTCACGCCTCATCTCGTATCTTTGCATATCGCGTAGCCGCACCGCACCTCCTGATCGTCGTGTGCTTCGGTTAAGTGCCGTAATCTACAACGCCGTACTCTCACCCTGACCTCTGGGGTAGGGGGAGACCCTGCAGCGTGTAACTTCTGGTTTGTGCTAAATACACATCATCTTATTATCTGCCATTCGTCTATTCTTGCCTTCTGGGCGAGGCACCAAACCCCCGCAATACACGT
The DNA here is from genome assembly GCA_012273795.1 of Dendrolimus punctatus. NCBI lineage: Eukaryota > Metazoa > Arthropoda > Insecta > Lepidoptera > Lasiocampidae > Dendrolimus > Dendrolimus punctatus. The sequence goes on along the minus strand of CM022534.1, from coordinate 15,026,520 downwards.
TTCAGTAGTTTAATTTATGATATACTTAATGATCTGCACCACATACATTGCCAGATTAGGTTAAATTATTCCTTAATTCAGGTTGCCTGGAAGAGATTACTTTAAGTGATAGGGCCGCCAATTGATTCTACCATGACAATATTGTAGCAATATGTATTTTTGAAATTGTATATTTGGTGAGCAATAAAGTGTTATCTATCTATGTAATTCTTAATAATGGATATTGCTGATATCTGTTGAAATTATATATAGTCCATTCCTTCAGCATAAATGTTATATGTGCTATGACGAAATGTTTACTTGAGCTTCAAATTTTTAAAATTAATTTTGGTAATTACCTGGAGCAAATGCAGTGCCATTCTCTATAAATTTCCTAAGGAATTTATATAAGTCATTCTTCTCTAGGCAAGTCTTTAAAATTACCTCTAAATCTGCGGGATCAGTTACCACTGCCAAAAACAATACAACACAATTTAAAATGTACGTATTAAAATTTGACACAAGCGTCGTATAAGTAATGTCAAAATTCAATTGATGGTAAGGTAAACGTATGAATAGTAAAATACAGTAACCGACCCTAAGACCAGTCGCCACAAAAAACCTGCAGACACGGGGCTGCGTTGTACTTAATGTTAGCAAAACAGCTATCTGATGCTTTGTAACTCGTGTAGGTAATTACTGAATAATAATATACTACTTAATATTCCATAATTAAAGCCGTAAATTATGAATAACATTACAACAAATGGCGAAGCTGACTCTTGTAGTTCCAATATTTACCGTGGGACTGTGCGGCCCTTACTTATTTTTGAAATGTAGTAATAATGTTCTTTTTATTTATTACTAGAGTTTACTGACCAAAGTTCAGACTAAAGGCGGGCCACTTCAGTGAAACACAAAAAACGATGCTAGATCGATACAAAATTTGTTTATATTTGCTTGCATACGTATGTTAGTAATATGTAAACCATACCGCGATCTATTTGTCAAGTGGCGCCATCTATCGAAGTACAAAATAACTTTTGCCCAATACTTACAAAATTATTGTAAGTACTCGCGTTAATATTCCGCCTACTATGGACAAAATATGAGCTAAATGCTTACCATGACTTAATATTTTGTTCATAATTAACTGTACTTCACATAGATACAATATGTCTAAAAACATAAACTAAATTACACATTCACATTAAGCATAATGATGATGGCGCTTTTTACATTTTATAAAACACTACAATAGAGTATGGTTAACTTTCAATACATTATACAAAATTAAATCACTAGTTCAATAAAATTCAAACAAAATAAAGAAAACACAAAATATTGATATTAAACAACAAATAACTTATGTGCAATGAGCACAAAGTTGTAGACAATATATTGGATCTTCTACAAAACAATGATTAATAAAATACAAAAAACACAAAATGATGATGATAACACGATAATATCTATTGCAAAAATTTTAAAAATACAAAAGAACAAAAAATATAATTACTGTTATTAAACAAAAAAACAAAAAATATAATTACTGTTATTTGTAATTAACACAAAACAAGAAAATACTTAATTGCTAACAGGAAGAATACATAATTTTGACACGGGTCTTTTAATTTGCGACCCCTTACATTTTAGGGTAACAACACGCGTAATTCCGTCCAACCCAGGATGTTTTTGAGTGATGATACCATACAGCCACCGAGCTGGTGGTAAATCATCCTCGATCACCAGAACAACATCACCAATAGCCGATTCCGGAGTCTGATAAGCCCATTTATAACGATTCATAAATTGGGTTAAGTATTCTTTTGACCATCGTCGCCAAAAATCTTGTAACATACGATGTGTCAACTGCCATCGCTTTAGACTAGTGAGATTTGAGTGTTCAAAGTTAAATTCCGGTACAAGCACAAGAGGTTCTCCTACCAAAAAATGACCCGGAGTTAAAGCAGTTTGGTCTTGAGAATTTTCACTAAATCTTGAAATGGGACGCGAATTTAAGCATGCTTCTATCTGAGATAACACGGTAGCCATCTCCTCATAAGTCAGAGTGTTGTTTCCAACAACTATTTTTAGGTGGTGTTTTGTGGACTTTATACCAGCCTCCCAAAGTCCGCCAAAATTCGGAGCATGAGGTGGTATAAAATGCCAGTTCGTTCCATTATCAGATAGCCAATCCGCTATTTCTTTGGTGACGCTTGATTTTTCAGCAGCCAGCAGCTTCTTTAATTCTTTTGCAGCTCCCACAAAATTTGTGCCATTGTCGCTGTAAAGATCTGCACAATGACCTCGTCGAGCTACGAACCTTTTGAATGCTGCCAAAAATCCATCAGACGTCAAGTCACTTACAGCCTCAAGGTGAATTGCTCTGGTCGCCATGCAGACAAAGAGACAAATATATCCCTTGTAAGCATGATGACCTCTTCCCTTAGATGTGCGCATATTTATTGGGCCGGCATAGTCTAATCCACTCTGGTAGAAAGGACGGCTGGCATTCACCCTAGCTTTGGGTAACTGACCCATGAGCTGTTCCCTGTTACGAGCTGCATGATGTTCGCACATAACATATTTGCGTACAATCGCCAAAGCTGGCGGTTAACCAGGCATAAGACTAAAATCGCTTGGCAAACACTTTCGTTAACAACGCGAGACCACGCACACAAGTAAAACATTGGTTTGGGGGCGGAGTTTTATTGTTACTTGTTTTGTGTTTTACTCATTTAAGACAATAGAAAGCAAGCCGCTTTTTTGAATACGCTGTTTTACAATACCTAAATAATATACTTTATGTATTTGATGTAAAAGTGAAGAGTAAAAGATTAAGCAAAATTTATCGTAGTAAAACATTTGACTTAGTATTAATAATTATAACCTCTGTAATTTTTTTAAATTATTAGTTGCCCTTTTTTTCAAAAAATTCACGCTTAATTAGTTAACGCTTTCGGTTCGGAAACTCGGTTTTACTAATTGTGGGTTCGAATCCTAGATGAGAACCATTAACCACTTCAAGGTTTTTATGACTTAATGTGCATACTATTTCAACCATGCGCAATTAATTACGCTAATTGTTGCTGACAGTAAAAACACATCACCATGAATCCTTTATATTGATATTTAGGAGTTTGAGACAATACCGTGTCAAACTTCTAAATCTGCTTATGAGAAACGTGGCGGGTATACCATCTGATCCCTCCTCAAAATAGAAAAGACACGAGAACAATATTGGAACTTTTATGGTTGTTATTATTATCTTTACAGTAAATTCAAATTTTGCTAATTTAAAATCGAATTATTATTAGTTGATATGTAGTCCTTAATATAATTAGCTTATATCTAAATCAGATTAGTTCGAATAAGTCTGTTCATGTCCAAGACTTGACATTAGTCTGGATAAAATGTGTTTTAAATAATAAATAATGTAGTAGTGAGATAAAGTTGAACTATTATCTGTAAAATCATGTGTATTTTCATGTAAGATTTAGGAACTTTTTAGAATTGTTTTTAACTGGGCCTTTGTCTTTCTTAGTAAGTTTCTAATATTCGTCGTCCATGAAATAAACTTTTGTTTTTTATTTCTTTTAACTGTTATATCTTTATTTAGTTATAGTTCTCATAAGGGGAGGGTTGTGATGAAAAAAAATATATTACAACTGAAAAGCCTATTGAAACAGGTTTTAAAATTAAATAAAGATTTTGTTATTACATTTTAGGAAGTTATTAAAGATTACTTGTCCCGTTATAACATTCTCCCGTCTTGCGGCACTAAGTCTGAATAACTTTTGAATGATATTTCTGGTTTTCCAATACTTTAAGAAAATTCCATAAAAAATGCTATTTACAGATGTGAACATTTGAATTTTATTGTATAATAATGTTAAGTAAAATTGGCTACGACTAATTCTGAAAACCAGTCGGAATTCAATTGATACCTGTAGTCTATTAAATTAAACTTGATGAGACAAAAAGAATTAATAAAGGATTACAATTCGGTGCACAGAAAATGTAGGTGGCGGCGTCATTATGACCACCTGACAATAAAATACCTGGCAATAACAAAATAAAGCCATAAATTGTTTTATTACTTTCAATATTTTCGCTTGAACGTTTGAATTATATTTCTTATTTCTAAAACAAAATTCCATAATAAAATGCTGTTTACAGATGTGGACATTTGAATTTTATTGTATAACAATGTTAAGTAAAATTGTCTATGACTCATTCCGATAACTAGTCGGCATTCAACTGTTACCTCTAATCCACTAAACGAAACTTTACGAGACAAAATAATTAATAAAGGATTCTAATGCACAATACATGGCGGCGGCGTCTTTATGACCCCCTAACTAGTAATAACAAAATAGAGCCATAAATGATTGTATTAATTTCAATATTTTCACTTGAAATTTAATTTTTTATGAGTGTAAGATAAGTTACTAATTATTTTACAAGCACAGTTGCTATGTTATTTGTGTTAGATTTGAGTATTTTTAAAAATTTAAGACTACGTAAATCGATATTGTAGCTATTTAAATAAAATCAAGTTATCATGATTATAGCAAAAGTATTATATTTTTGTAGACATTGTAACTGTCAATAGGGATTAAATGTTAATATCTTATCCAGAAAACAGGCACAGGTCAACAAGAAGGCAATAAAATCGAAGTCCGTAAACAAAGAGAGTCGTGAGCAGAGTAGAAAACAATAAAAGCGCGTCGTCAATTGGCCAAGTACAAATTACAACTAAACAGAGGCCATTGTTCCATATAATTTTAAAATTTTCGAAACGTCCTGATTGGTGTATTTGAAATTTGAGAGTGTGTGCGTGAGTATTGATACGTTATGAGCCGTTCAAAGCAAAATGTTAGAGAACTAATCATGCTCTAACTTTGTTGATTGTACATACAATTTGGAGCGATTTTTTGCATTAAGCACCCAATATCTTGACCTCAAATAATTAAGCATTAGTTGGGGCCCTCCATGTAAAGTCTTTTGATGCGTATCTGCAATTAACAAATCCGTAAAATGAGACTTGGATGGTATTATAATCGGATGTTTACGATTTTCATCCACTGCGGCTCTCTCCAACCGTCCTCCTACTCTGAGCAAACCATCGTTGTCGATGAATGGATTAAGTGAGGTAAGTACACTTTTCTTCTGCACCTTCCCCATCTTAATAAGATCTTCTATTTCTTGAGTAAATTGTTGCTTTTGACACTGTTTAATGCAAACTATCAATGCTTCATTCAGTTCTTTAGCTGTTAGCCATGAAGGAAATTGTTCAGAGTTGCTATTTCGTTTCTTATAATACATAAAACGCCTGCAATAAGCGATTACTCTGACCAGTTTTCTTAGTGTTGAGAATCTGGTCCATACTGGTAATTCTGATTGTTTGTCAATTGTAACGTAACTAACTTTGTGTGCCTTTGCTTCTAAATCTGTAGTGCATGCTATCTTCTTTCCATAATCAATATTTTTATTTTTTAGCCATCTCGGCCCTTCCATCTACAGCTGGTTAGAAATTAATTCAGCTGGCTTTAATCCTCGTGAAGCATAATCTACAGGATTGTCAGCCGATTTAACATGAGCCCACTGGCTGCTATCCATTACTGTCAAAACCTCTGAAACTCTATTCACGACAAATGTCTTCCAATTAGATGGATGTTTACTAAGCCACGCAAGTACTACTGTCGAATCTGTCCTTGCATAAATGTTCTTCTTGTGAATGTTTAATACTTCCGCTACTTCACACAACAATTTCGACACTAAAACCGCTCCGCACAGTTCGAGTCGTGGTATTGAAACTTGCTTAATTGGCGCAACCTTTGTTTTTGCTGTCACCAAGCGAGAGTAAACGACATCTTGTTGATCAACTACACGAATATAAACGACTGCTGCATAAGCCTGATTCGAGGCGTCACTGAATCCATGCAGTTCCAATGTGTCACCGTGATAAGTTCTTAACCACCTAGGAATCCGATATTGAACCAGTTGTTCGAGCTCGCTACGGTAAGTACACCATTCTGTTAACAATGTAGATGGTAACTCTTCATCCCAATTAATTCCACATAACCATAATTTTTGAATTAATATTTTGGCTTTTATGATTACAGGTGCCAACCAACCCCATGGATCGAACAACATTGATATGTGAGATATAACACTTCTCTTAGTTACAGGTATCTTCAATGGAGGCAGCTTGACTGTGTATACAAACTCATCGAGTTCTCTGGACCAGATAAGTACCAATATTTTCATTACTATATCTGTTTTCAATTCTAAATTTTCTTCTTCTTCCTTATCTTCTCTTATATGTTTCATTAATTCTAAATTATTGCTTTTCCACTTTTGTAAATCAAAACCTCCCTTTGCTAATAATTGCTTCATTTGGTAATATATTTCTTTTCCTTCAGATATGTTTTGGCAGCCGGTCATCAGATCGTCCATATAGAAGTCCGACAAAGTAATTTCACGTGCAATAGGAAAGTGGTCTCCGTCATCATGTGCAATTTGGTGCAATGTTCTGATGGCTAAAAATGGAGCTGATGCCGTGCCGAATGTTAATCTCAAAAGCCTCAGGTGTTGGATTTCGTCCTTAGGATGTTTCCTTCACAATATTCTTTGGAAATCAGTATCTTCCGAAGATATTAACACCTGCCGGTAAATTTTGACAATATCTGAAATTATGCAAATAAGATGCAATCGCCACCTCATTATGACGTGTCGTAACTCTGCTTGTAGATTTGGACCTACCATTAGTTCACTATTCAACGACACACCATTTCTACCCAAAGTTGATGCATCAAATACAACCCTAACTTTACTTGTCGTTTTATCTTCCCTTAGAACCGCATGGTGAGGAAGATATACGATCTTTATCGTTATCGATATGATCTTTGTTAATTAACTCCGATGGAATTATTTCAATATGACTCAAGTCAATATATTCGTTAATCACCTCAACATATTGCTTTTTTAATTCTAAATCTCTGGCTAACCTTTTCTCTAAGTTCAAAAATCTACGTAATGCAATATCTTTTGTTTGACCATTTACGCATTGTGGTGTAGCCGTTTTAAAAGGCAATCTAACGATATAACGACCGTCGGAATCTCGTTGCGTAGTTTGCTTAAAGAATGCTTCACATTCTTGTTCTTCTTCCGTGAAATGCCTTTTGGCACCCACGTTTCCTCTAATTCCCAAAACTTCTTTAAAAGATCATTATGATCAGCTTCTACTGTTAAATAGTTACAGCTCTCTACATGTTCTTCCCTTCCAGTGACTTCTCCCGACAGTATCCTACTTAATTCAGAATCCTGTGCTATTAAAGATCCCGGAGGACCTCTGGAAAGTCCTTGTTTGAGGACTTTACTATACACCGAGGAACTTAAAAGAATATCAATTTTCCCTGGTGTCTTCCAAGTAGGATCTGCTAAATTATACTGCTTGAGTTCTCCCCATAATGGAAAGTTGATTTCATTACAAGGAAGAATTGATGTTAATTTCTTCTGTACATGAGCCTTAACCGACAAAACAAAATGAGGATTGTACATTGATTGCAATCTTAAGTAAACAATATATATTGAGGTCAATGCACAACCTTTGTTATCTTCTCCTAGCCTTAGTGATGATTTATGACTGATATGTTTTTTAAGTCCTAAGAGTTGAACTGCTGACTCCGTAATATACGAAGCCTGCGAGCACTGGTCCAGCAAAGCGCGCAGAGTCACCTGTGTGCCTGTACCGGATGTAACCTTCACTAAAGCCGTAGGTAAAAAATCATGACTGCTAGAAGTTGCAGCACAGTTTGTTACAATGTTACTGGCATCGTCTTGTGTTGCTTTTGTATCAACTGATTGCTTAGGTTCTACATTAGAGTCAGTTGATATTGACGCGTCCTTAGAATGGAGTAAAGAATGATGCTTTCTTTTACATAACCGACATCTAGTCGGTAAGCGACACGCATATACTGCGTGACCTGACCCGAGACAATTAAAACATAATCCTTGGGTTTGGACAAAACTACGCCGTGAAGCGACGTCTTTATTACAAAATTTCTTACAATTACCACGTTTATGTTCTGATTTGCAAAATATACATGACAAAGTAGCTACGTGTAATGTAGGTATGTTTTTAGTGACAATGCTTTTTGAAGGGTTATTATTTAAAAATTCTAGTGAGCGAAACCTTTGTTCTAAAAACTTATTAAACTGATCTATTGATGGTAAATCTTCTGAATATTTACAAAGTTTTGCTTCCCATAATTTACGAGACTCAGGATCTACCTTCAAACTTAAAATATATATAACAATGATATCCCAAGTTTCAACCTGTATTCCCAAATTTTTGAGCGCATTTAAACAATCGTTGCTTGTATCTAATAGTTCCTTAAGAGATGCTGAAGACTCAACTGATATATTTTTCTGACTCGCTTAAATAAAACGCTTGAGTATACAAGATGCCATATACTTTTTATTATTATAGCAATTGTTTAATTGTTCCCAAGAAATCTGGTAATTTGAGCTACAGATAGGTATATTTCTCAAAAGTTAATCAGCCTCTCCAGTTAAATGACTTTTTAAATACTGAAGTCTCTGTACATCATCTAAAGAATTATTGTTATGAATAAGTGATAAAAATAAATCACGGAAGGTGATCCACTCTGCATTTTGTCCTGAGAACATAGGTATACTAATTTTCGGTAACTTTACATTGCAAGACTTAGCTGAACCTTCTGCACAATCTTGTGATATATTTCAGAAACTTTTGTTGCGCATAGTTTACTGAGTATCTCTCTTAATTCCGTTTTGTAGTCCAGATATAACTCTTCGGTAACTTCATAAACTTCTGATGAACAATAATTAGACTTGTTATATTCTGCTTCCTTTATTTCGCTTAATATTTTTAAATGTGTATCCAAAAATGAAGTCCACTGTGATTCCAATCTCTCCAATCTTACTTCAACATATGACTTAGAAATTCGATCCTTGGGCGACTTTTTGAAATTAGTCTTGGCTTTTGATATGGCCATATTAATGTCCATTTGAATTTTATTGTAGGCTTCCATATTGTGTAGATATCAATACAATAAATTACACCAATACAATGTTTACCAATAACCTTTTCATAGATGTAAACACTTAAGCCAAAGCGCAATCTTGTGCATGTGCACTATCTGTAGGCACAAGTTATTCCAAAGGAAACTTCATTAAATATTATAAGTCACTGTTAAAAATTTCTTCGAAATTTTTCTAAGTCGCTGACAAATTCTTCGAAATTTTTCTAAATGTTTGGACTTTTAAAAGACTTATAAAAAATCGGGCATGGATTCCTCGTCTCTTCACTTTTTTTAAAATTATTCTAAGTCCATGCAAACACTTTGTTAAATTTTCTAAGTCCATGCAAATTTACAAGTTAGATTGTTCAAGAAAATAAAGTTCAATTTACTTACAGTTTTATGTCCATATACACTGATACACGTCACTCACACATACACACGTACGACGTCACTGCTACTTGTTGTCCGTTTTCTCCGCTAGATGGCGCCATCGGCTCCTCGGGCTGCTGGTACTGAAAGGGACGCCCCGAGCAGCGACCCACTGCCCATAGGTGCGATAGCGACACAAAAATTGTTTCTCGGGAACCAGGTTTACTGACATCCGGCTCGAAGGACCATGACCAAAGTTCAGACTAAAGGCGGGTCACATCAGTGAAACACAAAAAAAGATGCTAGATCGATACAAAATTTATTTCTATTTGCTTACATACGTATGTTAGTAATATGTAAACCATACCGCGATCTATTTGTCAAGTGGCGCCATCTATCGAAGTACAAAATAACTTTTGCCCAATACTTACAAAATTATTGTAAGTACTCGCGTTAATATTACCCTACCTCAATCAGTAGTGCGTGCCTCTTGTTTCAACAGTAGGTGTTAATACAGATTACAATGTAATCAAATTTTATGTTAGTACTATTTGGCCTCGGAATATTTAGTTGATTGTATATCGCAAACCATCGCATCTCCAGGGATGAAAAGTATTTATGTCCATTTTCGGTATTCAAACTACATTTAAACAAAATTACTACTTACTCTAAGTTGTTTTTCCGTAAAGGCTTAACAGACAGACAGATCGAGTAACTATTGCGTTTTTATATATGCTAAATTTTTATATCTATAAACTTGAGAAAAGATTAGTCTCCCACAAAAATCTCCTTTATCCTTTATTTCATCCCGTTCTAGTTTTATTTATTAGTCTCCCGTCTATCTATTTGTAAACGACATAAATGACCGAAATTACCAAATTTACCAAAATTATTAAAATCACCAAAATTACCAAAAAGTAACCAAATTTACCAAAATGACGAAAATGACTAAAATGACCAAAATGGTCAAAACGACCAAAATTAATGAAATTACGTAATAAACCAAAATAACCAAATTGACAATGGCCAATATTACCAAAATGACTTTAATGACCCAAATGACATGTGACAAATCACAGTGACCAAAATGGCAAATCACAAAAACATATCCTAATTTCTTGGAATAAAAAGTATTCCTTGCCCACCCTCGAAATTAAAATTACATATAAATATACTAAACGGTCAAATCGTTCCAGTAGTTTTCTCGTAAAAGCATAATAAACAGTGACAAATATATTTTTATCCCGGAAACAATCCTATTTTTCGGGATTAATAGTATCCTATGTTCATTCTCGCCATTGATATATAATTAAGAAACTCAGTATATGTATACATATATATATATATATACACATATCGATACTTCGGGGCTCAAAGGGCGTAACCGCCATTTCGGCGAAAATGACTTTTTAATGCAGTCTTACTTATTTTTTTCTCCTCTATCGATCGGTATATGTAAAGTCTTACAATTCGCCAAAAAATGGCGCTTACGACCCCATTTTTTGTAGAAAATAAAACATATATTTTTAGCTTTTGTGTCGTAACAGCAACCAATGTTAATGATCATAAACGCGAGGGTAGTAAGCGACACCGTACATGATACAAATGTTTTTACGCCTAATATTTTACGTCGAAATAGTTTTAGTTTTGGGTCGTATGAGCAACCACTCATATTAATTAATAAATGTGAGGGTAGTAAACGACATACCTAGTAAACATAATGGTGCTCACGCTCGAATATATTCATTTTTAAAGAATCAACTTGCCCGATACGCCCTTAATTATTTCTGTACTTTAAAATAAAATGACACATACGTCGTGAAGTTTTAGCGGGAACTGAAAGGAGATGTGCTGTTCAGTTCTATTTACTAAAAATGTCTAAAATTACTCTAAAATTAGCAATATTTGTAGGATATTGATAGTTTTTCAGTAGTAATTAAGTGTTTTTGTGAGAAATGTGAACTGTATAGTCAAATGTGACCTTTTGAGTTGTCACAAGAACTCTGTTGAATGGCTTTAGTTGATAACCTACAGTTTAGCTGAGCTATACATAGGCTTAAGAAAAGAAGAAACTATATAGTAATCTAAGATCTGGCTTAAAGGTCTAGATGCCAAGCCATAAACCTAAATAATAATAATGACACATACGTTTAACAGTTAACTCTAGTTTTTATGCGCCCTTTTAGTAGTCAATATAAGTACCTATAGTTCGACGCGAATTTTATGACGGCTGCGATATAAGCTGCAAGCAAAGGCGTGCGCAGGTACAGTCAAGTTGATACTTCAAGATGTTTTAGATAATATATATTAATAATAATAGCTTATTAATATATATTAGTTTATACTTTTTAGGTTTTTAGTTTTTGAAATCGATTTTTTAAACGAAAATTTTTTTATTTGTTACTTTTTAGTGTCTAGCTATGTATGGGTAGACCTACGCTCCTTAAAAAATATAGGTCCCAGAAATGGGAACAAAAAAATGATCGTAAAATGAAAATTACTGGGCCAAACTAGGTTAAATTTTTAGGGAACTAAATGGCAGCTATTCTACATCAAACGAAAAAATAATCATGTAAATCGGATCACAAATCTCAGAGTAATTGGTGTACATATAGAACGGAATGAGTTTTTTTTTTCATAAAAATGTTCATAAAATAAAAACTGCTGGGCCAAAGTATATTATATTTTAGGGGACTAAATAGCGACTATTCCGCATCGAACTAAAAAAGAATCACGTAAATCGGATCATAAATCTCAGCGTAATCGGTGTACATATGGAACGGAGTGAAAAATTTTTACATGAACAATTTTCATAAAATGAAAACTACAAAGCCAAAGTATATTAAATTTTCAGGCAACTAAATGGCAGCTATTTAACATAAAACTAAAAAATAATCATGTGAATCGGATCACAAATCTCAGAGTAATTGGTGTACATATGGAACGAAATGAAATTTTTCTCATAAAAATGTTCATAAAATAAAAACTACTGGGCCAAAGTATATTATATTTTTAAGGGACTAAATGGCAACTATTCCGCATCGAACTAAAAAAGGATCACGTAAATCGGATCATAAATCTCAGCGTAATCGGTGTACATATTGAACAGAGTGACAAATTTTTACATGAAAAATAATCATAAAATGAAAACTACTTAGCCAAAGTATATTAAATTTTTAGGGGATCAAATAGCAGCTATTCTGCGTCGAACAAAAAAAGAATCAAGGAAATCGGATCTTAAATCTCGGAGTAATCGGTGTACATACATAAAAAACATACCAATCAAATTGAGAACCTCCTCCTTTTTGGAATTCGGTTAAAAATTTAAATTAAATAGGCAAATAAAGGAAGAGTAAGAAACTCTTTCTTTTTCTCTCTTTACTTGCATATTTAATTAACTGAAGAAAACAAAGCAACAGTCTACAAACTGGTAGAATTAGTAGGCAAATTGTGGGTCACGACCATCTCTGATCACACATCCATAAAATTTAGGGATGTAAACGCCCCAAACGTATAATTTTCCGGGGCGTATAAGAAATCTATTTTTGTTACTTTTAAATATATTTGAAATATAATTTAACAGTGTTTTGCATCATAGAATTTTAAGACTTTTGGGTTTAGAATGGTTTATTTAGGCCAAGAATCAAAAAAGTGATATCCGAAATAATATTTTATATTTTGTTTTTCGGCTCTCCTGAAAAGTCGAGTTTTGGTGCTTACGCCCTTTGAGCCCCGAGGTTTCGATATATATGTTTATATATACACTATATTAATATATACTGAGTTCCAGCGAAATCGGTCCAGTAGTTGTTCCGTGTAGGGATAATAGGGATTCCTTCCTTTTCTTTATTACTTTACGTCCAAAGTCCAACCACTTGTTATTTTATTTCAATAAGAATTTGAAAATAAAACCCACAATTCGGAACAACTTTCAGTCATGAGTCAAATGTTGAAATAAATTATCGAGGCAGAATACAAATCTATGTAAAAATACCAGTTTATTAATTGCTGTCGGGTACTTACGACGTTACATTTTTACTAATTTGACGTTCAAGTTTGTTTCAACATTGAATGTTTGGTATTTTCGAACAATACTTGAGACGATAAATAGATCAATGCAGGGTTTCTACTATATGTTAAGTGGGAATTGATTTTGAGTTGTATGATGCCTCAGGCTGGTTACCCCGCAGTATAGAGAAGAGGCTCACCACTGGCTACAGCCCATAGCTTAACCATCGAGGCGCACCGTGAGGGTAGTACAAAATAAGACGACGGGTTGTCGCCCTTTCATGGTCTTATTCATATCGAGTTAGAGTAACTTTGAAGGCTTCTTTAAGAACCATAAAGAAGACTTCAAACTTATTCTAACTCATTATGAATAAGACCATCTGTGTTTTATTGCTCTTAATTTAACTTAAAATATATATACAAAATTCTTATGAGATATCTATGTGATTCAAAACTAACATTGCTTGTATGGAGTTTATGTCAAAGTTTAAACAGTAGTAAGGAAAATAAATGTATAGTAAAGATATAGAAATCCGTCACAAATAAAGAAATAGATATCTTTGACCGTAAGGTATGTGGTAAGGTCACGTTGGAATCACTATGTTAATTTTAGCTCTTTAGTGCCGGCTCGATCGGTAAGATACCACGCCCTCCCAGAATATCGGCGTGTTAATCATGTTTCGTGCGATGAGTGAGACTGTCGATGGACCACTTTCCCTCCTCCTACACCATCCCCTGTCCTATCTCCATTCATTCCATATGCCATTTCTCCTGTCTGGTCCTCATGTACTTTGCTCTCATTCTAAAGGCTGGCAGCGCCTTGGTTTCGCGCCTGGTGTTGCAAACGTCTATTTGTCGTTAACTATTTTCCAGCACGTGGGTTGTCTGTCCATTTGCCGACTTCGCAATTTTAATAAATAAGTACACGAGCATTTATAACAGGCGAGATTGTAATTTCTTATATTCCATATTGATGCCTAATCTGTGTATATCTATAAATATTTATAGAATATGTTTCGGAAGTAAAATATTCAAATGAAATGTGTTACTTACTAAAAAAAAGCAAATGTAAACCCCATCCTTTAATAATTCCATTATTTTCTATAGCTGCATAACTCGTATCTTCCATTAATTTTTCAGCGGCTAAAAATTCGTAAAGAACAAATAATAATATTTATATAGTAAATACAGGAAATAAATGTTCAATCAATTATTAGTAACGCCTTAGACCTTTTTGGCATATATAGGAGAACCAACACTATCGTTGGCATCGAGTTAGTGAATTGTTATGTTTCAATTTATTCAAGATATTAAGAAATCTTAATATTTTTATTTTGTATGGGATCTCATTTTCACGTTTAATTAATTTTATCCCGGAAACTATCCCACTTTCCGGCATGAAAATCGTTATATATCCATGATCAGTATTAAAGCTACATATATACAAAAGGGTATACCGGGTTTCAAAGTAAAAACTTCCCTGCGGCGTTTTCTACTTTTACTATGGGGATCGTTTTGTTATCAAATGAAAATAATTCACCCAAATGTTTAGCTTTTTATCTTACGAAAAACCTATTTTTACGTTTAATTTTTTTTTCAATAGTTGAATTACAAATTAACACATGGTGATTTTTTACCAATATTTGGGAACAAAAATAATGAAACAATATTTTTGTTGTAATTCCCGAATGAAAAGCCGATTAAAAAAAACAATTTTTGTTTATCTCGAGTTTTTAAATTTTTTCTCTTATATTTGAAACGACTTTAAAATAATAACTTTCTTCACTTTTGTTCAAAAAATAATACATTATAAATTATATCTTTTTTCTTTATAGGTAAGAAAATTTTTTTGGTGTTAATATATTAGATAGAAATTACTGATTCTAAAGTCAATTCCCAATTCTGTAAGCACTGTGTATTGCATGTATATGAATTTCTTCTTCTTCAGCCAATCTCAGTCCACTGCTGGACGTTTCCTGTCTTCCTTGGTTTCCTGTCTTGCGCAGATCATCAGTCCACCGGGCTGGCGGGCGTCCTACGCTACGTTTGCCGAGACGAGGTCTCCACTCCACGACTTATTTGCTCCATTGGCCGTTGGTCCTGCGGCAGACGTGCGCCGTCGACTGCCACTTGAACTTGCTAATTTTGCGAGCTATGGCGGTTACCTTCGTTCTCATACGGATGTCCTGACCTGTCTGATTTTATCCATAAGAGAAATACCTAACATAGCTCGCTCCATAGCCCGTTGAGCGACTTGGAATTCGTGGATCAGTCCCGCTGTCAGCGTCCACGTCTCGGCGTATATCATAATGGGTAGGACGCACTGCTGCTATATTGGCTTCCCGCTCGAAGTTGTGCCTACCGACCTGTATTTTCTGTCCAAGGTAGACATTTTCCTGCACAACTTCCAGAGGGACACCATAGACGTTTACCTCTGCATGACGTATTTATTACACATGACAATCATCTTGTCCAAATTCATGCTGAGATCGACCCGTCGGCACGATTCGTTTAGGTTGTTCACCATGTCGGCAAGTACTTCCAACGTCTCTGCAAAGATGACAATATCGTCAGCGAAACGTAGGTGGGAGATGCGCTTCCCGTTGATAGTGATGCCCCGTTCATTCTATTCCAGAGTGTTGAAGATATCTTCCATCGCGTTGGTGAACAGTTTCAGGGAAATAACATCCCCATGTCTCACCCCGCGATCAAGAGTTTAGGCTTCGCCCTCCGGTTATGGATCTGAATGGTCCAGGATTTTCAACAAAACTCGAATAATACTTAAGATAAAAAGCTGAAAATTTGGGTGAATTATTTTAATTTGATAACAAAACTATTCCCATAGTAAAAGTAGAAAACGGCGTGCGGGCAGTTTTCATTTAGAAACCCTGCTTACACCCTTTCATCAAAAACTGTACCCCAGGGGGGTGATGCCTGAAATTGTCGCTCTCTTTGTATTCTTTGGGTGAGGGGTGAAAAAGTCACAGTAATAGTCCTTGGCGGGACTCCTAGTAGTCCAATTGTATTCCGTGGCGGCGCATGTGTTGTATGTATGTGTTGTTGTCCTTCAGTGTCAGAGTGGTCAGTAGGAAGTTGTGGCTGAGTGAAGCCCTGAAGCACTTTGGTTGTTCGGGCGTCTAGAACGTGGGCGCTAAGTTTCGTAGCAAATGTACCAGTAGGAAGTCTGGCAGAGATTTTTAGGCGTGGCAGATAAGGTACAGAAGGCTTGGGGTGGTCTTCTGTGCCTTCAGCTGTGATACGGAGAGTGGAAAAGTGTCACAAGACGCCGACCCTCGAGGAAGGGAGACATCGGAGGCCGTCTTCCGATGCCTCCGGGTGGAGAGTAGTATCGGAGGGTAGAGGACTTCCAGTGCTGCCAGATCCGTCCGACAGGGTCTACCTTTCGTAGCGAGCGCAGGGACAAAGTCGTTGCCCACCTTCAGTACCATATATTCTGCGTTGGATGACAACAGACTATATGAACGACGGAGAAAATGATGAGTTTTTTTTTAGATATTAGTCTGTTTGTTCGGGGTTTATGTAAAAACTGATGGGCCGATTTCAATGTGGCTTTTGTGGATCAATAGCAAATTTAGGGATAGGGATTAGGGATTTGTTTTGGATACAACTTGAAAAATACGTAAACTATTCTTTTAATTCAAATCCTTTTTGTGTCCCGGGAATCCCGTGGGATTTTTCTTAACTTAGAAAAATTCTAAGATCTTTAAAAACAATGGAAACAAAAACTGGTTTCAATAATATACTTTAAGAAGTTTCTTCGTTAAGAAGATACGGGTTATTTTGAATAATGATACCGTAGCTAAATTATGCAAACATAGGACGATTGTCACCCTTACGGAAACCTTGTTTGTGTTGGGACTACCAAGCACTTACACAAATTATTGATTTTTATTAAGTACACAGCAATTTTTCGATCTACGCTGGGGAGTTATTAACAAGAGACGAGGTATTCGCGACGCCTCTGGAGTAACAAAAGTCGATATTCAGCAATAACCATTTTACAGCGGGTCGTAGGGCTTCCTGTTTCAGTCAGTAAAAAACTAATTAAACTGCTAAAATTATGCATGCTACTTACCTTCAGTATTGCAGGCAAGCTTGTGCGCAATGCCTATAAAGGGCAAGTTCTCACTCTCTCTATAAGTCTTAATAGTCGCAGCTAGTTTATACATATTTCTTCTTCTATATCTAAAGAGAACTGTCCATAGCAATACGATAATACAACTCAACAGCAGTATCATATTCACAAATATCTATCAACACTTAAAAGAATGACTATTATAAATATTTAAAGTATTTTAAATTATGATAGTTTTTTTAAAATCTTTTTTACGCAATGATTTTAGAAATCATTGATTAACTTAGAGTTGTATGTACTTCGTATTGTGTTGTGAAGAGTGATTATAAATTTTATATTCTGTATTTATATGCGATGTAAGTCTGCTTACTATATTATTTGCTAGCTTTTGCTCGCCCGTTTCACCCGCGTTAAATTATAAAGTTAAATTTCATTAAACCCAGAACCCAATTTCCCGATACATATAACCTGGGTTTCTTCAAATCCCGTGTGAATAGGTACCTTCTAGGTAAGCGTGCTACATCGTAGACCACATCTTTGCTCCACATAGGGCAAGATTGTGGTCAAACGCGAACCTATACTAGAATAAAAAAAAAAAAAAAAAAACTATATACTGGGTCAATTTGTAACCGAATAAAGACATTTCAAAATCCATAATCTAGAAAATGCAGTATAGTGCGATACTGAAATTGAAATGTATGATACTTGAGGCTATAAGTGTCAATTTTTTTAAGTGGAAACGCGACTAAATAGAACAACCTCGATAGAAAACAATGCCAAACCTGCGTTTGAATATTTCAAAAAATTACCTGGTTATCCTACATGACAAAGTATTTCGATACTTATTGCATACATTACACTCAAGTAACTGGAATTTTTTTTCAATTGGGGTTTTATTTAGATTTACTTCGGAGCAGAATCAACGTAATGCTGCCATCTTACTAGTTGCTTGCCTGCGTCTTTGGTTTCGCATTCATTTGGATTCTGCGTCGTATGAGTAACGTATGTTTTTTCTGCGCGTTTACGAAATCAAAAAGAAAGATTATTTTAAATCAGCAGGATGTAACGAGTCTTGTGATAGTCGCAACATTTCACGTAAAAAATTAATTATTAAAAATAAATGTATTTCTACAAATATTTGACCACTGACAGAGTATAGTGCGGACCATTAAGTAAACCTAGTAAGACTCGCATTGATTCCTACTTATGGTAAAGTATGCATTTATATGTATATAAGATAGTTTCTATTCCGGAATATGGGAAAGTTTCCGGTATAAAATTAAGTAATAATAACTAATAAAGCGATTATACTGACTTTTTCGACTTTTTTAGGCTGTTTGAAAAAAAAAATGGTCTTTTTGTTCCATTTTGGTTCTCATAGGTACTTATACTATTCGAGACTTTTCAATACTTTGTGGAACGTTTTGGTACATTTGATTTTTTTAGTACGTTGATCTTTTTTGATAGTTTTTAATATTTTTGATTCTTTGCGGTAGTTTTTGGTACTTTTCAGTATTACTTGATAACTTGACTTTGGTACACTTTATATTTTTTGGTATATCTTAGACGTTTTATTACTTCTTAAATTGTTAATACTTATTAAGACTTCTTACTGACTTAAAAAATCTGCTCTTCATAACCCTTAACCCAAGAACAACTTGAGCGTCTTCAAAATTTGTGTATAAGGTTCATATTTGGCATACGGAAGTATGACAAATTCTCTAAATTCCGTAAAACACTCAAGTGGTTGCCAATTCGTGTTTGCCGAAATACTCATATTCTTTGTCTTATTTGTGCCGAATACTCCTCATTTTCTTAAAGAACGCTTTGATTTTATTTCGTGCTGCCGTAATTTACTCCCTTTCACTAAATTGAAACCAAAAACACTTGCGCATAATTCAACTTCTTACAGCAATTTTATCGTTAAGGCTATACTGCTTTAGAAAGCCCTGCTAGTTGCTATCAGATAAGTAAAATCGTTTCCAATAATCAGCAACAGTGATCAGAAAATATGACCTGTTCTTGGAATATGATGATTTTAAATGTATGCACATAGACAGATATGAGAAACTCTTTGACCACTACCCGCCATCAGAAGGCTGGCTCATATTTCGCACAACAAATAGTTATTGCCATACAGGGCGGCAACGCGGTATTGATCTGCTACATAGCGTATTGTGGCTGTCGAGGGTAGAACTTTCTGGCAGCGTAAACCGGTCTCTAGACTTTTAGAAAAAGGTGGAAGTTTCTGGAAAGAAAGGACAAGGACAGTTACATTTTAGAAAGGGATAGATGATAAACGAAAGTTCTAGAATAAAAAGTTCGGGAAGGAAAGGACAGAGATAGATATATTTTTTTTATTGCAAGAGTTCAGCAGACAGGCAAACGGCCCACTTGATAGACGGCGGTTACCATCGCCTATGGACATTTGCAACATCAAAGGTGCTAAAAATGTGCTGCTGCTCTCTTAAGGGAGAACTGGAACCTGGTCACTAATGCTGGAACATAACTCAGGGTTGTTACGGTGACATACTTTAGACCAGGGGTGTTAGCTATCCAGTCGGGCAAATGCTCTACCACCTGGCATGATAGATGTTAGAGACGATAGATGATGAACGAAAGTTCTGGAATGAACATGAAAATGGTTCGGGAAGGAAAAGACAGAGACAGATAGATGTTTAAAAAGGGGTAAATATTAAATAAAAGAACAACGAAAAGAAGATCGAAATTATGGGTTCCAGAAGATTCTTCCGGGTATAAACGCAGTATAAAGCGCGTCTACCGGGCAGTTTAGAGTTGAGTTTACTTCAAAACAGTGAAGCGACAAGTGCGATACTAAAGAGTTGTAAGAGAAGATTAATAGAAGATAGTGACTAGTTTAGTGCACAGTTTAGTAGTGAGTTCAGTGAAAAGTTAAGTGGGCAGTTCAGTGAAGGAGGAGTTTAGTGTAGTTTAAAGGGAGATCCAGGATCGAGCTATGCGCGGTAAATCCGGAGGTGAGCGCTGCAGTAGCAGGAGGTGGTCTACACCATATCAGCGATGGTATTGTGAGCAAGACATCTTATCGTTGGGACAGTACGTCGTTAATTGTGCGTGTAAGCACGACCCTGCGAAGAAGAATCACGTACGGCTGTACAAGTCAATAAAAGCATTAAAAAAAAACCGGTGTTTACTTCCAAGTCTTAGTGCGTACCCCCGCTCGCTCGTTACAGTGTTTTAGGTGTTTGTTATTTATATACAAAGAAACATATGTTTATTATTATACTTTATATATAAATATATATTTTATTATTATACAAAAAAAATATATTTATATACAAAGATTTATGTATTTTTGTAGATATGTATTTGTATGTCATGTATACCCAATACCCAATATTAATTACTATTTATCCCGAAAAATAGGTTAGCTTACAATAGACAAATTAGAAAAAGCTTAAATGAATCTTTCGTAAATCAAATATAATATTAATGCATTACAACTGGTGTGAAAGCTTGCTGGCTATAAACGAAGGTTACGTATAAGGCGTGGCTAAGCTGCAAGGAAAACTCTAGTTTAACAGCGGGACAACAGACAAAAAGCGTTTTTTGATCGATTTCTTAGCGGTTGTTACAGTAATATACACACTTTATTACGGTGAAAAAAGTAAATGTCTATCTTGATCATATTTCTGAGGTAACCCCTGTATTCAAAACGCATTTTAGATAATATTTCTCAAGAAAAAATGATTGAAAAGTAACCTCTAAACGTGTTATTTAATCTTGTATATTGTTATTTCTGTTAATCGTACATCGCTAAAATAAATAACAGTTAAATATCATATTATAAGAAATATAATCATTATATTTCTTTCATTCGGTTGCTTAGCGAATTGGGAAGTAATTAATTATTTTGTTATAAAGCCGAATTAACATTACGAAACTAGTTTCATGCATGATGAATCTAATTTCATGACACTACTTTCAGTAGCTTTATTATGCATTGCAAAATGTTGTCATGCAAATGTTGTTGTATAAAATTAAGAAAAGGTTGTATGGAAAGAAAATACGTTGGTGAATTCGAGGGTGGCTAGCAAGAAAGCATCTGGGTGCGACACAGTTAGTTTCTGAATTAGCAGATGAAGATCCTGAGAGCTATACAAACTTTTTCCGAATGAGTGTAAATAATTTCATCTCTATTTTTGTGTTGAGGGTGTTTCGGATCCCAGAGACACTCATTTCGCTGGTATTCATTAATAAATTTTATATTTTTATCAGCCGTCCAAATTTGGTTTAACATTTCCGCCCTTACTACTAAAAAGCATACGTCCTATCAGCGCAGGCATTTTTTACGTGTGCAGCGCAGGCGACACTATGGTAGAATTATTTTCTCCATGCAGTTAAGGTCATAAATAATCGGAGCAGTGAAGTGAGTATTTCTCTCTCCCACTCACGGGCTTTATGAGCAGGCATAGTTATACGCATTATTGTTGTCGATAGTGTATTTAGTTTTATCATTTTGTGGGTTAGTGATATAAATGAAAGAAAAAATAGATAATACAACGTATTTATTAGAATAAGAATAATAATTATTTAAAATAAATTATTCATGAGGTATCTATGTATTAAAAAATAAATATAAATACTTATATCTAAGTTTAAAATTAACAGCAAAAAGATAATAATGATTTTTATAAGAATGATAATCTTTCTTTGATAAGAATGAGTTTTTATCGTTAATGGCGTTGCGCCCGCGCAACATGCTCACCGCTCTAGCCGGGCTGAGGCCGAGTTTGATTAATGACCCAAACTGCTCGGAGAAAATAGTTCTACTATAGTTTCGTAATGTAAATTCGGCTTAAATGACTTCAAAAATCACGCTTGCCGGTCCCAATGTATGGAATTTATGAAAACGCCCCAGGCCTTTGTACAGAACGGACGCACCGCTTTGCGGGAGAGCTCCGCCATTGAAAAATAATATGAAATAATGTTGAAAAAATGATTGGGACCTCTCAGTCACATATCAGGCACATATTCACTTGCATTTCACTTTTCGAAATTCGACAACCGGGATTCGGGGCTGATTTTTCGCAGGCAACCCTATACCACTGTCTTCATAATAAAAAATCTTTATTTTCATTTAGTTTTAATTAAATAATCAGACCGGTGCAAAATGATAGTATCGATTTACCTGTTTATACCTGGCTACCCGAGAGTTGTGTTGTGTGGGAAAAAAATAGGCAACCTAACATTTGCATATTCTATTAGCTTCATACTTTCGATTGGTGTAGAATTTGTTTAATAAACAAACGGGTGAAATGTTTTTTTTTAAATTATTAAATAGTCATATACTGGACTGAAATTTTTTAGGCAACCCATATGCAATATATTTATTGACACATGAAATTTAATATAAAATAGGTTTCATCAAATAAGTATCTCGGTGAAGGCAGTTGTATAGCGGGATCTTAGGCTAATAATATTTGGCAACCGCACCAATGACATTTGTGAATTAAATGAAATATAAATACAAACGAACATGAGGTAGAATTTTTATGTGAAGAGTCAGTAAAAAGTTGTAAGGTCAAAACATTGCAAACAAGCCTTGCTAGTTAACCTTGAAAATATTTTTTTTTTTATTAAAAATAATATTAAATTTAATAAAATTTTATAAATAAGCTAAAGAAAATAAGAATTGATGTCTGAAAATCGTCACATTTGAGTTGTATCCTTGAAGTTAGTTTTGTTTGAATTAGTTATCTTAATTAGATATAGGTATATAGAAAAGTATCTAATTATTTTATGAACAACACTTCCTTTTATATAATTGGCATAACTTAAATGAGATAATATCAATATAAGTTATTTCATTTCGTTCTAAAATTCAGTCTTAATTAGCAATTAGGTGCTCACGATACTTAAAACAATTTTTTATGAGATGCTCATTCGGAAGGAGTATTAGGGGAATTAACTAAATTTAATTTGACTTTTTCTCGCAGATAGTGGATCGGCAGATGGAGCATTTTGGGCGTTGTGAGATACTAAAGGGACGCGCCCAGGTTCAAATCTTAATGCTAAATAGCGCAAAACACTAAAGTGGTGACATTATATTTTTGAAAAATCAATACCATTGTCAGGAATCGAATCAGCTAGTTTTGAAAAAACATACATCAGTATGGATAATAGAACATTTGGTTCAAAAACAACCTTTTCCTTGGTTTGTCCTTTGACATTCCTTCACAGGATTTTATCCTTAGCAGCTACACCTAGATTTGTTACTATACTGGATGTGTTTATTTTTTAAAATCAGCCTAAAACGGTAACTTTAGTTTTCGTCAAAATCGGCCTCGAGACTGCTTTGAGTGTTATTCGCTTTTGAGGATAGTTTAGGACTTGGTCCTGCAGGGCCACTTGAAGAATTCCTCTTGTAAACGATAACATTTCCGTTACAACATACGAAATTGCTACCATCGTATTACTTAATGTCACGATAGTTTGATTCATTATCGTGGCCGTTGAGAAGGGACAAAGAAACATTCAAATATCCATACAGTCACAGATATTTCACGTAGTATTAATTAATTATAACTATACAAGTGACTGTATGTAAGTAAAAATTGAAGACAGCTGTATGTATTACGCTTAACGACTATATGTAATGTGAATGCTTTCAGTTAATAGATGACTTATGTTTCAGCTCGTATGGCAAATTCTAGTAATTTTGTTTCGTATTTTGGAGAAATATTAATATTTACGAAGACCAAACCACTCAACGGGCTATAAAGCGAAGATTTGCTAGGTTTTTGTTTCTCTTAGGAATAGGATTAGAAATGAGGATATCCATAAAAGAACCAAGGTAACCGAAACAGCTCGCAAAATTAGCTAGTTGAAATATCGGTGGGCCAGTCGTGTCTGCCACAAGACCGATGGCCGATGGAGTAAACGAGTCCCGGAGTGAAGACCGCGTCTCGGTAAACGTCGTACCATACATCCTCCACCACGATGGTCACCGGTAGGTGCTGAGTGAGGAAGATTTCTTTTATTGCAGGAGTTCCGCAAAAAGGTAGACGGCCCACCAAAAAGTTGTGGTAGCCTAATGGTTATCGCACGCGCCCCTAAATCGAAGGGCGCGGGTTCGATCCTGGCCGGAATGCATGCACCTCTAAGGTAGTTTTCTGACCTAATATGCATATTGTTACAATTACCACGTGCTAATAACGGTAAAGGAAAACATCGTGATGCAACCAGCACATCGAGATAAACGATGTGTTAAATTTGTCAAGCCGCCTCGGACAAGTCCGTTACTCTATAGTGGGAGGACCGAGCCCAGGACATTTATAGACTGTTATT
Organism: Dendrolimus punctatus; assembly: GCA_012273795.1. Taxonomy (NCBI): domain Eukaryota; kingdom Metazoa; phylum Arthropoda; class Insecta; order Lepidoptera; family Lasiocampidae; genus Dendrolimus; species Dendrolimus punctatus. The sequence continues at coordinate 15,001,665 of CM022534.1, read as the reverse complement.
ATTATATGGACATTTGCAATACCAAAGACGCTACAAATGCGCTGCTGCTCTCTTAACTGGAACTGGACTGGAACCTGTTTACTAATGCCGGAACACAAGACAAAGTTGTTACGGGGGTCGATAAAAATGAAACCACCATATTTTATAATTAATTGTCTTTATTATAAATCGCCGCCTTAGGGACTTATTATTAGAATTATACACTTAGACAATGTCCTGCCATTTTGCTATACATTAAAGCTTCCCTGGCGCGTGCTGTGGGAGCGAATGCGCGCGACCTTACGGCTTATCATTACAATAAAGACTACCCCTCGAGCTGCTGGACTCGGCTAACGGCAGGGTCCTGTGGTGCCTCGGAGTTCGATGTTACGAGAACAAACGAACATTCCTGAAAGCACGTCGGCTGTATTTACGTCGCCACAGCGGCATATTCAAGACCAGGGGTAGTCGCAATCCAATCGAGCAAATACTCTACCACCTAGCTGTTGATTGTTTTGTAGCCTCTTGCGACAGGCCGATCGGCCGCAGGAAATTGTATTATTTTTCCTTTCCTGCACGGATAGTCGGAGGATAGGGATGAGTGACTCCGACTTGGAGAGGGCTACGTCCAGCAGTGGATTGCGATTGGCTGACGACCACGACGACAGTTTTCAAAATCAAAAGTATCTTTTTGTGTTCACAATATACTTACATATCTATATTAATTATGTCTAACTTGACTCTGATACTGTAAATCATCAACTTATTGTTAAATCCCGGATGTGTTTACAACATTCGCTTTAAAACCCGGATTCCACGAAAAATAGCAGGAGTCTTTCTAGATTTTTCTCTCAGTGCTCTATCACTGCTATCCATAGACTACATAAATATAATAAGAGAGTGATATGTTATTCAGCCGCCAGCTGCGATGCCAATCACCCTTCGTGTCTGATAAATAAATTTTGCTATTTTATTAAAATTTGAAATTGCATTCGATACTGAAAGATTTTTTCTTTTAATTGGCCTACGACGGTAAAGGATAACGAGCGTGATCTCTTCAACGTCCATTTTGGTGTCGTGAATAAGTGATACTAATCTTAGCTGGCATGCGCTTTGGCGGCTAGTTTTAGCGTCTTACGGACGCCAAGGGTAGTCACGGAAGCGCTGCTGGCGTCGCTGCCATGGCATCCAGTGAGTTATGGCACTACAACTAATTATTCTGAAAGCGTTTTTAAAAACAATTTACATATAATGTTGAATCCTTGATTTATCAATCTCTTTATTTTTATCTTTTTCTTTCTACTCCTACTCTTGTCAGCGTATTTATATTCTTCATTCAATTATACTACAAAAAATAGTTTTAAAAACATTATTTTCTTCGTTCTAACTTAACTTTATATCCGTCCACAGCTTTCAGCATTATGTCTACTTTCAATCTCATTTTTGGAATGGGACTTTTCTCTGGTTCACCAACAACTTTGAATCGACGCAGAATGCTCGCTAGAGACGTCTTTATCGACATTAGCGCGTATTGATAACCTGAAAAAGTTACGTTAAATGAAAGAGACAGAAAAATAGTGGTCTTCACTTCAGGGACACCCTTAGATATATTTTGTGCTGTCATAAAAAAAAACTTACTTTAATATTGTACCGGTTTTCCAATAAAATGGTGAGAGTACTTCCGTTTCGATGTTTTGAAATATTGGGACGTTTCTTACATCTCCCAAACTATTATTGTACGCAAACTGCCAAGCTCTTACGCATTTTTAATTTTTGGTGTTGTTTAACCCAAATATGTACATAATTTCAAAATCTAAATCTTAGCAGACTTACATCGCGGCTGCACCGCGGGTCAAACTCTAGTGCGTGTAACTCTTGTTTAAAAAGCAGGCAATATATATATTATATCTATGGGCATAGATATTATTCCTGCCAGGAGATGGGATAGTTTGCGATATAAAATTAAGTGAATCTTCCGAGGGCACTCAGCACTATCAAATTTTTATATACAATTTAACCTGTATTAATGCTTGCTTTTTAATGTAAATCCTGGAACCCAATTGCAACGTTATGTACCGGGACCAAATTTTAATCTAAGCCAATCTTGAATCCACCTGAACAAGCACAAAAATAATAAAATTGGTTCCACTTTTACAGGTTTGGCGGCACCACCTGCCGGACTAATTGTGAATTTAAGGCATCCCGGGACCACTTGAAAACATAAAAAATAATTGATCTAAATCCTGGAATCCGATTGCAGCGCCATGTACTTGGTTCAAATGAGAATCTTAACCATGCCGGGACCTACTGGCCCACATAACAACAATAATTAAAAGATTAACCGGTCCCGGTAGATGGCATTGCAATCAGGTTCTAGGATTTAGACCATTTTTTGTATTTTTTAGTCGGTCTCGAGATGGCATAGATTCATAATTGAACGAGACAAGTGGGGTTACAATCAGGATTAAGGTTAAAGGGTAAGCATTAATGCGGGTTATATTGTATTTAATTTTATGTTAGTGTTATTTACCCCCGGAAGATTCACTTCATTTTATATCGCAAACTATCCCATCTCCCGGGATGAAAAATATCTATGCTCATTTTCAGTTAATACTGAGTATTAATATACTACATATGTACAAAGTTACTGCAAAACCGATCCAGTCAGTAGTCCAGTAGTTTTCCCGTGAAAGCTTAATAGATAGAGAGACCGAGTTACTATAGCATTTATAAATGACTAGCCCCGTCAGACGTCGCCCTGCCCGGGAAAGCTTCAATCGATGTGCCGACAGCAGCGTCACCTACCGGGTCCAACTGTGAACCAACTCAGAAACCTTCTCTGGCTCATGCACAACAACTTTGCTAAATTTCATCACATGATCAAATGTATAGTTTACGATTCTATAAACGACATACAGACAAACATTCATTGTTATACCTATATATAAGAAGATGAAGAAGAAGATGATGAATATTTACATCTGTACAATTGAGAAAAGATTAGTTGCTCATTCAAACTTGTATCCTTTTTTTTGATGACGAAAGGAAATGTCTTTCTTTGGGACACCATCCTCGGGCCTGAGGGGAAAGCTTTATACCGGGGGATGTGTGGGACTCCTGAATGACCTGTTTCTGACGTGGGTGGTAGCGTCGCGGTCAGCTGGGTGAAATGGGCCCCGAAGTACCATTTGCTGCGAATCATCTGGGCCAGCTAGGATACAAATTAATTAGGTGTAATAAAAACTCGCTGATTCTAATCAATTAACTAAAACGATATATAACTAACTACTTTTTCGAGTGATGCGATACTTTGTATTTCGGGAATCCCGCGGAAATTTATCCGGGAGTGTTTAATGATGGGCAATATACATAATACTTAGCTTATTCGGGCCCAATTGATACTAAGACAATATAATTCGAGACCTTTCACATTTTCCTGAATTTCCTAACTTCGGAACCGCGTGATACTGGTACTTGCTTGATATGACAGTTTCTCTATTTATTAGAAATCTTTAGTACAAATGTAGCTATGTATACCTTTAGTTTGTCGACTTATGGTAATTGTAGCCACGCGAATCGATTAATTATGAACTTACCAATGCAATTCCTGGGACCGATACTAAACGGCATATAGCTACATGGATGTTTTAAGTTGAAGCGTTCAGGTAAAAATCGATCCGGATCAAAATGTTCAGCATCTGGGCCCCAGTAGTTTGGGTCCCTGTGAGCACCCCATATCGATACGCAGACCCCGGTTCCTGCTGGCAATATGCGCCCCGATGCTAGAAATATAACAACGATTATTTTTAAGTATCATTCTGAATTGTCATGTAATCAGTAATAACTTACAATCGCATGCAGGGACTCGTTTCATTCGTTAAGATTTTACAAAACAAGGGTTTTGGAACAACGAAATAAATGACCGGTATAGACGCAACCTAATTCTAACTATAAAGGTTAAGGTGTTCTAATTATAAATAATATTAAAATATTAATTAGTTGTTTTGTTATATTTTCCTTCTGTGAAGGTGACGTTGTTAATAGGCACTAATGGAAGACCAGCGTTGGTTGTTATCAACCAGCATTTGCTGAGTTAGGGCCTGTTTAGAGTTAGTTAAGTTTTTGGTTTTTATTAAACTGTTTATGTATATTCTCATCATTTTCAATAACTCTAAATAAACATTATTTTCTTTCTTTCTTCCTAATTTTCGTTTGACAGTCTAAACCAATTAACAAATACATTGTACGAATCGGTGAATACACTTCGCACGCTTTTATTATTTTATCTCACTGCGTGTACCCTTGATGATGATCCTGCTCAAACCGCTGACACTCGTCAGCGGTTTGAGCAGTAAAATACGCGCGCGATGCCTTCTGGCGAGTTACTCGCATTCATGCAAAATTATATTAGAATATTGTCGGACGGCTTACACTTCTCAATAGAATAACAACACAAAACGACATCTGTCACCTATTAGACAAACTAATGATTAATCTAAACATAATAGTAAAAATAAGTAACGTCCACAGCTCTAATCTTCAGTTGCTACTACATAGGTCGAAAAACCATATTTCCCTTGCATATCCTGCAATTAATCCCACAATATACAGATGCTTTCAATTCCAACGCATGGACGTTCCAAATAGGATTCAATTAGTCAAAGATCAGCTTTGTTGTAATTGTTTAGGTTCAGGACATGATTTTCAAGCCTGCAAATCAAAAACCACATGTTCGGTTTGCTCTTCGAAGTACACGTCGTTGCACACAGAAAGCCAACAGACACTACTATGGGTACGGTTACCTATGTATTCGCTGGACTTAGTAGCGTAGCGTATAGCTAGAATTTTAGTCACCGATGTATCCGTCTACGCGATATGCACGGCTCATACCAGTATACGCTTGCTCTTCTATAATGTTGTTCAATGGATCCTTTTATAACAACTCAATTTTTTTATTTATCATATTTTCATTTCTTATAATTAATCATCTTTTTTTATTAAAGTTCGCATTTTTTTTCTTAATTTCAATTTTTAACTGTGAGTCAAGCACCCACTTATAATTCAGTTTAAGTCATGGATTATAGGTACTAAATTATTAACTCATTTAAAATTAATTAAATGTATACATCAAAAATAATATTTATTTTAAAGTTAACCGATACCATGCCAAACGCTAACGAACTAACTTCCACTGTCCGGATACAGCCTGGAAGAGACAGAATTGTAATCCGTGGACGAATGGAGAAAGACGACAGTTTTTTTCGGCCGGGCGTCCTGTCGTAGGAGGCGACAAAATAACCCGCAGCCTGGTGGTAGGGCATTTGTGCGACTGGATGGCTACCACACCTGGTCTAAATTATGTCGCCATAACAACCTTGGGTTGTGTTCCGGCATTAGTGACCACCATTCAGTCAGCATTCAGTCTAATAGCTTCTTTAGCTTCCCTAGATGGGATCATGTCTCGCCGCAGCCTATATTAAAGTCTAGTCACCGTATGGTACCACTTTCATAGGCGCCGATCTACAGCTGAACAGCATCTAGTAGCTGTTACGTCAGTTTCATAGGAAATAGCGTTTGCGAACTATTCGGTGTGCTTAATTTGGTAGTCTAATTGCAGGAGGATCGAATCCCCAAATACCATCCCAAAATCGAGTCTTTAACTTTGACTTTCGAACAATAAATTTTAAATATATTTAACGGTAACTTGCGTCGTCTTCACGTTCTTTTGACGGATTTAATGAAGCCACTTTATTTGCAATTGGACATTTTCTTGTCTGTGGTCCACTTATCCGCTTATATGGTGAAGTGCCACTGCAAGACGAATAGTACATATTCTCATTAACATATGTTACAGAAAGACCCTCAGTTCTCCTGGAACAGCGTGGCAGCGCGATATCTTTATCTAATTAATTGTAAATAAGTCACTACGTTCCAAGGAATATGTACTGTGGCTTTTAAAGTTTAATTTAATATTAATTTTAACTTATTGTTTTGACCTCCTATTCCGAGTATAATTCGATTAATCTTGTTCCGAAATATTATGAGATAACGTGACCTTCCGGAAAGCATCTCTTTCTCAGAAACATTTCCTCTTCTATCTTCCATCGGCCGGTTGTAACCTGAGGGCGTTGCGCACACACATGCGTCTTATTGGCCGAGCCGAATCTTCAATGGCTGTCAAAGTATCGTGGCGACGCCACGTTCGCCGATAAACAGTCCAAAAACGTCAAATAACTATTAGATTCTGCCCTAATACCGTTCTTTAAAGTGACAACTGTGTCCAAAATATCTGGTGTAATGTTTGCGCAAAACCAGGACGCACAATTCGGTCGAAGTCCTGAATCATTCCGTACACGGTTGCATGACGGTAAGCGTTCCTTTTTTCTACTTGGTTCACTAGGATTTACGAGGCGGCAATAGGTCTAATAGAGAATCAGGGATTGCTCCGGCTAAGTCGCTATTCGAAGGCGAACGAAGGAGAACGAAGCGTTTGGCAAAGAATGTATATATTTTGGGTAAGGATATGTTGAATATCCGACAGGAGGTGAGGTGTTGGAAATTAGTGGTATTTAGATTTTTGTATGAATTGCTGTGGCTACCTTTCAAATATAGAGCTGTCGCACTGTCAAGACGTCTCTTCCTATGTATAGTGTATTGGTGGGATATCTGTACGGTTTTTTATATATAACTTTTAGGACTGCATGCTGTGCACGTTCTACTTGTTTAATGTTTGTTTTTGGTATTCCTCTCCAAGCAGCGTACGGAGAATCAAAACACGCATATTTTGTAAAAAAAAATACTTACGCAACTTAATATCTTCCTCGATTTCTCTCACAATAATAGGTCCTGGTGGAAATAATCTAAGTGATTCCTTTATAACTCTTTCTAAATATTTTAATTTTAATAAATCCTCTTTTATCAGAGGACGCTCCATATCGTCGAACACCTCAACCAACCTTAAACATTTATAAATCATAGTTACATACAATCTGAAACAAGAGAATCTTATGACCGTACCCAAGATAATGCTATCTTTACCAAAACAATAGCTGGATTTCTTTTTCAAATGCTGTGTACGTACAAAGATCCCGGTATTTTTCTGAGAATCGATCTCACGGCTATAAATAGCCTGAAAAGTGGTTCTGTCTTATAACAGCTTGGTACTACATAACAACTTGCATACCTGACTAACTTTCGGAGACAGCGCCATACTAAGTTGTATAGTTCTACTAGTGCAAAACTGGAAGACGTTGTCTCCTAATTAAACACAATATGGTTTGCAATACATTTTATCACAACAATATGTTTTCGAAATTCAGTTCAATAAACCAGTACATCTGTTCAATACGTGTGTATAATTAGTTCAAGTGCAGATTAGGTCATCTAGGACATATTTTGGTCCTACGGAGCCGGGTTTAAGTGGAAGTAAGTCCCATTATAGGAGGGTTGCTCAGTGTTGTGAAAAAAGTGGGTGTGATGTGAGGTCAAACTACAGTTTTAGGTCATCAAACTTAGATTAAACGTTTATTTGTGAATATGAGAACAAATAAAAGTGCAAACAAATAACTGTAAGGACAATTATTTTATTAAAAAATATTTCTTTGAGGAGACCCGTTCTAGAAGCATTTATGAACTCTAAATTAGTGTAATTAGATATATTATATTTGGACCAAAATTATAGTTTCTTTTTAAAAAGTATAAGTTAAGCAAATATGTAAGGATAAATAAATATTAAAAAAATGTTAAGGAATCGATCGAAAGAGAGAGAGATAATTAATTTTTAAAATGTACTAAGGAAAATATTACTTGCGAATATGACAGTGCTAGGTTAGAAAATTTGGAAAAAGACTGGGATTTGTTCCGTAATAACAATACACAATTGTATCAAATTAATAAACCTAAATTAGGGATTTAGCTCATTCCATTTACGATGTTGAGGATATTTATGTTTATACAGAGGATATAATATTTGAACTACACATGTCAGCTAAGGAAAATTTAAATAAGCTATCATTGCATACTAGTCCAACAGACGAAGGTCTTACTTTAAAGAAATTACTATTCCTGTGTTTTCCGGAAAATATTCAGAATGGATAACTTTTCGCGATTTACTTCTTGCTTTTATTCATAGTAACAGTTCACTCAACAATTATCAAAAGTTACATTACCTTAAAGCACATCTAACAGGGAAGGCAGACAGTTAATAAGTTATATAAAAGTGTTTGTAGTGTCCTCTCACACAGAGATTGGCAAAAGTATATGTGAGTGAGTGTGAAGGGATGTGTATGGAAGATCTATTCGTATATTAGGTATATAAACCATAAGGTAAGGTAAGGTATATAACCAATTAAGGATAATTTAAATAGGTAGGCATCAACAATAAATCTTCTGTTTCTATTTTTTTTCTTTAAAAACTTTCATAATTAATGGATTGAAATTGATTTCGGCATTCGGACGAGTTAGATTAGACTTGTGCCTGATGTAGATAGAATACTCCTTAGAGCGAGTTTCTGAATGGGACAGACAAAACCTTGGCCATTTTAATGCCATGAAGACAGATTTCTGCGTATTCTCTGCCAAATAACTCCGTTCGAGCAAGCGCTTCAGTTACAAGGAACTCTATTTAACACCTCCAAGAGTACTAGGATCCTCTGTGTTGATATCGCAAACAATCTGCAGTTCAGGGGCCATCTTGAAGGCAAGGCAAAACTTGCCTCCAAGAAGCTGAGAGTGCTGAGCCGGTCCTAGCAGTACTTCACACCACGGCAACGCCTTGTGCTTTATGAAGCCCAGGTGAGGTCGCTTAGGGAGTACTACTCACATTTTTGGACTGGAGCATATTCCTACCAGCTTAATCACCTGGACTGTATTCAACGTCGAGCCGTTCACATTTTTGACTTTGCGTCTCTCTGCATGTTCTACCGACTGTATACTGGGAAGTATTTTGGGGAATTGTTTAGAATAGTTCATTCGTCTTTCGTCTACCATCGCACCGCTTGCCATCACTTGGGCCTTCAACCCCACTTCTTCGAGTTGCTTCGCATATGTACGAAAAGAGTCTATAAAACGATCATCTTGCATACCGGGGGAATTTGGAATGAGCTCCTGGCTGAGTTTTTTCCACAGCGCTACAATATGGAGTGTTTTAAAAAGGGTATCATAAAAATTCTTCGAGCTCGGCAGCGCGTCGGTAACATCTTTGGCATTTCAAACGCCCATAGGTGACGGTAGCCGCTTTCATCAGGTGGGCCGTCAGCCTGTCTGCTGTACTTCAGCTATAAAAATAAATAAAAGAAAAACAAGGATGTTATAAAAAATAAATACACTAAATTTTCATACTAAAAATCCGTTATCCTGTTGGAATATGATTTTATGTATTCGCAAACATAAACACGGACCCCCAACACCATGCACATCATTCATTCGAATTCTCGAACTAGTAGCTTAATCAAAAACAACATAGCTTCTAAGAATCTGCGGCGAAATTTGAACAGTGAAAACGCTTTAGGACGTCTTACTCGAAGTCCTGGTCTAGAGTATGTCGCCATAACAACCTTGAGTGTGTTCCGCATTAGTGACCAGTTCCAGGCTCCTAAGAGAGCAGCAGCGCATTCGTAGCACTTTGGTTGCAATGTCATAGCGATAGTAACGCTGTCCATCAAGTGGCCGTCTGCCTGTCTGCTGATCTCTGCAATAAAAAAAAAAAAAAAAAGTCGGCATAAACACTAAGAGATTATCAATGGACAATAGACGGCTACATTCTAATACTTTTAGAAAATTAAGTGAACAATTAAGACATCCAATAAAATAATTCCAGATAATTTAAATGCCAAGTGTAATGAAACACAAGCTCAAGAAAAGGATTAAGGGGGCTCCAGTTTATCGGAACACTGCACTTGTAGAAATATCCATGTCTTATATACTCACTCTTGATAAACTTTTTCTTGCACTTCGGGATATTTACTCAGCAGTTTTATCGTAAAGCCAATGGCGCAAGCTGACGTATCAGTACCTGCTACTATGAGGGTTAATACTTCCTCACGCAACTCCACATTCGTGTATCCTTTTTCTCCACCAGAAGAGTATATAAGTAAGTCAAGGAAAGACTTTTGTTTATATACATCTAAATCTGAAATCATAACAACTATAGCTATGGTCAGACTTAAGACCGCGGTGAAAATCTCTTAATGTGATCTTTTTACAAAATAAAATGGCAGTCCATAAACAATGAAGGGGTTGGCAATGGTGACAAACGTCCGCTATTCTCGTCATTTGATTAGAGAACCACAAAAAGACGTTTCAGCGAAGAAAACCCTTATCTCAAAAACTACTCAAAGTATATTTTTATCTAAAGCAATTTTAGTTGAAAGTGTTTTTAAAGTTATACAACAACAACATATATTTTTTTAAGATTTTCCATCTCATATTTAAATGGCTTAAATAGATAAGATACATAAACTGTATGAGTTTAATCAGTAGTATCTTGGTAGTGGTTTATAATATTATCTTAATTACATTACTGAATGAACTTACCGAATTTATTATCTGATTCCGGTTTATTATATTTTTCAGTTATTAAGTTCTCTCTTTTCTTTTGTATTATCTGTAAAAATAGAAATTTTTGACACCTAAAATAACTTACATTTTATTTTCCTTAGATATTTGGAATCCATTTCGTAAGAGTGGCACTTCCGTTTCTACAAACTTATATATATATTTAGCTACAGCAACAATAAGTTATTTATAGCGCAAGTAGTGCTCAGACAATAGACCGGCACACACTTCGAATTATACATTGGTATTGATTTTTGTAAGAAAGAACAATAATAAGTTTAAATATTTTGGCTATGTCTTAAGGCTATTTTGATTAAAATTTTAGTTTCTTCAATTTAGGAGCACTGACGGAACGGACACATGGATGTGTATACCGTTATTTAGTAATATCACCATACACCACCACATTTTTGCCATACTACATCCGTAATTATTAGTTGTTATGGTGAGAAAGTTTAATTTTTCTCAGAATAAATCTTAATATTTTCATAACTTTAAAGGGAATATGTTTTTCCCCATATTACTTATTAGTACTTAAAAGATATGATAGCTCATATTTTTATGAAAGGTAGAGTTATTTAATAAATAGCTTGACTAACAATTACCTAATAATTTTAAAAAGTAACTGCAAAACTTCTTACTCTAAGTTACTTTTATGTTGTTGCGAAGATTTTCTAGCAAAATTAAACTACATGCAGTGGTCACCATTTTGGCCAATTAAGTACCCTGCCTTCCTGCGTAATCCGGATTCATTCTCCAACATTTATTGATGCCACAGCGAACCAGCAAAAGGATGGAGAATTCACATATCACAAATAAACTTAACTTCCCTCAACTTGGGGTATAGAGTTTTCCATAATTTCGGAGACAATACAAATTTTAATTTAAGAATAAAATAAATATACTTGTTAAATAAAGTTTATAAAGTTGCAAGTAAAATTTTGTGAACGGCGCGAAACCGACTTTATAATATTATGACAAGACGAAACCTTAAGCGACCACATGTACTCCTGTACACATTCAAAGTAGCAATAGGGGGCGCTACTTTCTATCGGAGAGACTTCCGGTAAAAGTGAAATATGCGAAAACGAAAGTACTACACTCTCGAAAGGGATCCCAAATATTAAACGGAACAAAATAAATAATAACACATTACGAAATCAGAAATTAAAAACGTCCAACATCATCAAACATGGTGGATGCAGTGGATTTTACGCAGTAAAAAAGGTATTTGTATTTGTGATGATTTGTAATTATGAATATATTGTGTTAAGTAGTTAATTGTTAAAAAAAATTGAAAACATGCGAAACTGCAGTAAACGATATTATTAACGCCGACCTATTTGTTTCCCGCCTCTTTATTTCCTTTTGTTTTCGTCGCATCTGTCATTACGTAAAGTGACATAGTCAACGTCCAACCGTTGATCGCGACGCTGCTTTTGCACAAATCTCGACGCGTATTGAAGTGAAACTTCTATATAGAGGGGGGTCTTACGATTTTTCGCTCACGAAAAAATGTCACAGTCACGTGGTTACCGTCACTAATTCTTACATTTTTAAACTCGTGATATCTTTCGAATGGAATATCCGAATTGAATAATACAAAAAGTTATATAAAGGTATTGAACCAGTCTTGAATATGAAGTAATTTATTTTGATAAGGATTAATACCAAAATACAAATAAAGAGCATAAGATTTTGCGCCAGAAGTTGTTTAATAGAATTGGGAGCTGGGTTGCCCTAAAAAGCGCTTTATCTATCTCCGAAAGCGCTATTGAAGCCCCAGAAGTGAAGTGAGCGCCGGGGAAATCCCGTAAACGAGAAAGCGAGCGAGGATATACCTCGTCTTAATATTTTCTTAACTTTTTGCGCCTTGTAAAATAAAACTAAATAAATAAGACTAAGTTTATTACCGCGCTTAAAACCGTTAAAACGTAGTTTTATTAACTATACCTCTGCTCTCCACGTGACTGCGTATCACTGCCACTATTAGTGGTCTATGTAAAAAAAATAAAAAAAATAAACATAGTTGGTAAGGAAACAAATTAACAAAAAGAAAACTTTGCCAACGGTTCAGTTTTTCGAAATTCACAACAAAAGTGAACGACAACGAAGGGCAAAACTGTTGACGTTAAAAATAGTATCTGCGTGTGTAGCGTATTACACCATTAAAATGTACCTAACCTAACCAAATCATAATTTGTAGTAAATCTGCGAAAAATCGAAATGTGTGCTGGGACACATATTAGAAGTGAAACTTCAACGGACAAGTGGAAAAAACGAATCGCAACGGACAAGTGGAAAAACAAGTACATTAACAATCTGCCTATAACACTTCAAGTTGAAATTTTGTTGCGATTCATTTTGTCACTTATCAGTTGAAGATTTTCCACTTATCCGTTGCGATTCGTTTTTCCACTTATCTGTTGCCATTCGTTTTTCCACTTGTCCGTTGCGATTCGTTTTTCCACTTGTCCGTTGAAGTTTCACTTCTAATATGTGTCCCAGCAGATATTTCGATTTTTTGTGTTGTGCCGCATTTTACACCCGCTTATATCAAATTGCATGTTGGAAGGTACTGTAACGACTAAAACCTTTTTGGTCCTCGTTTGTATTAAGAAATATAATTATTTGAATTTAAATTTAAATTCGAATAGAGAAAGGCTTCGTAAAACAATTGAGATGATAATTGTATCGGGCCGCGCACGGAGCACATGTAACAGTCGCTTGATTGAAAATATAAATAGTATATTCCCTGAACCAGTTCTTCATTTCAAGATCCCTGGCCAGCACGAGTCGCTAGCCGCCACAGTACCGTACCACCACAGAACTGCATCGTTCCAGCTGGTTCACTAGTTGAAGGAACCGCAAGACGTAAACGAAGGATCACGAGGAAGAAGTGCTTGCCGCTGCTAAGCCCGGATCGTTTATAGCGTGTCTGGTGCGGCGACCTTATCCTGTATATCTTTTCCCTCTCTTATTTAACCCCGCTCCCGCCCGCGCTATCATATATATTATTATTAAAATAAATAATAAATGAATACAGAGTCACAAATTTAAAGCTAAGAGCAGCCAGCTCTGCGCTATTATTTTATAAATACACATTTGAATTTTGCATATGGACCTTCAGGACAAAGTACAAAACAGTACAAAATAGTGAATAATACTCAAAGAAGAAAGAAGAATGTAGATAATTACATTTTTGAAATATCAATTAGCCTAGTCAGGAATATAATCGTTTGATTAAAAAGAAACATTAATATATCCTGTATTATTTTATAGATAGAGTAGGTAATAAAACTCTTCTATTATTTTTCTTACATTAACTTCAAGTTGCGGCGGTCATTTCACTGTACCAAATTTAATCCAATCCAATGTTTAATCAGAATCCGAACTTCTCCATAACATGATATATGTAAACAAATTTTCAAATTGTTTTCTTTACTGTAAGTGTATAACTCGCTAGGTAGGCCCATAGTCACCATGTCAGGATCTGGTGAGTAGATTGTATCCCAGGTATAGAGAATAACCCTTATTAAAGAAGCTGTATGCCTAAATTCTTGCAAAAAGCATGTGTGCGTGTGTATCATCATCATCTTCAGCCAAATTCAGTCCACTGCTGGACGTAGGCCTCCCCAAGTACGCGCCACATATCCCGGTCTCCTGTCTTCCGCATCCAGCCCCTGCCGGCGATCTTGCGCAGGTCGTCAGTCCATCGGGCTGGCGGGCGTCCTACGCTACGTTTACCGAGACGTGGTCTCCACTCCAGGACTCGTTTGCTCCATCGGCCGTCGGTCCTGCGGCAGACGTGACCGGCCCACTGCCACTTCAACTTGCTAATTTTGCGAGCTATGTCGGTTACCTTAGTTCTCTTACGGATGTCCGTGCGTGTGTATGTATTGCATTATCTATAGGAGCTTATTTTTTTATATGCATGTTACGCGGTTTTGCGTCAAATGTGGATCTGATTTGTGGATCGCAAGGAAGTCGAGAGTAACCTTTGTTGAAGAGCATATACACCGAAGAGAGAGATGGTAAATTTGTATACGAGTGCTAGTCGTAGAGTTTCCACAGTTCAGTACTGGTGATCAATATATTATGTCTAAATGTTTTGCAGTATTTGCGCAACTAAAAGTAAAAAAAAATTATTTAATAAACACGTAACCGACTTCACACTAAAATCCAAAAAGTAAATATTTAACCAAGTTCTTTCTACATTATCTTGAAGTCAGTGTCAAATAAAACGAAAAAGTCTATATTTCGTAAAATCGTTGTTGATCTTTTATGTTCTAGTTGGCCTTGACTTCAATATCTTACCCTAGCTGTATTTCCACCCCGCACCACTGATACACAGAGAATCTCTTTTATCCTTCCTTTATGTTACCTCTATCATATAGGTACATAGACAGGCGGATGTAAAGACGAATAGGTGTTATAAATTGATGAGAGGTCTGTTTTTGCGGTTTGTATACATAAAAGACTGGCTAAATTCTATAAAAATATCTGGTGTGAATAGTTTTCTATTATCCTGCCGCAAAGGGGCCACCTACCATATTATCCCTTTTTTATTGCCTCAAGCAAACAAACAAGCAGACGCCCCACCTGATAGAAAGCGGTTACCGTCGCCTATGCACATTTGCAATACCAGTAATGTCGCTAAGGTGCTGCTTCTTCTAAAGAAATTTGTAACGCTCTTCTTAAAAAAACCCATATCATAGCACAAAAGGAAACCGCGGTGGGAAGTTCACTGTTTTACGTGGAATAAATGTTCTGAAGAATGGTTGCGTGGTTGAGCCTGGGAGCTCAAGGAAATGGGAGTGGATATTCCATCCGCCAAGATGCGCGATGTGAACATGTAGCATTGGCACCAGATCAAACAATTCCTTGGAACACTACTCCGTTGTACAAGCAGTAAAATACTCAAGAGAGACGCAAATTCTCTCCGAAGACTAAGCGTTTCTAAACCACCTGTTAGTTTGGAACCGTCGACGATACGAACTGTGTGACGATGGATCTGATAAGTGGGCTCCGGTCCGCAGATATGAGCAGTATTCCATGTGCGGTTTGATTTGCGTTGGTTGGTTAGCCGAATGGTTGCTCTACACACTGTGCGGTTCAGTGTACGACCGGTATTAAACCGCATGTTGGAGTTGCGATTGTGGCTGCTGCAATCCAGCTAGTCGTGAAATGTGCTTAATGTATATCCTGTTAGTGGTGGATTGCTAGTGGCCGGAATACCCATTGAAACTCCCCGTATTCAGGGCTACTCCGCGTGGACCCTGGTAGGCGCCGCGTGGACTGAGACGGTCCTCCTCACTCGCTGAATGCCACAAAGGACTCTGTGGCGATTGAGGTTAAGACCCGTCTCAAGCCCAAAGACTAAATCAAAATAAATCTTTGTAAATTTATCCATTCAAAAGTCAGACCTTACATCATAAATTTAAAGCTCCATAATGACAAAAATTAACTATACTCACCGCATCTGTAAAGTCATGAAGTATCTTTACACTTTCCTCATACTCTTTAAATTGTGGAAACATTTGGAACACCCAATCTGGCCAAAGCCACACCTTATATATCCGCTGACATACCAAGTTTAAGACATGATTCAACGCTACCAGGAACGGTGTGCTTGGATTTCCTTGAGCATTTACTTTAACCCCCATCGCCGTTTCTGGTAAAAGGTGAAAAAGTCAAACATAATAACATAAAACATAGATAAGTTATCAGACCGGGTACGATGTGCGTGTTGGTCCACTGGCAGGCAAGGGCTCCTTAATATCGAGAAACAAACGGGTACTGTTTAGCACTTCGAAGTCATAAAAACTCTAAAGATAATTAAATTCAATATACTCTTTGATAATTAATAGAAAACATCAAATATCTTAGAAACGACTCAACGGATTATAACTTTTTAATATAAAAATAATAATAATAATATAAAAATGTGTCAAAAAAGGTTAAATCATATTTTATACTACACCTTTTCGAAAAGAGCTTTAGAATTTCTTTGAGGGCTGTTACTCAGTTTCCGGTGCACGAATTTTAAGTAGTGGGTGGGCGTAGTAGGTAAAGGGAAAGTATACTTACCCTTTCTGCAACTCCGTGGGTCCGGAGTTCTTGAAATATTTATTTTTGGTAAACATAACCTCGCCTATTTTTGCACTGACATTATTGTGATGGTGGTGAAAGATCGTGACCAGTGACTCTAGTCAATAACCGAACCTCAATTAATGTTCTAACAGTAATTGAGGTTCGGTTAGTTTGCTTCAGATGAAAGTGCACGAGGCTAGCGAGCGAAGCGAGCTTGCTGCAGTAACGGTCGGTGGGTGCCAGAACCGACTTGTAACCATTCACTATTTATTTTATAGACACGATTTATAATTTCGTCTTTATTAGCCGCCATTTTTAATATTTTGATGGTTACTCTTGTAGTGAATCTGTTGTATTATTTTCTTAATTTTTGACGATGTACACTGTTTTTTGGTTATTTTTCTGTTTATTACTGGCTTTTTGACTTCAAAAGGATTGTTCAACTTTGTAAGTGCAATATTAGAGATAATATAAGTGAGGTTATGTTTATTAAAAAAACTGAAGATTTCCGGACCATAGGAGTTGTAGTGGGGATGTTTTCCTCCCCCCAGCGGGGTTCTGGGGTGAGCACCCAGCAATTTAAATTTTTTGCACCAGATAGATTTAGATTTACCTCTTTCAGGATTGGGGAGAAAGCATCTCGTAAAAAGAGGAGAGATGCAAACGTATGAAAATCCGTTATCGACATACTGATTTAAAAAAATCGGTAATAGACTTCAAGATGTTATAGAAAATATTTATTTTTTGCTTCTTAGTTGTTCTGTTCTGTTACAGACAATCGATTTAGGTGCTATTAGGAATCATGTTTATTCATATTACAGAAGAAATTGGTGTCTTACTGTAAGTAATTTTAAATTTTAGACCACTAATGATTTAAATTTCAATATCTCAGAAAATATTCATCCAAGAAATTATTAGGTCTGAGAGAATTTTTGGAAGGAAATTAAATTCCTAACAAATTTGCTATTCACATTTTTTGTAAAGTCTATTGCTTCTGAGATAACAGCAAAAATACTTTACGTGAAAATCAAGTTTAGTGATGTGCACGAACACACCAGTATAAGTTACTTTTTTGCCGCAGTAGATACTATTGAAGATGGTTTATTCTGAGTAAATCGCGACCAAGCCCGATCTAATAGCATAACATGCGGTTGAGTTACAGACAATTTAAAAAACTTCTGGCTTGTCTCCTTCTTGCGGCCTTCGATTATTAGTTGTGCATACGCGGCGTGATATGACTGCACTTATAGGCAAGTTGTGGCGGAAAAGATGTGCGGGTTGTGGTACGAGGATCGACAGCAGACTGACTCGTAAATACGAGCAGTGTTAACATAGCGGTAAGTACGATCAGGATAGTCGTATGGAACGGAAGATGGAGGCTAGAAAAAGGTGATTGGATAAGGCGGTTAGGAAAGCGGGTAGTTGTGGAAATATTTAATTGGATAGGACAGGATTTTAAATTAAGCGGCGCGAACAGTTTAAGAGTTCCTTAATAAAGCAGTAAAATAAAAATATAACTAAAAAATTAAACAAATTTAAATGTTCGTTGAAATCGCGTTGAAAAACGGAGAAAGAATACAATTTCCTGCGGCCGGGCGGCCTGTCGTAAGAGGCGACAAAACAACCCACAGCCAGGTGGTAGGGCATTTGCCCGCTTGGATGGCTACCACCCCTGGTCTAAAGTACGTCTCCATAACAACCTTGAGTTGTGTTACGGTTGTGTTACCAGGTTCCAGTCTCCCTTAAGAGAGCAGCAGCGCATTTGTAGCACCTTTGTTGTTGCAAATGTCCATAGGCGACGGTAACCGCTTTCCAACAAGTGGGCCATCTGCCTGTCTGCTGAACTCCTGCAATAAAAAAAAATTAAACGTATTTGGGTATTCACACCTATTTGAAAGTCAAATAAAAACTAACCACAAACCGCGTCAAGCGTGTAAGAGCTTATGAAGGGCCACATCACATTTTCCTTTGCAGCGTTTTGAATCAGCTCTTCGGCCAACTTTTCACTTTGTTCAGAGAACACTTCCACAAAGTTCTCAACGATTTTTGGACTAAAAGCTGGCACCAATATTTTACGCCGCTTTCTCCAAATGGACACTATAATCATATGAATAGTGAACAAGTAATTCAAACCTGGTCCTCCAGGACGCAGAAAAGACTCCATCTGTTACGAATTTATTAATATGAGTGAAGACAAGAGTAGTGACATCCAGTATGAACAAAATCATGTTGGGACTAATGCCAACAGCATTTGAAGTAATGGATTTTATAGCACTTTAAGGCTTAGCGCAACCGGCCATCGACCACAGCCGCCGATGGCCAGTGACAAGCTGTTACGATACTTTTTCGTACGTTTTACAGGGTTTCGTCGCACACGAGTAGCTAGGTAGCTTGGTTGCCAAGATTGGTGGTCCGTGTGCGCCCGCTCAGAATTAAGATACCTCTATCAGTCAATCGATTAAGAAGAAATTGTGAATAATTGGACGTTGGTGAAAGAGGAAAGTGAGTTCAAGGTAAATACGTTTTACCACTTTTAAACGCTGCATTTACCTGATTTTTATTTTAAACCATATTTCGGCTATTTTTAGTAGTCCTGATCATAGGAGACAAAGATATCAAGAATCTGAAGATAAAAAATTGAATAAATGCTGCGCTTAAAACCGTTAAAATTAATAACAATAATAATCGATAAACAAACATGTTGTATATCCCCAACTTAATCAATTTACGCTTGTGTTATGGGTGATATACAAAGGACTACCCTGGGGCTGATCGTAGACACCCAGACTATAGTAAATGTCGGAGAAAATTCGTTTCCGAAATTTACCACGCCAGGAATCGCACCCGGAGCCTCTGTGTTGAAGTGAAGTAGGCCACAAAGATTTAGACTGCTCAACCACAGAGGCCGTCAAACTCTTTACTCATGTAGGTATTGTCAAATGAAAATCCATATAAATTTCGCAATAAATTAAATCTTGATATGAAAAAATAAATATTGCTTATATGATTGTGTTGAAATTTATTCCATACCTTTTGTGTTAATGTTTTATGAGCTACTAGCTGACCCGGCGAACTTCGAACAGCCATATTTTCTGAATTCCTAAAAGACTTTGTTTCATGACACAAAAACAAAATCGAATTATAGGCCTATAGCAATAACCTCTTTGCTCTCAAAGGTCATGGAGGGTATTATCAACGCGCAGCTTCTGGGTTACCGAGAAGATTCCCAGCTGCTAAATGATCGGAAATACGGCTTCCGCCACGATCGCTTAGCTGGGGATCTCTTGGTTTACCTAAGCCACTAATTGGGCTGAAGCCATTAAGAGCAAAGGGGAAGCACTGGCAGTCAGCCTAGATATTGCTAAGGCCTTCGATCGGGTCTGGCACAGAGCTCTTCTATCGAAACTGCCATCGTATGGGATACCTGGGGGACTTTTCACCTGGCTATCCAGCTTTCTTGATGGGCGCAGCATTCAAGTCGTTGTTGACGGTTGCAGCTCTAGTATCAAGCCCATCAACGTTGGTGTGCCCCAGGGTTGTGTGCTATCGCTAACGTTGTTCATCTTGCATGTCAATGATATGACGAAATATTTCATTGAGTGCATACAAGTTCTTAAAATGAAATGATTAAGAAAGTTTTAGTAATTACCTGGAGCAAATAAAGTGCCATTCTTTATAACTTTTCTAAGGATTCCATA
Organism: Dendrolimus punctatus; assembly: GCA_012273795.1. NCBI lineage: Eukaryota > Metazoa > Arthropoda > Insecta > Lepidoptera > Lasiocampidae > Dendrolimus > Dendrolimus punctatus. The sequence continues at coordinate 14,981,341 of CM022534.1, read as the reverse complement.
CAACTTATCCTTCTCTAGGCAAGTCTTTAAAATTACCTCTAGATCTGCGGGATCAGTTACCACTGCCAAAAAATTAGACACCAGTATTTAAAATGTACATACGTGTATATATATGTTGTTGACTATCAGTTAAAATTGGACACAAGCACCATTCATACAAGTTATGCCACAATTCATTCGATGAGGTAATTGAATGAATAGTAAAATACAGGAACCTGCCATTAGACAGACGCCAAAAAAATCTCGCAGATATGGGGCTGCGTTGCACTTAATGCTGGGCGAAGCTGTCACTTGTAGTCCTATATATATCGTGTGACTTGATTTACTGCGTGGCCCTTACTTATTTTCGAAATGTTGTAAATTATGATTTTCCTCATTACTTTACGTCTAAGTCCAACCCCGTTGTTTTTTAAAATTTGAATATATACCCCATAATTCGAAACACCCTTCAGTCATTAGTCAAACATTGAAATAATTATCGAGGCAGCCTAAAAATATATGAAAAAATACATTTGCTGTCGGGTATCTACGACATTACATTTTTACTAATTCCTCGTTCAAGTTTGTCTCAAGATTGAATGTGTTATGAAATCTTAAGCAAATATTTTCAAACAATACTTGAGATGATAATCAGATCCATGCAGGATTTCTAATATAAAACTGGAATTGATTTTGAGTTGTGTGATGCCTCCCTCAGTGTTGGCTACCTCGTAGTATAGAGGTGACCCGCCACTGCAAGAGCCCATACCTCAAAATCGAGGCGTCACCACAGTGAGGGTAGTACAAAATAAGATGTTTTTATTCAAAATCTGTAAGAGTAAATTTAACGGTTTCTTTAAAAACCATAAAGAAGCCTTCAAACTTATATTAGACCGTAGAATGAGACCGTGCCTATACCTGGGTTACTTTATTGTTCTTAGTTTAAACTATATATACAAAAAAAATATCAGGTTGATTGTATCGATTTATGTCAAAGCTTATCTTGTAGTAAGGAAAATAAATGTATAGTAAAGATACAAAAACTCGACACAAGTAAAGAAATAGATATCTTTGATCGTAAGTGGACGTGGTGGAGTCACGCTGGAATCACTGTTGATTTCAGCTCTTTGGGCCAGCTCCATCAGTGTGATACCACGCACTCACAGAATAACAGCGTGCTAATCATGTTTTGTGCGATTAGTGAGACTTTCGATGGCCCACTTCGCCTCCCTCCTACACCATCCCCTATCCCATGGCCATTCATGCCATATCCTATTATGGTCTCTCTTCCTAAAGGCTGGCAACGTCTCGGGTTCGCATCTGGTGTTGCATACGTCTGTACGAGACGGTAGCTACTTTCCAGTGCGGGGCCGTCTGCTTCTTTGCCAACTTCGCAATTTGGAAAATAATACACGAACCTTTATAAGACAGGCGAGATTGTAGTTTCTTATATACTAAATTCTTGTCTAATCTGTCTATATCCATAAATATTTATAGAGTATGTTTCGGAAGTACAATATCAAAATAAAATTTGTTACTTACGAAAATAAAGCAAATGAAAAGCCCATCCCTTGATAATTCCATTATTTTCTATAGCTGCGTAACTCGCATCTTCCATTAATTTTTCAGCGGCTAAAAAAATCGTAAAGAATAAATAATAATATTTAGGTAATAAAATATGCTCCAAAATGTGATTTACGCCCTTTGAGCCAAAAATATTGGTATTGCCATATTAACGTTTTTGGTATATACCATATACCCCTATATATATAGGGGAACCAACATTATCATTGGCACCGGGTTGGTGATTGGTTGTATTTCAATTTATTCAATATATCGCACCGTTGGTAGAAGAAAGTCGCAAGTGAAAATACTTCTTTTTTTTATTTCACTCTTCGATAAAGAACATTATGACACATATGCTCACCAAGTTTGAAAAAAATATCCCGTTAAATGATGGAGATATCGCAAATTTTTATCGATTTTTTTTTAAATATTCACTGATTACGTAAGTTTTGTTTATACTAGATCATTTATGAAATTTTTGCTATCAATAAAAGCTTATTTTATCATTACTTACTTACTAATACGCCATAGAATTGAAATATACGTGCATAAATTAACTTACATACTTTTGTCACGATATTTGTTAAATAGGTAAACGCGAAGTCTAGTTACGTATTTCTTCTACTAAGTTTTTATCTTTATTTTTTAAAGTAAACACAATCATGTGTTTAGTTAATTAATTAATCTAGTCGGCAAGAATACGTGAGTAAAATTACGATGCTGTGATCCGTATGAATACCGTAGCAAAAAAGTGCCGCCGGTAAAAATAGCTAACACCAGCTGGGCGGCAAAACATGCACCAGCACCGGCCGGAAAAAGATGACAGGGTAGACGGCAGGGGTAAAAAGGGTTGTCCCCTCGCAGAGACAAATAACGGAGGAGACTAATGAACCCGCAATTAATGGCCATCATTGTCTCCTCACAAGTCTTGGTAGCCTAATTATTATCGCAAGCGCCCATAATCGAAGGGCGCGAGTTCGATCCTGACCGGAACGCATGCACCTCTTAGTTTTCTGATGTAATGTACATATTGTTACAATTACCACGTGCTAACAACGGTGAAGGAAAACATCGAGACGCAACCTGCACTTCGAGATAACCGATATGTCAAACCTGCCAAGCCGCCTTGGACAAGCGTGGCGGGTATACTATCCGTTCCTCTTATAATGGGAGGCCCGAGCCCAGTAGTGGGACATTTATGGGCTGATATAATAATATAATAAATTAGTCTCCTCCAAACGAATTTGAACCACTGCGCCGGGGCCCAAGATTCTTGTCTCCTGGCGTAATAGAATATTAACGTGGTCATGGTCACCGAGACGTATCGATCCTGAACACCATGATTGGGTGGGTGACCAGAACGGCCCGTGGCCCTAATAAGCATGACGACCGCAGGCTCCCTGTCTCTCGCAAACATCACGTGGGAGACGGCCTATGTCTCTGCCACCACGGGAGAGTGCGGAATCGTACTTCCTGGCTGAGCTGGGTACGTTCACTACACGAATCCTCCCTCGCCCCATTATGGTGCTCGGGGACTTCTATGCGAAGACATCGGCGTGGGGTTCCCGAGTCACCGATGCCCGGGGTAAGGCGTTGGAGAAGTGAACCTTTAAAACGACCTGCTGGTTCGCAACCGGAACACTGCGCTCACGTGTGTTCGGCGGCAGGGAGAAACCATCGTGGATATATCGTTCCCGAGCCCTGCCATCGCCAGCCGTGTCCGTAACTGGAAGGTCCTGGAGGAGGTGGAGACCTTGTCGGATAATCGCAAAATACGATTCGAATTCTTCATTCAGATCTCAAGACCCTCGGTCCAAACATTCCCAATTGGGAACAGTCGCGCTGGGCTTAAAAATCTAGCCAGAGAGGCATTCCAGGAGGCCCTGCTGGTTTACCTGTGGAGCTCGCAAAGCACTATCAATATTTCTGGTTCCTCCGATATCGAAAGAGAGGCGGAATGCCTGCGGGCAGCCTTGACAGAGGTCTGTGAAGCAGTTATGCGAGGATGGGTCATATTCGATGCAAGGCCAAGCGTAGGTACTGGTGGAGCGACAAAATCGATCAATTGTACCAGAACTACGTCAAGGTGTGCCATCAGTATATTCAGCACAAAAGGAGCATCGCCACAACGTGACCTTTGTCGAGGAAGAAGCTCATCTCTACGTGCTATATTGAACAGCTAAAAAGACGCTGCATACGGTGACAAAAGCCGCCAACTCTGCAGCGTGAGGAGAGCTCATAGTGAGTCTTGACCAACACCCATGGTAGTGTCTGAACAGGATCGTGTGAAAGAAACTCCGACTGTACCAACCCCCGCGCCTACTGAGAATTTCCTCCCGGAGCAGGTCGCAGAAATAATCCACGTTCTGTTCCCATCGGGAGAAGAGCGCAAAGCGCCCCTTATGGTTGCGCCCAACTGGGATCCCAGCGCAGACGATAGTAACAGTAACATGCCCGGCGTGATCCGGGAAGAGCTGGAGGCAGCGGTCTTCAGGCTGCGAGCCAAAAACACCGCCTCCGACCCAAGCAGCCTCCCAGGACGTGCGTGGATTCTATCACACGACACCATGTAGCCCCAACTACTAGGGCTCTTCACCGCGTGCCTAGAGCAGGGCCGGTTCTCCCATCAGTGAAAGACCAAGAAACAAAAGCCAGGCGGAAGCAGCAGTTTCTAGTGGCGAAGTGCTGATGCTGATGTCCTTGGACATCACTACAACATCACCAGGTGCCAACCTACCTCCACTGCATAGACGCGGAGTGTGTTAGTGATCGGGCCGTCATCTTCTCGGGTCAAAACGGCTGGGGATGCCAAAAGATGTCGTATGGTGTTCCGACAGCTGGGGCTACACAGGTGCCTTACTGAATCTGGCGGCTGGTCTTGAGGTGGCTTTGCACAAATTCGAGGCCGTGGCTTTCCATGGGCCTCTCAGAAAGCCGCCTGCGGGATCCAGCATCATAGTGGGAGGCGTCTGCATCGCCATCCATCCAACCATGAAATATCTGGGCTTCGTTCTGGACAGCCAATGGTACTTTTCAACACACTTCCAGCAGATGGCCCCAGACAAAGAGGGCGCATTACCACGCTTTCTGCTTAACGTTGGGGGGGGGGGGGCAAATTGTGATGTGCCGAAAGCTTTTCGAGGAACTTGTGCGTTCTAAGGTCTTGAGCGTTCTAAGGCACCCAGGCGGCTCACAACGTCGCAACGCTGCGACAAACACAGTGTGTGCTGGCCATTAGGGCCCTCCGACGACATCACACGATATCCTTCAAAACGGCCTCGCTACTAGCCAGTGCTCTGCCGTGGGACCTGAAGGCCAGAAAACTGGTCTTCTTGTACTCGTAGCGCATGGAGAAGGAGGCTAGTGATGGCCGACCAAGAGTACTAGTAGTCATATAGTCTATGTCATCCGTCCATGCAATGGATGACAATAGACTATATGAACGATGGAAAAGCTGATACATTTTTAAAAATTTGTTTGTTGTTCGGGATTTATGTAATACCAGGGCTGGGCATGATTACAATGGGACTTTTGCTGATCGTAGCAAATATTTAGCTTTAAATCTGTATTACTTTTTCTACCAGGAATCCCACGGGAATTTCCCCGGGAGTAGTTTAAGTGGTTATGCATAAAAATTAGCTGATTTGGATACAACTTGATGAAGAACGTAAACTATACTTTTAGTTCAAATGCTGTGATACTTTGTGTCCCGAGAGTCCCGTGGATTTTTTTTAACTTCAGAGAGATCTTTAAAAAACTTGGAAAGGAATTTGGTTTCAATCATATATGTTAATATGTTTTTGGGACACAGGTTATTTTGGATAATGATTTCGTAGTTACATTATGCAAACAGCACGCTTCTCACCCTTACGGTAACCTTATTTGTCTTTGGACTGGCAAGCACTTACCCAAATTATTGATATTTTATGAAGTACACAGCAATATTAGACTACATTATAAAAAAGGCGAAGAACAGTGATTTGAGAAATTGCGACAGAGATTTTCCTTTCGATCCACGCTTTTTCGAGGTATGCGCGACGCCTATGGAGTAGCAAAAGTCAATATTCAGTAATAACCACTTTACACCAGCGGGTCGTAGGTTTGTCTGTTTCAGGCATTAAAAAACTAATTAAACTGAAAAAATCTGCACGTTACTTACCTTCAGTACCACAGGCAAGCTTGTGCGCAATGCCTATAAAGGGCAAGTGCTCACTCTCTCTATAAGTCTTAATAGCCGCAGCTAGTTTATACATATTTCTTCTTCTATATCTAAAGAGAACTGCGCCTGCCAGCACAATAATAAAACTCAACAGCACTATCATATTCACAAATATCTTCTATCAAAACTGAAAATAATCACTATTATTAATATTTATAGGCGTTTAAATTATGAAAGTTTTGCTGAAATTATAGAGTAACTTACAATAGTGTATGTGACTACGTATTGTTGTTTGTTATGAGTGATTAAAAATATTGTTCTGTATTTATATACGTTGTAAGCCTACTTTTTATATTATTACTATACTTACTAGTTTTTTAGTCGTCGTTTCAGCCGCGTTAAATTTTAAAGTTAAATTTCATCAAACCTCAAAACACGATTGCAGCATCATCTTTAAGAACGATTTGACTTTATTTGCGCTCTCATAGTTTACGATCTTCCACTATACTGATACTAAATATAGTTAGTATCAGTAGAGCGCATAGTTCATCTTCCTAAAACAATACTTTTACCAATCTTTTTTCAATCTGTATATACTGCATTTATATATTTATTACTAGAATGTCAATAATTGCACTATCCGAGATGTACAAGTTACAAGATAAAAAAAGTATACAAGATACATTTGAAATACTAGATACCAAATACGTATCTTCTAAATACTTTTGTAATATAAAAGACTTTTTGAAAGAAATCCCTAATATTATTGAACTTTAGTTTATTAAATGAATTATGAATAGATCGCGCAAATGAGATAAAATATTATAAAGCTCTTGATATTACCAGCAAATCTGCGACTAATGACGCCAAGACACTATGCAGTTTTGACAGATTTTTTTACTGTGCAGCCTTTAAAGGTTGTGGAATGTATTCCCAATGAGCATCAGAAGTGCAAAGTCACTTACATCTTTTAATAAACACCTCAAAGATCACTACTTAAAATTGTAAACAGTAATTTATATATGTGTATGTATGTCTATGTACATATATTTTCACATAAATATGTATGTGTATTTTTATTTATTTATATTTATATATTGTACATTTACATATCGACAAATAAAAAATAGTACGTATGCAAACGTCGGCGCCCCTCAACGACGACATCCGCCCGCGCCCAGTCTCACAGTCGCGACTAATTTAACTAATAACATAATATATGACGTATATATTTTATATATTTTTATATCTATATATTTTTTTATTGTATATATTTTAAACTATGTGCGCTGAATACTGACCCAGAAGGTTGTCTGGAAGAAATCGCTGTTAGCAATAAGACCGCCGATTGTACTAGTTATATGATTGTTAACTCATGTGTATTCTTTCATGGTGTGAAATAAATAAAGAATATTCCATTATATTATTAATTTTTTTAGGATTTCGATTGAGTCCAGTTCTTCGAACATTTTATCACTCGGTTTTCTTCGATGAGGTCTCAATATCCATACCTCCAATAGAGAAAATTCACTACATAGGGGCGGAACTTGGCAAATAGGTGTTGTTATATTCCAATTATTATTTTTTTGTATTGGTGCATAATAAAGAATTATTGATTGATTGACTTTCGCAAATTTACTGGTTTTTAATTATTTTACTACTAGTAGTAGTAAATATACTGCTTTCATACTATAATAATGTAAACGCAAAAGCATCTCTGTCGGTGGGTTACGCTTCCATGGAAAAATGACTAAACAAATTTTTCTGAAATTTGGCATATACACATAGTTACAATACCCAAAATTGTATACAATTTATCCCAAAAAATGGGATCGTTTGCGAATATATCATTAAGAAAATCTTAAATAAATCTTAAGAAAATCACATAAAATGGGATGGTCCCGTAGTGAAGCTGCGGGGAACACTCTACCTTAATCATATTTAATAATATACCTAAATAATTATTTTTACGTAGAACTTCTGTTTTCAGATAAACATATAATGAAAAATCTACGAACTTTTAAATTCAGTCAATTAGAATATATAATATTTGGCAACCGCGCCATTGACACTTGTGAATTAGATGAAACGTCGTCATGTTCACCATAAACGATATTTCAGTAGAGGAGTCCAAAACATGGTTCAATGGCTATTAAGTGGTTAATTTTTTTTAAATTACGATTTAAATATGACATTACACCAATTAACTATGAAGACTTCCTTATTTTATAACAGTTATAAATCCCTATTATCCCTATTAATATTATAAATGCGAAAGTAACTCTGTCTGTCTGTCTGTCTGTCTGTCTGTCTGTCTGTCTGTCTGTCTGTTCCGTTTTCACGTAAAAACTACTAGACCGATTTGGCTGAAACTCAGTATATATATATTTTCGATACCGAGGATGAACATAGGATACTTTTTATCCCGAAAGCTGGGATAGTTTCCGGGATAAAATGATATTTGTCTGTTTGTTTGTTATGCTTTTACGGAAAAACTACTGGACCGATTTGGCTGAAATTCGGTACGTATGTAAATTAAATACTGAGGATGGACAAGGGATAATTTTCATTTTGGCCTTTTTGTAATTTGGCCTATTTGGTAATTTTGGCCTTTTTGGTCATTTTGGCCTTTTTGGTCATTTTGGCCTATTTGGTAATTTTTCCTTTTTGGTTATTTTGGCCTATTTGGTCATTTTGGCCTATTTCATCATTTTGGCCTTTTTGATCATTTTGACCTTTTTGGTCATTTTGGCCTATTTCGTCATTTTGGCCTATTTGGTCATTTTGGCCTATTTCGTCATTTTGGCCTATTTGGTCATTTTGGCCTATTTGGTCATTTTGGCCTATTTGGTCATTTTGGCCTTTTTGATAATTTTGACCTTTTTGGTCATTTAGGCCTATTTGATAGTTTTGGCCTATTTGTTCATTTTGGCCTTTTTGATCATTTTGACCTTTTTGGTCATTTTGACCTTTTTGATCATTTTGACCTTTTTGGTCACTTTGGCCTATTTGGTCATTTTGGCCTATTTGGTCATTTTGCTTTTGTCATTTTGACATTTTGGCCTTTTGATCATTTTGACCATTTTGGTCATTTAGGCCTATTTGATAATTTTGGCCTATTTGGTCATTTTGGCCTTTTTGATCATTTTGACCTTTTTGGTCATTTTGGCCTTTTTGATCATTTTGACCTTTTTGGTCACTTTGGCCTTTTTGGTCATTTTGGCCTTTTTGATCATTTTGGCCTATTTGGTCCTTTTGGCCTTTTTGGTCATTTTGGCCTTTTTGATCATTTTGGCCTATTTGGTTATTTTGGCCTTTTTGATCATTTTGACCTTTTTGGTCATTTAGGCCTACTTGGTCATTTTAGCCTATTTGGCCATTTTGCCCTATTTGGCCATTTTGGCCTATTTGGTCTTTTTGGCCTATTTGGTCATTTTGGCCTGTTTGGTCATTTTGGCCTAATTGGTCATTTTGGCCTAATTGGTCATTTTGAATTTGTCATTTTGGCCTATTTGGTCATTTTGGCCTTTTTGGTCGTTTTTGCATATTCTGTCATTTTGGCCTTTTTGATCATTTTGGCCTTTTTGGTCATTTTGACCTTTTTGGTCATTTTGACCTATTTGCTCATTATGGCCCTTTTGGTCATTTTGGCCTTTTTGGTCATTTTGGCCTTTTTGGTCATTTTGGCCTATTTGGTCACTGTTGCCTTTTCGGTCATTTTGGCAATGTCGGTCAGTTTGGCCTCTTTGGTCATTTTGATTATTTTGGCCATTTTGGTCGTTTTTGCCTACTTCGTCATTTTGGCCATGTCGGTCACTGTGGTCTTTTGGTCATTTAGACCATTTTGGCCTTTTTAGTCAAGTTTTGTAATTTATTTTGTTGACAGATAGACGGGGGATGGTATAATTAGCGATATAAAATGAAGTGAATCTTCCGTGGGCAAATACATAAAAAATGTAATATAATATAACCTTTAGCACTTGCTCTATAAACAAGAGATACGCACTAGAGGTTAACCCGCGGCGCAGCCGCGGGGTAAACTCTAGTATCTTATAATTTTGATATAAGCGCAAATAATCAAACTAAGACAGTTCTGTCGGCACCAAATATAAGAAGGAAATATTAATATAAATACAAACGTACATGAGGTAGAATTTGTATGTGAAGAGTCAGTAAAAAGTTGTAAGGTCAAAATATTGCAAACAAGTCTTTAATATAATATAATTAAACCTTGTAATTTATATAGCTTTTATTGAAAAAAAAAAGAATTGATGTCTCAAAAGCGTCACATTTGAGTTGAGTCCTTGGAGTTTATTTTGTTTGAATTAGTTCTTTGTCATAATTAGATATTTTCATTGTAACTAAAACTAGAACAAGGATATCGAATTATTTAATGAACAAGGTTGGCATTAAACGTAGGACGTCGAGTGCTGAATATAACACTTCCTCATATATAATTGGCATAATTTAAATTACATAATAGCAACATCCTTTATTTCATTTCGTTCTTAAATTCAGTGTCAATTAGCGATTAGAAGCTTACGATACAGATTTTTATAACAAAGAATAATAATTATTGACTGATTAACTTTCGCAATTTTACTGGTTTATACTGATTTTACTAGTAGTAGTAGTAGTAAATATACTACTTCCATACTGTAATAATGTAAACGCGAAAGTAACTTTGTCTGAGTGTTACGCTTCCACGGAAAAATTTCTAGAAAAATGTTGCTAAAATTTGGCATATATGTCATTGCAATACCCAAAATTGTATGGTATTTATCACAAAAGATGGAATAGTTTGCGAATATGTAATTAAGAAAATCTTAAATAAATCTTAAGTAAATCACATAAAATGGGTTGGACCCTTAGTGAAGCTGTGGGGAAAACTCTAATAATAAATTATTTTTACATAGAACTTCTGTTTTCAGAGAAACATATAATGAAAAATCTACGAACTTTCAAATTCAGTTAAATTGGATATATTATATTATATTTTGATATAAAAGGGGAATGGACAGTATACCCGCCACGCTTGTCCAAGGCGGCATGGCAGGTTTGACACGTCGGGTATCTCAATGTGCAGGTTGCATCACGATGTTTTCCTTCACCGTTATTAGCACGTAGTAATTGTAACAATATGCAAATTAGGTCAGAAAAATGCCTAAGTGGTGCATGCGTTCCGGTCAGGATCGAACCGGCGCCCTTTGGTTTGGGTCGCGTGCACTAACCATAACGCTACCACGACTTGTTTAATTCCCAAAATTGCCGAATTTATACCGAAAAATGGGATAGTTTGCGAATACATAATTGAGAAAATCTTAAGTAAATCACATAAAATATTAATACATTGTCTTAAAGCTTGCAGGTTATAAACGAGGGTTACGTATTAGTGTTGGGTTCGTGGCGAAGCTACAAAGAAGACTCTAGTTTTATAATCAGTTTAGTTTTGCTGTAGAACTTCTGTGCTTAGAGAAACATGTAATCAAAAATCTACGAACTTTCATATTTAGTTAATTTGGATTTATGATATTTGGCAACCACGCCATTGGCACTTGTGAATTTAAAAATGAAACATCGCCATTTTCACCATAAACGATATTTCAGTAGAGGAGGCTAAAATATGGTTTAATGGCTGTTATGTGGTTTTACAGTTCATTCCAAATACTATTTAATTATGGTATTACATACTACAATACATATTACATTATATATAACGGCTAACTATAAATAATTTATTTAATAGTCATACAATATCCTATAACTTTAATATAAGTGCAAATATCGTTCGGTACTACTAATATTATAAAGCTGAAGAGTTTGTTTGTTTGTTTGAACGCGCTAATCTCAGGAACCGCTAGTCCGATTTGAAAAATTCTTTCAGTGTTGGAAGTACATTTATCGAGGAAGGCTATAGATTATATATCATCACGCTAACACCAATAGGAGCGGAACACTAGTGAAGAATGTTTCAAAATCGGGGGGGTTTTGAAAACAAATTCCACGTGACGACGTCGCGGGCACATCTAGTCTAATATAAATAGCAATAAATTATACAAATACAAGCCTTTATGAAGTAGAATTTTTATGTGAAGAGTCAGTTAAATGTTGTTGGTCAAAACATTCTAGACAAGTTTTGACAATTAATCTTATAAAATATACAACTTTTGCAAAAAAAAAACTTCAAAATTCGTCACTTTTGAGTTGTATGCCTGGAGTTAGTTTTGTTTGAATTGGTTATCATAATTGTATTAATCATTTTAGTTGTAATTAAAACTACAACAAGGATATCTAATTATAATATGAACAAAGCATGCCGAGTGCTGAATATAATCTTATATGAGTACTAGCGGCCCCGGCAGACGTTGTCCTGCTTGAAAAAATAAAATTTAGGACCCGATCCTAGCGCCACCTACCGGTTCCAATTATGGATTTTAATCATCCAGGGACCCACTCAAACACAGAAAAAAAAATCACCAAAATCGCTCCCGGTGGTTAGGAGGATTCTATAACCCGATCTCAGCGCCACCTACCGGTTCCAACGGTATAAAAAGTATCCTATCTTTCAAGTTGGATCAAAATGCACACGGTGTGCAAATAGCGGCCCCGGCAGACGTTGTCCTGCTTTGAAAAAGTTAAAATTTAGGACCCGATCTCAGCGCCACCTACCGGTTCCAATTATGGATTTTAATCATTCGGGGACCCACTCAAACATACAAAAACAAAATCGCTCCCCGTTGTTAAGAGGATTCTAGAACCTGATCTCAGCGCCAACTACCGGTTCCAACGGTATAAAAAGTATCCTATATTTCAAGTTGGATCAAACTGCACACGGTGTGCAAATTTGATTAAAATCGGTTAAGTAGTTTAGGAGTCCATCGCGGACAAACATCGTGACAGGAGATTTATATATATCTAATATATAAAATTCTCGTGTCACAGTTTTCGTTGCCATACTCCTCCGAAACGGCTTGACCGATTTTGATGAAATTTTTTGTGCTTATCCGGTATCTATGAGAATCGGCCAACATCTATTTTTCATCCCCCTAAATGTTAGGGGTAAAAAATTTAGGGGTGGACCTAAATTTTTTATTTTATTTTTAGACAAGATTTTTAATTTCTATTTTTTTATGATACAACATACAAAAATACATACAACCCTAGATTTTCAACCCTCTACGATCAACCCCTATTTTTTACCGGGCAGGACGACGTCTGCCGGGACAGCTAGTTAAGATATAAAATTCTCATGTCACAATGTTAGTTACCACACTCCTCCGAAACGGCTTGACCGATTCTCATGAAATTTTGTGTGCATATGGGTAGGTCTGAGAATCGAACATCCACACCGGATGTGGACGGATCCACACCAAATTTTTTTGAACCGGTAGGTGGCGCTGGGACGGGTCATAGATTGTTATTTTTTCAGAGCAGGACAACGTCTGCCAGGGCCGCTAGTATTATATCATTTTTGTATAAACCATTCATTGGAATAAAATCCAAAGTTAACAGCGAAATTTACTGATGAAATCATTAAAGGTAAAATACGAAGAGTGTTTTTACTTTCTTTACGGAATAAGATTTGCAGCCTTTAACCACAGACATTATAAAGAGAATCAAGGACTATTCAACAATATGGCATGCACATTTATTTCCTTTTTATATCATTTGTTTAACCTGGAATAATGTTATAGTTTTAACTGTTTCACGCAGATGTAGGGATCAGATGCGATACAAAATTCTTAAGTTTTTATATAATAAGTTCCACTGAAGAACATTTTCTGAAAGACACATACAAAGAAAGACAAATTTAAATGTACTTCCTATTCTATGTACACGGATGTTCACACCTGAGAAAAGTCTTAACGAGCCTTTCCCGGGTGGAAATAAGGTTCGAGCCTTCAATGCTTTGCTCATGCCAGCATTAGCATACTCCTTTGACATTCTAAGATGGACTCAGACTGAATTAGACGCCTTGGATAGACGGGTGCGTTGTTTACTGAAAATTCAACGGATACCTTGCCCTACTCACGCTGGTCCGTGATCAGATTGTACATCCCACGGAATGTAGAGATAGGAGGTAGGGGATATTTAAATACCAAAGACTTTCACAACTGGTATGTGTACAATCTCAGAGAATATTTTCTTGAAACCGACTAGACCGTGGGTATCCATTACGATAAAGGGCTCACCCCGCTATCCTTAGCAAAAACTGGCAGAGGCTGCCGATAATGAGTGTTTCTGATCATATGGACGTATGGAAGAGCAAGGGGCTGCATGGCAGGTTCTATCAGGCTTTAACGGAACCTTATGTACCTAATTCTGGAGTGGGTCTACGGTACGGAACAAGTTGAAATTCGAACTGCATAAGACCTGTGCGATGGAAATAATGGGAAAACTTAAGTACGATACACCAAAACTACCCATGGCCGGGGTTGACATTGGTAGGTCAAAGCAGAAAAAGGTCCTGGAGCATACCATGATAGCCGATTGACGTTCAGCGTTCACGTGAGCAATGTTTGCTCGCGAGCCTTTGGCGTCTACAAGCGGTTGTCTAGAACTGCCAAGGTGAGCTGGAGCCTACACCCGGCGGTTGTGAGATCCATCTATACAACTGTAGTAGAACCGGTAATCATGTACGCAGCGAACACCTGGACTCCGGCTACGGCCAAGCTGGGGGCGAGGAAACAGCTAGGTATTGTACAGCGGGACATTTTCCAAAAGTTGTACAAGGCCTACCGAACAGTTTCCCTAAACTCGGCAGTTCAAATAACTGGTAGACCAAATTGAGATTTATAGCCACCGTCACGAAGCAATAAAAATTTTCGCAGACAAAGCAAAATTGAAGGAAGGTGAAGCATCATTGTCTTTTGGAACAATGATACCGAAACCGCTAACCGGGAATTGAATCTACTGTCTTATTGCACGGTCTACCAGGCAGCATAGTTGGCGATATGCAATGCCACGGAGGTGATCCTAGTAACCCCGGAGGAAAACTTTAGCGTTTAGGCATTAACGAACTAGAGCACCACACACCAGCTTCCAGTCACGGCTAGGCGTAATATGCTCGATGCAGTAGCAAAAGTTAGAGGAGTGGAATTATATTGGGTTAAGGCTTACGCGGAAGTGAAGGAGAACGAACATGCGGACGCTCTGGCTCTCTTTTTTTGAAGACAAGCCTGATTACAAATGCCCCGTTTCATATATCCGGCGGGCGCTCCGTATAGAAATGCTTGACAAATGGAACCGGTGACAGCATCCGTCGCGAAGACCTCTCTTTTCGGACATACGGACGGCCAATACAAAAATACGACTACTTAAAGTGGTACCTACACTGGCCCAAGTATTTACAGGGCACGGAGGTTTCTTCGAATACTTGTACCGACTATGCTGGGCCACAGGCCGCGGCTGCGGTGGGATCGCCGAAGGGCGCGTTCCCACTTTGTCGTGACGACAGATAATCGTGTAGTTTTAAGTGTCATGGCTTATATGTTTAAATAGAGGTGTTCACATATAGAACGACACGACTTACTGTTGTCTACGATATTTTTTGCAGTCACGACAGATTGTCATGACAGTGGGAACGGCTAGCACGAAAGTCGTGAAACGATAAAAAATCGTTACTTAATCGTGATGGCAAATCTATCGTACCCACGATTGCTTGCTTCGTCTTCCTTCTTTTCAAAAAGTAATACATTATTAAAATTTCATCTTCGTCCTTTGTACTCAGGAGCATAAACGCACTACTGATTTCCAAGAGAACTGTAGATTTATAGATTCCTAATGATGTGTAAACGAGAAAGCGACGGCTTTGAAACGATAAAATGTCGTCGTGATCCAATGGGAACAGCTAGAAATGATAGTCACTAAACGACAATTTTTTTGACGACAAACAATCGTTATAATGGGAACAGTTAGAGACGACAGTCGTCCAACGATAAATTAATCGTTGCGACATAGTGGAAACGCGCCCGAACACTCGCCCGCACAACGGCTAGTGCGACGGACGATAATACATTGTATATATACCATATAGTTTAAGAGCCAGTGATCGGCTACCTGTATGTATTTGACCAGACCTGAGGTTTTGTACATTGAAGCACCTATACCTACCATGCATGGACTCACTAAGCTCTAAGTGGTGGACGCGACGAGCGCTGAGGTAAGACAGTATCGATTTTTGACGAATTTTAAATCCATTTGACCAGGGCTGCCGTTTTGATATTTGAAAGTAGACGTCTGCCGCGATCAATATACGTTTTTAAGACTATAATTAATCTCATCTGGTCAATTACTTTCAATTTTTTTATCATTTTCAAAATGGTCTGCCACAATGTTAACCGCGTGATAATGGTCTGCCATTCTTATTTTCCGATAATAATAAGCCTATATTTTCAAATATCAAAACGGCAGCCCTGGTCAAATGGATTTAAAATTCGTCAAAAATCGATACTGTCTTACCTCAGCGCTCGTCGCGTACACCACTTAGAGCTTAGTGAGTCCCCGTAGCATGCATGGTAGGTATAAGTGCTTCAATTTACAAAACCTCAGGTCTGGTCAAATACATACAGGTAGCCGATCTCTGGCTCCTAAGCTAATAACTTCGAATACACCAGCATCTTTCTACATATCTGTGTTATATATACAGTCCACAATAATATAACCACCTCATTAGTGTGTCCGCTAGACAGGCATACCTACTCTTTTTCAATAATAAAACGATGTAAACAATGATATAAAAGACAACTTAAAAAATATGCATATTACCCATTGTCTTGAAGGAAACTATTTGTAGTGGATCCCACAACCTTCAAGTTATATCACATTTCATAATTAGTATAAATTACTGAATTACTAAAATCTATTATAATTATGAAGCACGTTATTATAAATTAAAGCTTTTAAACTTTAATAATTAGAGAAATGCCTTCAGTAAGTTTTAACATGGTTTAAACAAGTAAAGTAAGTCTGCAGCGTGGGGGGAACTAATCTGCGTCCTGTTCCCTTTGGAAGACGAGCAGAAGCCGCCACCTATGGTTCCGGCCAACTGGGAGCCCAGCATAGATGACAGCAACAACGACGTGCCCGGCATAACCCAGGAAGAGCTGGGGGCGGCGATCCTCAAGCTGCGAGCCAAAAACACCGCCCCTGACCCGGCCTTCTAGGGCGTGCGTGAGTTCTGTCCTACGCTCTGGAGCTCCGACTGCTAGGGCTCTTCACCGTGTGCCTAGAGCAAGGCTGGTTCTCCTGGCAGCGGAAGACCAGGAAATTGGCCCTGCTCAAAAAGGTAATGGCACTCCACGAAATCATCATCCGCGTACCGGCCCATCGTGCTGCTAGATGAGATGGGCAAGCTCTTCGAGAAGGTCATTGTAGCTTTTGCGGATCGATAGCAAATTTTTGGACTTTCAATCTGCAATACTTTTTCTACCAAGAATCTAGGTTTAAGTGATTAGGATACCATAAAAGCTACCTGATTTGGTAACAACTTGAAAAAGAACGTAAATTATTCTTTTAGTTCAAATGCTGCAATACTTTGTGTCCCGGAAATCCCGTGGGGATTTTCTTAATTTAGACGACTTCTAAAATCTTTAAAAATACTTGGAAAGAAACTTGGTTTCAATAATATACTCGTAGTCTAAGCAGTTTTTAAGATGTGGGATGTGGTTTTGCTTGCGCAAATATGATCATATTATTTAATGGTTGCCAACTCGACTTCGCCGTAATGCTCATGTTCTGTCTCTTCTTCATAAAGTACTGTTTGATCCTAGGATCCTTTCTTATTTTAAAGAACATTTCCGGTTGTTTCACAGTGATTTTGCGAGTTTGCGACTTCCTGACACCGATACATACTACGAAGATTTACTTAGATCGCTCTCTGTTCAGGCTGTGCATCTCTGGAATGCTCTGCCGGTAAATGTCGGATCTGCTTATATCCATTCCTTTAACAGACTTGTGAAGGAGCACTATTTAACTGTATCACGTATGTATTTATTGTTTGTTTTGTATGTCTATGTACGTATATATTTTTATAACTATGTATTATATGGGTATTTTATTATTATCTTGTTACTATATTTATTAATATCTATTTCAACTGCACGCCAACGCTATCTATGTATCTAGGTCTTGTCAGTTCAAAGGTTGCCTGGAAGAGATTTATTTTAGCAATAAGACCACCCATTGTTCTACCTTTTAGTTAGTAAGTTTTTTGTGTATTTTTCTATGTAATGTTGGTGTACAATAAAGAGTATTGTATTGTATCTTATATCTGATATGAGTGCAAATATGATCAAATTAGGACAGTTTTGTCGGTACCAAATATAAATAAGAAATATTAATATAAACCTACATGAGGTAGAATTTTTATGTGAAGAGTCAGTAAAAAGTTGTTGGTCAAAACATTTGTTGTTGCACAGCAAACGTGTGTTGGAGTGGAGACCGCGTCTCGTTAAACGTAATACGTCCTCCACAAGGATGGAATTCGGTAGGCGCTGGATGAGGAAATCGGAGAATAGGGATGAGTGACACTAACTTGAAGAGGCCTTCGACCAAAAGTGGACTGCGATTGGTTGAAGACCACAATGACATTTTTCAAAATGAAAAGTATGTATCTGTTTCAGTTCAGTTTCAGTTACTTATCTATATTAATTATGTCATAATTGACCCTGATACTATACATCATCATCTTAGTGTTAAAGCCCGGATGCAATTGCAGGTGTCGTTCTTGCTTTTTTTTCTCAGTGCTCAATCAGTGCTATCCATAGAGTACATTAATATAATAGGAGCCGCGATTCCAATCGCGTATTGTGTCTAATAAATACATTTTACTATTTTATTCTAATTTGAAATGGCATTCGATACCGAAAGAGATTTTCTTTTAACTTGCCTACGACGGTAAAAGACAACGAGCGTGATCTCTTCAACGTCCATTTAGGTGACGTGAATAAGCGATACTAATTTGGGCTGGCATCCGCTTTGGCGTCTAGTTTTAGCGTCTCACGGACGCCAAGGATGGTCACGGAAGCGCTGCTGGCGTCACTGCCATGGCATACAGTGAGATATGGCACTAAAAGAAAATATGTTCAAAGCGCTTTTAACAACAATTCCTTAATTTAATTGCTTAACCGTATACCTCAGTTCACTTAATGTAAATTTGAAAAATTGTGAGATATATTTGTCCGGTGATGAAAAATTCATGGCAAACTGAAAACTGTCACTTTACTAATTTATAATATTTGCCTGTTTCTAATTTTGAAACAATAAATCTAGAATAAGTCCGAAATAAAACTGTTTTGCTTTCATAAATGCATAAGAAACAGTGGCCATAGAAATAAAACAATACTGGTTTTTGCTCTTTCTTTTATTTTTATATTAACACCGAAAGTAAAATATTCATTTAAAAAATCTATATTAATTTAGGAAAACTTAAACTAGTTCCATAGAATAAAAACCTAGTCTTTATTTTAATTAAAACCTAACCTTTGTGCAAAAAGTGACGTTTTGCTGTTTTCTTATAAACACACGTATAACTTTGATGCTCGGGCTCCACTTGAGATAATGTTAGTGTCATTGACTGTGACCAAATGCGTCTTATTTATAGCATTAAAAATAGTATTGGAAACGAATGGGTATTGGTGTATATACATCCGTTATCTGTCAATATTTAATGTCATTAACAATTAATAACAATATCCCATCACCAATAATGCATTAAGCACATCGCTACATCTGCGTGAAACAATGACTAACACTAATATTATCCCAGATGCAGTAGTAACATGATTAAAATGAACAATAGTTGTAGTATATTATGTGTGCCTATAACTAGTCTGGCCATAAGTACTGTCACATAATTGTTGTGTTTTTTTTTGCTGAGACTTTAATAAATATGTAGGTATAATTTTTAATAATATTACATTACTTTATTTAAAAAATGTATTTTCATTTGTAACAAAACCTATGGCTAAATAATACCTAGTTATTTGTATGCAGGAATCACATCGATTTCCACGGATGCGTAAAAAATTCCACTTGTTTTAGTCGATGTTAGACGGTTAATTTCTGTTTTCCGAATTGGGTGAGTCATTCAACGAGTCAATGTCATTGATTACCGTTGTGTCCTTTTAGTTCTGTACCTTGTACCATATTGATACAATTTGGTTGATCCGTCAAATATCAGCACTGTTAAGTATGAGTTTTTGATTACTACTCATAGACCTTCTGTTTGCCTGTTGACTATTTGCTTGGGAAGTAATCTTAAACTAGATTATTTATAAATATTTGATGCTACCTAAATAACCCGTGCAAACCCATATCTAAAAAATGAACATGGAGAAATCCTGTCGAAAAGTTTCCATTTTTCTCTACACCATAGTTTTATTTACTGCTAGAGTCTTGAATCTGGTCAATAATGCTTTTTTTACTCTGCTGTCCTAACTTATGATACAGGTAAATACCTAACACCAGGCTGTGGGTCGTTTTGTCGCCTTGTAGGTCAGACCGCCCGGCCGTAGGAATATGCATTATCTCTCGATTTCAAAGGCATAAATTCCAGAGAACACTCCTCAGTATTTCCAATAGTATCAGGGTCCTTGGTGTCATAATTTTCAGTGCAGTTCGGTCGGAAAGCAAAGCTTAATTTTCCTCCAAAAAGCTTGATGTGGTAGACTAGTAATGACTGTTCAAGTAGTAGTACATCCGCGGCAACGACTTGCACTCTACAAAGCACAAGACAGTCCGCTTATGAAGAATTACTTCAGATAGATGGGTGAGTACTCTGAGTACTGTTCTCGCCTGCTTACGGACAACGATGATTTCAATTTGCTATTTGAATTGAATTGGTATTTTTATATTATGTTGAATTTGAATACTCCATAGAGACGTGGACATGATACTACGTCGCTGATTCATTAATCTCTTTATTTATATCTTCACCGGCCTTCCCCGTTTTAGTAGTTCTTGGTTAAAAGTCGATCATGTATGTTTTTTTCTACCTACTCCCACTCTCGTCGGCGAATTTATATATTATTTGTTCAATTATACTACAATAAAAGAAATCCGTTTAAAAACTTTATTTTCTTCGTTCTAACTTAACTATATATCCGTCCACAGCCTTCAGCATTATGTCTACTTTTAATCTCATTTTTGGAATGGGGCTTTTCTCTGGTTCACCAACAAGTTTGAATCTCCGCAGAATGCTCGCTAGAGAAGTCTTTATCGACATTAGCGCGTATTGATAAGCTGAAAAGATAACTTTAAATGAAAGAGACAGAAAGATAGTGGACGCTACTTCAGGGACACCCTTAGCTATATTTTATGCTGCAATTAAAAAAAATAAAAACTAACCGTTGAAGTATATTTTAATATTGTACCGATTTTTAAATAAAATAGTCAAAGTACGTCCGTTTGAAATATTAGGACGTTTCTTCTAACTACCAAACTATTGATTGTACGTGGATTGCCAAGCTTTTACGCAATTTTTACATAATGTATCTTTATTGTTTAACCCAAATATGAACATATTTGAACATATTATCTTTCTAGAGTTTATCTCGCGCCAACCTCTAGTGCGTACGCCTTGTTTAAAGAGCAAGGATACAGGTTACATTGTATATATATTTTTTAGTGCTGTTTGCTCCCGGAACATTCACTTTATTTTATTATTGTAAACTATCTCATCTCCTGGCATGAAAAGTTTATACTGACTGTGTAGGAGTCCCGAATGTTCGTATTGCAAGCGTGGCCTCCGAACGGAGTATACGGAGATCTCAACCGTCAGAGTACCTTCTAAACCTAGCCTGCGCCCCTTTCTTTTACTCTTTATAGGCTGCTTCAGAAACTAGACCACAGGTACTACAGCTGTGGCACCCCGAAACCTGGCTGTCTCACTTAGGGCACCGCCCTGTTGGGTGAATTTCCGTGGTATCCTCCCAGTAGTCCACGGGGCCCTCTGTGATAGAATTAAGGGAGCAGTACCTGTACCCACCTTCTGCGGTTGGATGATCCGCGTACGCGCTGCCCCCCCCCCCCCCTCTTTCTTTCGGCCACCTTCTGGGCCATGACCGACTCATAGAACAGGTTTTTTTACTCATGTTTATTGTAGCCACGCAAATCTATTAATTATGAACTTACCAATGCAATTCCTGGGACCGTTACTAAATGGCATATAGCTACATGGATGTTTTAAGTTAAAGCGTTCAGGTAAAAAGCGATCCGGGTCAAAATGTTCAGCATTCGGGCCCCAGTAGTTTGGGTCCCTGTGAGCACCCCATATCGATACGAAGACCCCGGTTCCTGCTGGCAATATACGGCCCGATGCTGGAAATATAAAAAAGGTCTACGTTTTATTCTGAATCGTCATGTAATCAGTAATAACTTGCAATGACATGTATAGAAACTCGTTTCATTCTTCCAGAATTTGCAAAACACGGCTTTTCGGAGCAACGAAATAAATGACAAATATAGACACAGACTAATATTAACTATGTTTCTTTTAGCCAATCTCTAACAAAACACAGCTATAGAGCTGTGAGAGTTTATGTATGTGACCAGCTTCTGGTAAACGAACACATTTCTATGCAAATTTTATTATTGGTAAATTAGATAGAGAGCATTTTAGCTTGACCGAATTGTTATATATTTATATTATTGTTATATTTTATCCGTGCAGGAACGGAGAAAGAATACAATTCCTGCGGCGGCGGCCTGTCGTAAGAGCGACAAACAACCACAGCCTGGTGTAGGCATATGCCCGACTGGATTGCTACCCCCTGGTCTAAGGTATGTCGCCATAACAACCTGAGTTGTGTTCCGGCATTAGTGACCAGGTTCAGTCTCCTTAAGAGGCAGTAGCGCATTTGTAGCACTTTGGTGTTGCAATGTCCATAGGCGATGGTAACGCTCTCATGAAGTGGCCGTCTGCCTGTCTGCTGACTCCTGCAATAAAAAAAAAAAAAAAAAAAAAATATACATACTTTCGTTTTTGATTATTTTCCTTTTTTTATAATACATCCAGTGTGAATACCGAGCGCTCTCTAAACAATTTAATATTTATAACGTACTTGTTGCATTAAATACTGTAAGTACTAAATCCCTATTATCCCTATGAATACTGGAGACGTAATCAGGCAATCTCCGCGAGTAGGGGGATTTCTGCTCAATATATGGCCATCCCTTGTTCACTAATTAAGATTTGGTGCCCGGAGAATATAGTATTTTGCATTTACCTCGTTATCAGCCACCAGCCCACGACAGCGCTAGTTCAGGGGGTCTGCCGCTGCTTATCACGTGGCAATACACACAGGGGGCAAAGTCCTTCTACATGAGCCCCGGAGCGTAAGGGACGCAGACACACTGACTACTTAAGTTTATGTGATGGTTGAGGCGAATGCTCTAGTAACTAAATAGACGCGGGGATCTTCGATAGCTTACTTATGTGCAATTATAAAGGCGAGTGCAAAACTACTTCAGGTGCGTCGCGGTAGCGTGGTGTTTGGCAACGTATTGATACACGCGAAAAGCGAGCGGCGACAACATTTGGAGTTGCAAGACACTATAAACCCAAGACACAAATACTAACTGGGAGATAGGTGGCCCCAACAAATATTATAAATGCGAAAGTAACTCTGTGTCTGTTCGTTTTTGACGGAAAAACTACGGGACTGATTTGACTGAAACTCAGTATGTATATTTTTTCGATGCCGATGATGAACATAGGATACTTTTTATCCTGAAAAATGGGATAGCTTTTAGGATAAACATATATATTTATATTTGATTGTTATGCTTTTACGCAAAAGTACTGGATTGATTTGGCTGAAATTTGGTACGTATGTAATTTTAATTACGAGTGTGGACAAGGAATACTTTTATCTTGGATAATGGATATTGATTTTGGCATAGATTTATGTAAAAGTTATCCCAGAAAGTAGGATATATTTTTTATGGGATTTTCCATTTCCGTAATTTTGATTATTTTGGCCTTTTGGCCCATTTTGTCTTTATTGTCTTTTGTGTCCTTTGTGTCTTTTTGTCCTTTGTGTACTTTTTGTCATTTGTGTAGTTGTTATATACGAGGGATAGATAGATAAAACTAGGACGTTAAATAAACGATGAGTTTGGATGAGACCAATCATTTCTCAAATTTATAGATATAAACAATCATCGTCTATAAAGAATGCTGGATGAAGTTACTCGATATATCTTTCTGTTAAGCTTTCACGGCAAACTACTTCGAATACAAGATCGGTTTTGGTGTAACTTTGTTTGAATGCACTTTTCATACCGAAAATGGACATAAATACTTTTCATCTGGGGAGTCTAATTTGGCTGAAACTCAGTATCAGAAATTCTGCATCATTCCTTACGCGGTTGCAGTGACGGTAAGTGTTTATTTTTTTCAACTTGGTTCACTAGGATTTACGAGGCGGCGTCTAACAGAGAATCAGGTCTTGCTCCGGCTAAGAAGCCATACTTGTCTTATAGTATACTTTGTTATAAATGGATATATAGACGTATGGATGAAGGAGTTTGGCAAAGGATGTATGTACTTTGGGTAAGGATACATTATATATTCGACGCAGAGATGAGGTATTGCAAATTAATGGCATTTAGATTTTTTTTATAAATTGCTGTGGCTACCTTGAAAATATAGAGCTATCGCACTGATAAAATATCACTTTCTATGTATAGTGTATTGGTGGGATATCTGTACGGTTTTTTATGCATAACTTTTAGGCGCGCTCCTAAAAGTTATGTATAAATTATGCAAAAACCCTGTGCTCGCTCTAATTCTATAATGTTTGTTTTTGGGATTCCTCTCAAAGCATACGTACAACTCGTTAAGTATATTTGTAAAAAA
Organism: Dendrolimus punctatus; assembly: GCA_012273795.1. Lineage (NCBI taxonomy): Eukaryota > Metazoa > Arthropoda > Insecta > Lepidoptera > Lasiocampidae > Dendrolimus > Dendrolimus punctatus. The sequence continues at coordinate 14,956,775 of CM022534.1, read as the reverse complement.
AGACTTACGCAACTTAACATCTTCCAGGATTTTTCTCGAAACAAAAGGTACTGGTGGAAATAATCTAAGTGACTCCTTTATAACTCTTTCTAAATATTTTAATTTTAATAAATCCTCTTTTATCAGAGGACGCTCCATATTATCGCCGAACACCTCAACCAACCTTAAACATTTAATAAATCATTGTTATATACAATCTTAAAAAAGAGTATCTCATAACCGTACGCAAGACAATGCCAATCTTTACAAGATTTCCCATCTTTACCAGAACAATAGCTTAACTTCTTTTTCAAATGCTGTGTACGTACAAAAATCACCGATTTTGTTTCTGTAAGGCTACGCCTACGCTTCTGGCCGTCAGGCAGTCTGGCCCAATGGAGACCCGTTGCCGAAAAGTCCCATCATCAGTTATCGAGGACCAAACCCAGGTACATCATGGTCTGCCCAATACACGGACACCTCCTAAAAAGCTTGCAAGAGCAAGAATTGATCACATCGGAAGAATGATGAGCGCTTCTCTAGCTATCCTTCTGGGACTATAGCTTTTTAGACCCTCGCCAAAGTTGCCGAAAGAAATTTTTGTCGGACGTCTTTTCCAGCTCTGCACACATTGGACAACCGTCGGGAAAAAATAAAGTTGATCTTTTGTGTGAAATCTTTGCGGCCAATACGACTCTTGACAACGGGGGAGAAACTCCACCTATAATCCCTGAATGTGAGTCTAGAATGCTCGAGATGCACTTAACTCAAAAAGCAGTCCGTCGTGCTCTCCGCTCCATCGACGTCAAAAAGTCCTCTTGCCCTAACGGCATTCCTGCCATTGAAATGCCTACTTGTTCAGCTGAGCTGTCCCCAGTCGTTGTCCAATTTTTCACTATTTCTTACCACAAAGGTTGAGTTATAGGCCTATAGAAATAACCTCTTTGCTCTCAAATGTGATGGAGCGTATTATTAACGCACAGCTCCTGGGTTACATTAAAGATTCCCAGCTGCTAAATGATCAGCAATACGGTTTCACCCCGGTCGCCCTGCTGGGGATCTCTTGGTTTACTTAGCCCACTGTTGAGCTGAAGCCATTGAGAGCAAAGGGGAAGCACTGGAAGTTAGATCTGGCACAGGGCTCTTCTATCGTAGCTGCCATCGAGTACGATACCTGAGGGATTTTTCACCTGGCTAGGCATTTGGCTTGATGCACGCAGCATTCAAGTCGCTGTCAACGGTTGCTGCGCTAGTGTCAAGCCCATCAACGCTGGTGTGGTCCTGGGTTGTGTGCTATCACCAAAGTTGTTCATCTTGCATATCAATGATATATTGTCTTATTGCAACGTTAATTGCTATGCAGGTGACAACACTGGCAATGCGCAATACTCTTTTGTTGAGCAAAGTTAAGTTACACTTGTGTCTTAAATATATAGAATACTCCTTAGGGAGGGTCTCCGAATGGGGGTGACAAAACCTTGTCCATTTTGATGCCATGAAGACACAGATCTGCATATTCTCTGACTAATAAAACTCCATTCGAGCAAACGCTTTAGTTCCAAGGAACTCCTTTTACCACCTCCAAGAATACTAGGATCTTTGGTGTTGACATCGCGATTGATTTGCATTTCATGGGCCACTTTGAAGGCAAAAAAAAACTTGCCTCCAAAAAGCTGTGCTAAGCAGGTCCAAGCAGTACTTCACACCACGGCAACGCTTGTGCTTTATGAAGCCCTGGTGAGGTCTCCTATGGAGTACTGCTCACACTTTTGAGCCAGTACACTTGCCTACTAGCTTAATCTCGTGCACTGTCTTCATTATCGAGCCGATGGCTTGTTGATGGTCGCATACTCACAGACGGTCTAGATACGCTTGGCTTTAGGAGAGACTTCGCATCTCTCTGCATGTTCTGCCAACTGTATAACGAAGAGTGTTCAGAAGAAAATTTTAGAATGTTTCCTTTGTCTTCCTACACTACCACTGCACCGCTCGCCATCACCTGGGCCTTCATCCCCAGTTCCTCGAGCCGCTTCGCTTATACGGTATGCAAAGGCTCTGTAAAACGTCCCTCTTCCGTACCGTGGGGATTTGAAATGAGCGCTCGGCTGAGGATTTCCCACAGCGCAATTATATCGAGTGCTTTAAAAAGGGTATCATTTAATTTCTTCGAGCCAGGTAGCGCGTTGGTAACATTTCTGGTGTTTACGTAAAAAACGTTACGTTATAAAAAACTAAAAATACTAAATTTCCATACTAAAACTTCCATTGTCCTGTTGAAAATATCCTTTGATTTTATGTATTCGCAAAATAAACGTGGACCCCTAACAACATGCCAACATTTATTGGAATTCTCGAACTTGCAGCTTAATCCAAAACAACATAGCTTCTAAGAATATGCAGCAAAATTTGAACAGTAAAAACTCTTTAAGACGTCTTACTTGAAATCTGACCATAAATACAAAGAGATTAGCAATGGACAATAGACGGTTACATTCTGATACTTAAAAAAATAAGTGAACAATAACGACTATCAATAAAAGAATTACAGATAATTTAAATTCCAAGGGTAATAAAACACAAGTTCATGAAAAGTATTACAGGGGCTTCAGATTCTCGCAACATTTCAATTGTAGCAATATCCATGTCTTCTGCACCTGCTTCTCTACCGAGTGAACTACTGGAATCATAAATATTAATTACTCACTCTTGATAAACTTTTTCTTGCACTTCGGGATATTTACTTAACAGTTTCAACGTAAAGCCAATGGCGCAAGCTGACGTATCAGTACCTGCTACTATGAGGGTTAAGACTTCCTCACGCAATTCCACATTCGTGTATCCTTTTTCTCCACCAGAAATGTTTATAAGTAAGTCAAGGAAAGACCTTTGTTTATATACATCTAAATCTAAAATCATAAAAGAAAAAAGAAAGAAAAAACGTTTATTTGCTAAATGCGACACAGAGAAAATAAAAAATAGACGTAACAATATAATTTTTACACTAATATGTTAGGCCGCAATTCGGCAAATGAGGTCGGCACTCAGTATATTGCTGTATCGGAAGATATTCCGCCACAGCACTGATTTTCAGTGCCCACCCCGGAGTCTACACATAATAATCTAGAGACCAGTATAAAAAAAATAACATAATTATGGTCAGACTTAAATCAAGGTGAAAATCGCTACTTAACCGTGATCTTTATACAAAGTAAATAAGTGCGTGGCAGTCCATAAACTATGAAAGGATTGACAGCGGTGACAAACGTCCGCTATTTTCGTCATTTGATTTCGGAAACACAAAAAGACGTATAAGCGAAGTAATCCCATATCTCAAAAACTACTCACATGATATTTTTTATGACTGCAATTCCGAATCAGATAAATAACACGTGTGAGTTTAACCACTAATATCTTGGTCGTGGTTTATAATATTTTAGTTTCATTACTGAATGAACTTACCGAATTTGTTATCTAATTCCTGTCTATTGCGTTCTTCACTTATTAAGTTCTCTCTTTTCTTTTGTATTACCTGTAAGAATAAAGAGTTTTAACACATAATAAAACTCACCTATTATTTTACCTGTTTTTACTTTACCTATTTTTTATTCGTGCAGGAACGGAGAAAGAATACAATTCCCTGCGGCTGGGCGGTCTGTCGTAAGAGGCGACAAAACAACCCACAGCCAGGTGGGAGGGCATTTGCCCGACTGGGTGGCTACCACCTCTGGTCTAAAATACATCGCCATAATAACCTTGAGTTGTGTTCCGGCATAAATGACCAGGTTCCAGTCTCCCGTAAGAGAGCAGCAGCGCATTTCTAGCACCTTTGGTATTGCGAATGTCTATAGGCGATGGTAACCGCTTTGCATCAAGTGCTGCTGAACTCCTGCAATAAAAAATAAATAAAAATAAAAATATCCTGATATATTTGGGATCAACTTCGAAAAAGTGTAGCCTTTCTGTTTCCGCAAATTTCACGTTCGCCGGATGTCTCTGCGGTATAAAGTGGCGCTTCATAGCGCTGTTACAGTTTATGAGCACAGGTCCCGCTCACACACTGAGCTATACGTTGTGCTAGTGCATTACGACTTGCTTATATTTGTACTTTGGGTTTTAAAGAAAGAAAGAAAGAAAATATTTATTTTCAATATCGACACACAACACAAAACAATACTAAGATATTAAATTACACAGATAAAGAAATTGTATGCCGCATACTGAGAATGAGGTTGGCACTCAGCATTTTGCCGTGCCGAGCCTAGGCCCGACACAGCGCTGATTTTCAGTGCCCACCTCTCCAATCACACATATGGCATGCGACCCGTAAATAACATTAACATTAAATAACAAACAATTACAAACAACAACATTAAATATTAAACAATATAACATGACAAAAATAACAGCTACAAACCCTAATAATTGTAAGCTACCCAATGTAACAAGAAATGCAACCAGACTTGCATTCAATGTTGCATTCAATTTTGACTGAAATTTTGATAGTTCCTTTATAAGGTAAGTACAAATACTCGACTTTGTGCAATTTTATTATCAGTGTTTTCATTAGTAATTAAGTTCTTAAATATGTAGGGTCTTCTTTTTGTAATTTAAGTAAGCTATTTTTAAAATGAAATTTAAATGAGTGCATTGTTTTTAGGTCTCTTATGGGCGGAGGAATATCATTCCAGCATTTAGTAGCAGCATATTTGAAGGATCCTCTAAATGCACTGGTTTTATGCTTGGCTGTTACTAAAGGTGTGATCACGGAGCGTATTGTATGTTCATGTGATCTATTTTGTCTCCAGCTTATCTTGTTATATAAATATTTTGGTGTTTGGGAAGATATTACTCCAAATAACAGACACGCTAAGTGCAACTTTCTTCGTGCTGCCATTTTTAGTATATTGTGCTTATTTAAAGTTGGTGTTATATGGTTCCTCCAGGGAATCTGAAAGCAATATCGAATGCATGCATTTTGCACACGTTGTATAAGACTTTCAGTTCTTGCGAGTAGACATGGTCCATAAACAGTATCACAATAATTCAGTCTAGATAAAACTAAGCTTTCTACTAGCCGTTTCCTGACTTCTTCGTTTATATAAGGCCTAATAGTATATAATATTTTTAATCTGTAAAAACAGTTTTTTACTACGTCGTTTATATGCTTTTCAAATCGAAGGTGTGAATCAATTGTAAGCCCTAAGTTGCGTGCGGTTTCAACCATTTGAATTGGTTCATTTTTTACAATAATAGTAGGATTAACTTCTTTGATCATCCTAACCTGGTTACGACTGCCTAGTATTAAATATTTCGATTTTAATGGATTGAGTACTAATGCGTTTGAGTCAGACCATTCTGTAATTCTAAGAAGATCACTATTAATACTTTCTACTGCTTTGTCTATTTCGTTTGGCTTGAAGTGCATGTATAGCTGAATGTCATCTGCATATATATGAAATTTGCAGTTTTGTATGCACTTGACTATGTCAGCAGTATAGAGAATAAACAGCAGTGGTCCTAGTATTGAACCTTGTGGGACTCCTCTAGCAAGGTGCATAGGACTCGATACGACAGTTGTTCCATCTGGCTTTTGTATTTCGACATGTTGTCTTCTGTTCTCTAAATAACTGTGAAACCATTCTATTGTATTACTAGTAAACCCATAATATTTCAGCTTAGATAAGAGTAATTTTGTGTTTATGGCATCGAAAGCGCGAGAGTAGTCCAATAAAACCAGAATAGTACCTTGCCCCTGATCACGAGCTTCCGTTATATTACCTATCACATCACACAGTGCTGTTGCTGTGCCATATCCCTTCCTGAATCCGGATTGTAGATCAGGTAATATATTGTTACTTTCTAAATATTCTATGACTTGTAAGTGTACTGCCCGTTCTAAAACTTTGGAAAGGCATGGTAGTACACTTACAGGTCGGAGATCTTTGTTACTAACGGGATTATTTATCTTTGGGATTGGACGAACAATAGCTTGCCGCCATAAATCTGGAAAATTTCTAGAACAAATTGAGTAATTGATAATATGAGTTAATGTATTTAATGAAGTAGGCATTGTTAATTTAAACATTTCTATATTTATTTTATCTATTCCAAGAGCATTTGATTTTAATGAATTAACTATTTGTCTTACTTTGTCATGTGTAATTATATTTAGAGAAAAACTAGCTTGACTATATCTGTGGGACTCATAATATGTTAACTGCTGTAAGCTGACGATGTTTGCTCCAGGAACTTCCAAGAAAGCTTTATTAATACTTTCTGGATCGCTAAAGTGCACTGGAAGCATTCTTTCTTGGTGAGAATGTAAGACATTTGATTTTAGATTCTTCCATAAATGTTTTGAGTTACTTAAATTTTTATTAATGTGTTGAGTAAAATAAGCTTTCTTCTCGTTAAGTAATGCCGCGGATGAAAGATGTTTGAGGTCTAAATAATACTGTTTGTGTATCTCTAGTTTTGTGTTTTGGTACCTACTTCTAGCTCTATCTCTCAATTTAAACATTAATTTAATATTATCTGTGATCCAGGGTGTGGGCGGTGTTCTAAAAACTTTCCTCCTTATAGGCGCGTGCATATCAAACAAATAAGTTATGTAATAGCTCAGTTTATTCACCATAGCATTAACATCCATTTCTTCGCATATATCCTGCCAAGGGATATGTTCGAGATCGTGTTCAAAGTTACTGGGTATTATATTTTTGAATGGTCGATAAGTTACTAACCGTGCTAGAGGTTTTTCTTTTTTAATAATGGTTTCACATACTACAAAGGCATGTCGGTTCAGATCATATATTTGATCTACCTCAACCGTATAAGAAACTATGTCTGTGCATATTATATCTATAAGAGTCGAACTCGGCCCCGAATGATGCGTAGGTTTGTCTACTATTTGTTTGAGGCTAAAATGGCTGAGGAATTCATTAAATTTTTTACAGTTATAGTTATTATGATCTAATAAGTTTATGTTAAAGTCACCTAATATTATCATGTTATTATAAGGTGCCAGAGCACTAGCACTCTCACTTAAGCCACTAAGGAACGTATCTATGTCAAGCCAGGGTGGCCTGTATGCTGTTCCAATTAAAATAGTTTTGCCAGATACTTTCAGCGACATCCAGATTTGTTCAACATCTTGATGATCTGGGTGTGTTCTTATTTTAGGGTGAATATCAGTTCTCATATAAAATGCAACTCCTCCACCTCTACCACCACGTGTGGATTGCGGCCGCGGTTTATGCCTCAGCTTGTATCCTGGAACCTTAGGGGCTCGTCCGTCTTCACCAGGCCGAAGCCACGTCTCATTTATTGCCATAATATCGACCGAGTGCTTACACATTGCTATTAAAAACTCATCTTGATTTGTCCCAAGAGAACCTGCATTTAATAATCCTAACTTTAAATATTTATTGTTGATCATTATTTATTATGATTAACGAATACTTTTCACGTTCTAACGTTAAATAGCGTGTAAAATATATTCTTTCATAGCACTTGTCCAAAATAATTATGATCAAATGAATGGTTACTAATGGTTGGTATATTTTGAGAGTTATGTATATGTATCTAAGATACAGTAAATGACAACTTGATATATGTGTAAGGTATATCGTAATATTAATAATTTGTAGTTTATTTAGAATTAAGTTAGTTTTTATATATATTTTATACGGTATATATGAATATACAAGAAATGAGATATTAGAACATAGTGTGGTCTGTCTGTAGTATATGACAATATTAACTGTTCGTAGCGTATTTACAATTAAATATGTTTCTACGTATCTGTTATAAGATAAATATAAATATGTAAGGTATAATGAATAACGATATGATTGATTGTGTGTATGATGTATGTCAAAATTAAGTATTTGTAATTTGCGTACAATATATTTATAATACAAATAGCGGCAGTAACTTGTGACACGGTCAGCCTTAAAATTTAATGTTAACAAAATATTTTGGTACAATCTTAAAAATTCTAGACAGTAATAAGTCAGTAATAATAGGACTGGATTATAGTAATGACTGTACTGTATTTGTACAGGGGCCAATATTTTCAGATATATCATTCTCATCTCTAATCCTGACCACAGGATCCCCTGGCTTACGTCGTGCCAGAATACGACCGCGTTTGGTCCACACAAACTGCCAACCATTTCGTCGTCCGGCATCGCGCGCCAATCGAAATAATTGCCGATTCGTTTTTGTCAGGCGCTCATTAATATAAAAACGAACTGGCCTTCCAGCAACCCCAATATCACTGGTGTCCGCATTACGCCGTACTCGGGCATTATGTAACAGTTCGTCACGTAGATCACGTCGCGCCAAGCGAACCACGATAGTACGAGAGCGCGTCTCTGTTGGTCCGTCTGAGTTAGATACATTATAGAATCTGCCTCCAATTCTTTCCGCACTGACTATGTCCCGGTTATCTAGAGTTAACCCCAACTTAGCCGCAATTGAAACTATGAGGTGAGTAGGGTTCTCTACCTTTTCTTCGGGTATGTTTCTAAACTCTAAATCATTCGCGAGTAGGTCTTGATCCCTGTCATTCAGATCAGATTTAAGCTGGTTTATTACTTTATTGAATTCACCAGGCTCTTGCGCATTTGTGCACTTTTCTAATGCATCTATACGGCACTCAAGACCGTCGATGCGACTTACACAGGTTCGAAATTCGACCTTCAAATCTGAAATTTCCTTGCGAAAATTGATGAGGTCGAAGCGCAGCGCTTTCATCTCTTCCATTAAGTCCTCGTTTGTAATGCCTGTTTTTGCAGACTGTTCTCGCTGGGGAGTGTATAAAGTGGGACTACTGCTAGACTGGGCCTTTTGGGTAAAGTCGTCACTAGTAGCTGACTGTTTACCCCTGACAGGTGTGTCATCTCTATTATCCCTTACCTCTCCCTTCTTGCATTCAGGGCAGCGCCAAGTGGGGGACACCGCGCCCTTAACCGGGAGTGCTACACAACACCGGTGTTGCATCACATTGCATTTACTGCACCTAGCGCCATCTATTTGTGATATAAATTTTCTACAACTGCCACACCTCTCTGAGGGCATTATTAAACAGATAAATTAGTAATTAGCAGTCGATGTAAACCTTCACTATTTCGGCAGATGGCGTTGTGTGTTTAAATATTTATTAGATTACACTAAAACTGACTCAAAAGAAAATGAAAAAACATGCGGTCATAAGCTCCACTAAAATGCACTGCACTTATTATTAATTATAGATAGCACTATTCTAATTAAATATTGAGATAACTGACTAAATTAAAGTTAATGTTGTTGTATGGATATATACTTTTATACAGTACAAAAAACAAAAGATAACACTATATTGGATGTATCTTTCCTTATTATCACTGTACACAATAAAATATATGACTAAAATACTGCTTTTTTATTTTTAAATTGCAACAATTATAGAATACTGTTTGGGTCGTAAGATGGCCAACTACCCTCCGTCCAGAATAAAATTTTCGTTTCCAGAATAAATTAGTTCACTTTTTTGTATATTTTTTTAAACTTATTTTGATGTAATGCAGGAAGCATTACATCAACAAATTCTAAACTCAACAGCTAAGTGATTTAACAAGCACGGAACTATAAATATGCAGATGTGCGCTTGACGTAAATGTTGTTTGCCTAACTCGTTAGGATCCGGTTTTGGGCGATAACTCGCGTATATACAGAGTGTAGGTATTGCATGTCTTTATTAAAAAATTGCTCTTTGAGCATCATTTTCACAGTGCAGTTCACATCAGCACTCGACAATGCATAACTACTCTCTGCCATTTGAAGTATCATTTCACCTCTATCTCTGGTAGCATTCATTCATCCAATCACATTCTCACCCACTTTTCCATCCATTCACTTATCCAATTAACGTATACCTAAACATATACAAGTAGTAACATATATTTGCCTATAGAAAATATAATAAGTAGTAGTAAAATGTTAATTTTATATAAAAGTAGAAAATAAAAGAGATAATCAGAATATTTGTCTTGACCAATGACAGAGGAGCTTGGGAATTGAAAAAAACTCTAACTCTCGCTGCTACAAGGTATTGTTACGTGCGAGCGGGGTACGCTCTTATGGATTGGAAGAAAACACCAGTTTTTAATATATATATACTATACTCGTCTCTATACTCGTCAGTGTCTTCTTTTAAACTCTTTTTCCAACTCTTTCGTATCGCACTTATCGCTGTCTTGAACTGAACTCAACTCTAAACTGCCCGGTAGGCGCGCCTTACGCTGTTTATATACCCGGAAGAATTTTCTAGAGCAATCTATCTATCTCTCTTACTTCTTTCCCGAACCTTCTGTTCGGGAACTTTCGATTATACATCTATCCCTTTCTAACATCTATCTATCTGTTTCTTTTGTTTATCGTCTATCCCTTTCTAACATCTATCTATCTCTGTCTTTCGTTCATTGTCTATCCCTTTCTAAATATATCCGTCCTAGTCTTTTCCTTCTAGAATGTTCTAGTTTTTGCTAAAAGTTCCAAAATCTAACTAGATGGTTCCACCATCATTCGCCACAGTATTTTAGCTATAGTAACAATAAGTTATTTGTAGCGCAAGTATTGCTTTATTGCCGAAGTGTTTTGAGTAGCATACCCTGCGACTATTACAAAGACATTGTAGATGCAGTAAGTGTCCAAACACCAAACCTATGCTCTGAAAACTAGACACCGACCATTGTTTTAAAAACCGCACAGAAAGCAAATGCGGTGTTGGTACCAGATCAAACAATTCCTCGGAACACGACTCCGTTGTACAGGCAGTACAATACTCAAAGGGACGTAAGTCTTTGTGAGGGCTAAGCGTTTCTAAACTACCTGTTAGTTTGGGATCGTCGACGATAAGATCGCAGATGTGAGCAGTATTCCATATAATAATTAACCACGTGTTACAGTTGCGATGGTGGCTACCGTAATCCGGCTAGTCGCGTAGTGTGTAATGCATACCCTGTTAGAAGTGGATTGCCACTGGCCGGAATACCCATTGAAACTCCCCGTATTCCTTCCATTCGCATAAAGACCGCTGCATGCAACAAAGCATCCTGTGGTGATTGATGCCTAAGACCTGCATCAATCCCGAGGAGTAAAGCAAAATAAATCTATATAAATCTGTCCATACAAAAAACAGACCTTGGATCATAAATTAAAGGCTCCATAAAGACAAAAATTAACCATACTCACCGTATCTGTAAAATCATGAATTGTCTTTTTAAATTCCTCATGCTCTTTAAATTGTGGAAACAGTTTGTATACCCAGTCTTGCCAAAGCCACACCTGATACATCCTCTTACATACCAAGTTTAAGCCATGATTCAACGCTACCAGGAACGGTGTGTTTGGATTCCCTTGAGCATTTACTTTCACCCCCATCGCTGTTTCTGTTAAAAAGTGAGATATAAAATAAAACTTAGATAAATTATACGGCCGTGTATGGAGTGCGTGTTGGCCCACAGGCAGAGAAGGGCTCCGTAATATGGAGAAACAAGCGCGTACTGTTTTATCACTTCGAAGTCTTAAAACCCTAAAAATTAATTAATAGTTATTGCACTTTAATAGTATTATGGAAAGGCACCAGTAAAACCATAAGAATTCTATGAAAACTTTATTTAGCATAAACAGATCGTCTGCGCACCATTCGTAGAAAAAGGACGCAAGTGAAAAACATGAACTTCACAGGAACGTAAAAAAACGGTTTTTTGGAGTAATGGTAAATGATAGATAAATGTGTTCTTAGGGGACTTCATAGACAAAATTAATCTGCAAATACCTGTCTATTTGATTGTAAATAATATGGAGTAGCTTTCGAGATAATTTAAAACTAATGCGTTACGTTGTTACTTATGAAAAAAAATAAGGTTGTTGCTTATGAAAGAGGCATGAATAATGCCTTTATTACTATTAAAATTATGTTGCTATAATGAATAGTTGTTATGTAGTGTAGGTAACCTATAGGGGAATGTGAAATCATACAAATTTACATCAAAACAATTAGGTCATTTATTGTAACATTTCACGACAATATACGCTGAGTCTCCTCACCAGCATCTAGGGTTCCTCCACGAGGACATGAACCACAGTTTAAACACAGCTATTAATTTATTATACAGTTAACTTTATTACCTCGGTCTAGCAGTCTGAGCAGGGCTCTATACTCTTTGAATAATCAATCAAAATTTAGGGTATCGTGGGTTGGAGAGGCTATACTAATAAACAAGAAGGGGGGTCACCATATTTTATAAATAAATCGTATCTAAGGGTAAAAAGAAATGTTTAATCCCAAAGGGATGATTAAAACTAAAACTCCCTGAGGGTTCCGGTCCGATCCTGTGTCCGGAGTCGAAAGATAGGGGGCGTAGGTACCAAATTCCGGGAAGCGTTGCTCTGCTTACCACGCTTTACTACTTAGCTCCACAGGCCTCGGTTGTAGGCAACAGCATATTTGTGATTATACGAATACAAAATAAAACCCACTGAAAGGAGTGGAAAAAGAAATACGTTATTATCTTGTCTTTACTAAACACTACTTTGAAGTTCACGGGTGAAAGATTCTAGTTGTAATCGATAAGTTATTAAAATGGAATAAGTTATTAGAAAGGGGATCTGGCTTTAAGCAGATCCACAAGATGGAAAGGAGAGAGTGTGAAACCAATAGCATTTTCTTTAAAAATAACACGTAATAATTATAGGTCACGCGGCCAAGATTCGACCACGTGCCATTCACACATGAGAAAGTGGCCGTAAGAATATATATCTCTAGAAAAAGGTATTTAAATTGTGTACCTGTTAGGTGGGTTTATTATTCCAATATTATGGCTTTAGTAACTTATAATCGATGAGCCTTTGGGTAGAAATGCCTTTGTAATTTAATGCGTTGGTAGGTACGGTGAAGAATTTTTAGCCAACTACACTTCAAGATTTCTGCAAATATACAGAAGACGAATCAAAATATAAAAGGTCGAGCACTGACGATTGGTTTCTTTAAAATATAGAATAATACTTACAGGATAAACTGGTGCTGACACACTTAAAAAAAAAACGGTCTTTTAAGCCATGTAAATTGCGACGATGCGCATTTAGAAATGACGGGCGGCCTCTGCGAACCACGTCAAGCGAGGAATCTCGAAAGTAACCGAGCGTACCCGAACGGGACGTCGCCACAGGGTTTTCAAATGGTGATATCACTTACCGCGCTAAATTCAATCGCTTTAAAATTCATAATATTACAACCAATAGGCTAAGGAACGATGACTACGTAAATACGGCGTCACAACATCTTTAATCCCCGTGTGGCGACATTAGTGCCAACATAAAAACAAGCACGCAAGCGCGAAACCAATATTTATCTGTGGCAAGCAAAACATCGCGCCGTTTATAACAAGCGCGCGCCCAGTTTTTCGCGGCAATTCTCTGCCGCGAAACAGTCGAGAACCGAAGTTATTTCGGGACAATTCGACACAGTCCGACTTACGTCTTCAACGCGACCGCACGACATACGTGCTCGTGTACAAACGTTAGTTTCGCGCTTATTGCTTGCCTTCCAAAAATCCTTTTGAACAGTATTGTTAAACATTGAGAGTGTGTGATTAAAAGTGAACGACGCAAGCAACCTTTCATTTCTTCGTACACCGCTCAACGGCCACAACGCAACCGTCATTCATCACCACCATCACACATCATCACAACCTCCTCACCCGTCACGGTATCATGGCTTTTAAGAATGAGTAAAGTAACCACTTTGTTGCTACGGTATTCACAAGGATCACAGCATCGTACTTTTACTCACGTATTCTTGCCGACCAGATTAATTAATTAAGTAAACACATAATAGTGTTTACTTAAAAAAATAAGGATAAAAACTTATCGTGACAAAAGTATGTAAGTTAGTTTATGCACGTATATTTTATGCCGTATAAGTAATAATAAGCTTTTATTGACAGCGAAAATTTCATAAATGACCTAGTATAAACAAAACTTACGTAATTTATACAGTGAATATTTAAAATAAAAAAGTCTTGGCTTTTCGCAAAATTTACGATCCGTCATTTATTGGGATATTTTTTTCAAACTTGTTGAGCATATATATCATATACTCCATTGAAATGTGGTGGTGCCAGGGTAAAATTGCAGGTCCTTCCCCACCTATAGCACACCACGTGGCGGCGGTTGTAATTTGTATTGCCCTACCTCCTGGACTGGTGCGGCCTTCGATAATATAGCTCAAAAGCAGTGGATGGCAGGACAATCAAATCAATCGTTGCATCCGATTGATGATATGGGAAGGAAAATCAAGCCACTAACCTTGACCTCCCGAAACTGCACTTCTCCCAAATCGGCAAGCCTGGAGACGTCTGGCAGCGGTCGTTGAGGTTTAATTTGTTGCACACACAGTGGTTTTATAAAGTATTTTTTGTGACAAATAAAATCACACAATGGCGGTTAAATATTTTAAAGAGGTAGTTCATATGACTACGGCGCGAGTCGTTATACGCGCGCGGTCAGGTAGAGGATTTTTGACTTATTGGGGCGGTGGTGCGGATTTGTCCCTCCATTCACATTATGTGACAACACAACGTCGTTGGCCAATTAGCAGGGCACAGATCGGAAGATGTCGGCGCGACTGACTTCATTCCGATCATATAATCAAGGAAATGAACCAATCGAAATAATTGGCCTAAACAAAATGTTACATGAGCTTTTCATTTGTTAGAGGACGCAATTTTATTTTTGGGACATGTGGATGTGGGGAGTCAATAGAAGCTTAACCTCAAGTTTGTGGGGTCGCCACCCTTGTCCCCCGCCCGTCATGTTGGAAAAAGTTCTGAAAACACTTTTTTCGCGATATCTCGGAAACTATGCGTCTTACAAAAAATTTGTAAAGTTATTATTTGTAGCAAATAGTTTTGCCTACAAATATGTTTAGGTATATAACTTTTTGCCCTAAATTAAAAATTAAAGAAGTTATAAGCAAGAAAGTGAGAATTTTTTTATTCATTCCTAACTCTTTTCTTTACCATAGAACTTACCAAATTTAACTTATCGAATGTTAAGCAGGTAGAAAAGGTCCCCCGTTTTCTCCGCCACCTATGAGGTATAGTCCGTAGGCGCGTTTTTTTACGTGGTATCCCCAGTAGGCCTACTCCACGGACATCTTGCTTCTAAGGTAATCGACTTTTCTTCGATGGTCCAGGCTGTGGCTCAGAATCTCAACGTCAAATGTGAAAGTTTGAGGAATGACAGGAGTTAAAATTGGAGTCATAGTTGGAAGTTCATCTTCAAATTCATTTTCTTCCATTAACTATGATATCTCCATAATGTTGCTGCATGTTTCGCCAGAACATACAACAAAAAAAATCGCCTAAGGACTCTACTTCTTTGGTGGCGGGGAAAACGGGGGACCTTTTCTACCTGCTTAACATTCGATAAGTTAAATTTGGTAAGTTCTATGGTCAAGAAAAGAGTTAGGAATGAATAAAAAAATCCTCACTTTTTTGCTTATAACTTCTTTAATTTTTAATTTAGGGCAAAATGTTATATAAACATATTTGTAGGAAAAACCATTTGCTACAAATTATGACTTTACAAATTTTTTTTAAGACGCATAGTTTCCTAGATATCGCGAAAAAAAGTGTTTTCCCCCCTTTTTCCAAGATGGCGGGCGGGGGACAAGGGTGGCGACCCCACAAACTTGAGGTTAAGCTTCTATTGACCCCCCACACATGTCCCAAAAATAAAATTGCGTCCTCTAACAAATGCAATATTCGGCCCTTAAATTGTAAGATTTCAATGGAGTAATAATGTCCTTTATCGAATAGTGAAATAAAAACATTTTGACTTAATTTCACCTGCGACTTTCTTCTACCAACGGTGCGGTCTTTTCACAGTGACACACAGTGGAGAAAGGGGCCAACGTAGAGCCACGGGCAAATGGTGTTTTATATTTTCTTTATGTATTTAAACAGGCTAGGGTGTGAAATTCATGATACCAACAATCCTTCTAATTTCACACCTACTTTTAACAAAACTCTTTGTAATTTACTTATACTATTACAACGTTGAACCGAAATTTGACATCTTTTTAAACAAAACTTAATTTATTTAATATTTACTATATCTTTGTCAACTTTCTTGCGAATAAAATTATATTTAACATCCATTATTTAGTTCTTTGACGATACGTATGATTATTTATATACTTTATGGTTGTTTCCCATTTAAATTACACGGGGTTTTTTTTTCGATTTTTGATGTATCTCAACGAGTTATTTTGTGGTAAAAGTAAATACATAATTTCGTAGGAAATTGAACGGCCTACAAAAAAGGTCTGATATAATTTTTGGCTAAGTCAACTTAGTTAAAAGTTATTCGCAGTTAAATTTCAACCTAAAATAATATATGATGACCTTCACAATCTTTAATAATTTTTTTACAAAAAAAGCCTTAAAGACAAAACAACATATTGTTCGTGATTTTTATCATTTTTACTTCCCAAATTGTTTGTTTTTCCCAAATGAGAAAAACTTATGTTATGTAGCACGATTCGAATGAAAGCGTTGAAAACTGATTTCAATGTAGTCGGAAGTACTGTGAATATTTTTGATGTGATTATGTCTATTATTTTTTAATTTGTTATCAGAAATCAAGTTTTACCGCTAAAATCACTGTAGATGGTGATTCAAGCGCCACCTTTTCTGCATTATTTATTTACTTGTAAATACTGCCTTAAACGCCGTTCATCATCAACTTTCTTTACTGTGCAAAATCTTGTGTAATTTGTTTTCTTTTTAATTTTCTTCTTCGAATACGGAGAAGTTTATTGTTTTAGTTTTTCAATTTCAACTCTTCAATTGTTGCAAATTTACGCTATTATTTAAAAATGAGCTACAAACCTATTTATTTAATTGGTAATACCAACCCGAACGTTTTTGGTCGTAAATTACCTACCGTTAAAGAGGTTATGGCAGTGTTTTTCCATCATCATATTTTATTGAAAGAGACAATTAATCAAAGTGCAATGAACACCATGATCATCATCATGTATTATTTTAAGTTGAACTTTAACTGCGAATAACTTTTAACTAAGTTGACTTAGCGAAAAATTATATCAGGCCTTTTTTGTAGGCCGTTCAATTTCCTACAAAATTATGTATTTACTTTAACCACAGAATAACTCGTTGAGATACATAAAAAATCGAAAAAAAAACCCCGTGAAATTTAAATGGGAAATCTAAAATCACTATGTGACACCTCTGAAAATTAATATTAAGAGCTCAAACTTTATCAGAATATTTTTTCGTCATCTTGGACGATAATTTCGTGGTAGCTAAAAAAGAAAAAAATAGTTTTTTTTGGCCCACCCAAGTATATATATAGTAATGTCAAACACGGGGCTGCGTTGTTCTTAATGCTGACAAAACAGCTATCTGATGCTTTGTTAATCGTGTAGGTAATTACTCAATAATAAGTATGTAGTACTTAATATTCATCCTACGAGTATATATCAGGGTTCCACTTTTCCGTGAGACCCAACGATACAGGTGGACAACCTCCACCGTCTCCGTGCCAGCCACCGGGGACTTCAGGTCCCGTTGTCACGTGTTGATCAGGGCATCGGTCGCCAAAGCCCTGATCTGCTTTACTTCTGCCGTGCACAGACGGTTTCCTCTCTGTCTGGTATCACGTCGGAAACGGTGCACTTCCATTAACAGCTCCGCTGGAGCTCCCAGGAGAATCACCCGCTAGAAATGTCGCCGCCGTCCACGACACAGTACGGACCCTCGCATGGATCTCACCGCCAGGACCCTCTGAGATCTCAGCAGAGTCCTATTCTTGCGGTGAAGTGAATGGATCCATACGGGGGCCCAATACAGAGCCATACTCCGAAAGATGCCGAAGTAAAGCCTCCTAGTTGTTGCACCCGGCTTTCCCACGTTGTAAAGAAGTCTGGCAGTGCAGCAGCGGTTTCTAGTAACTTCGAGATTAAATGGGTGAAATGAGCCTTGTAGTTCCATCTTTCGTCTAGAGTAAGATACTTCATCTTGCCCTTAACCGCTACTACTGCCCACTGGACGACGACGCACGTGTCCCGTGGAGCTCTTCTATGTTCACCGTAAAAGACATGAGGGCCTTAGTCTTCTCTTCGAGACCCTCAGGCGCAAACGCTCAATGCGGTCTACCACCAACACCGTCAAGGCGTTGGCAAGTTATACGGTCTCTTCGTCGGTACCGCCTCGGGCCATGATGACGGTGTTATCTGCAAAGCAGATTACCCACATCCCGGGTACGACTGGCTCTTGGAGGAGCCAATCGTAACCAATATTTTATAGGATCGGACCAGTACCGATCCTTGTGGAACACCGCACACGCCGCGCCTATCAGCGATCTGAGTATGGTCGGCCTCCCATAGGATGAACCTGTCCTGGAGGGTTAACCCCCCCCCTTAGTCTTGTGATCTACGGTAGGAATCATGAGACCGAAGTCTCTTCCTGATCGTCTCATGCGGGAGACTATTTAAGGCGTTCGATATGTCTATCGATACCGCCAAGACATATTTTTATCTTTCCTCCGCCTCTTTCGTGAGGCTCTTCAACTGGTTCAGGGCATCTACTGTAGAACACCCCGCTCTGAACACAAATTGGGCCTCCGAGAGTCCAGACCCTTCAGTGCTTAGATGCTGGACGAGGCAACCGGCGATGATCTTTTCGAAGACCTTCGCCACCTCGTCCCACAGCACTATGGACCACTGTAGGCAGAGGAGTCATCCAGAGGACCCTCCTCCTCTCCGCCACATCCATCGCGGTCTCAGCCTTGGGTAGTTTGGAGGAAACCCGAAGGTTTCCATGGCCAATAAGCCGGAAGTACACGAGCCTTGATAAGGAGGGCGGATTGAAATTTTTTATATTCCATATTCATGTCTAATCTGTCTATATCGACAAATATTAATATATTATGTTTCAGAAGTAAAATATTAAAATAAAATGTGTTACTTACAAAAATAAATCAAATGAAAACCCCATATTTTGACAATTCCATTATTTTCTATAGCTGCATAACTCACATCTTCCATTAGTTTTTCAATTTCTAAAAAAAATGTGAAGAATAATATTTATATAGTAGTAATAATACATAATTTATTAACCTTTTTGGCATATACGGGAACCAACACTCTCATTAGCACCGAGTAAGTGATTGGTTGTGTTTCAATTTATTCAAAACTAGCTGACCCGTCCCCACTTTGCTGGGCATCAGAAATTAAAAAATACTTGTTATCAATCACAATCAAATATACGCTATGTCACTCAGGAATAATGTAGATTGTCACTGGTGAAGAGTGGTGAAGAGAGTACCCCCCCCCTACAACGTCACAAACTCTCAAACTTTACCTCTTTGATTTCTTAAATTTTTGAACTTTAAATCTGTAATACTAATCTATCATGAATTCCACGCCAATTTTCCTGAGAGTGATTTAATAGTTTAAACATAAATTAAAATATTAAATAAATACTTATTATAATGCGTCGCTAACAGTTAGTACGCATAAAAATAAACCGATTTGGATACAACTTGAAATAGAATGTAAACTGTTCTTTTAGTTCAAACGCTGCGATACTTTGTGTCCCGGGAATCCTGTGTGATTTTTCTTAACTTAGAAGACTTCGAAGTTCTTTAAAAAATCTTGGAAAGAAAACTGGTTTAAAAAATTTACGTTAAGCCTTTTTTGAGATTATGACTGTGGTATTTTGATAATGATTCCGTAGCTACATTACGAAAACAAAGGACGCTTGTCGCCCTTACAGAAACCTTGTTTGTGCTTAGACTGCCAAGCACTTACCCAATTGTTTATATTTTATGAAGTACACAGCAATACTAGACTACATTATAAAAAGGGCGAAGAACAGTGATCTGATAATTTTCCCACTAAGATTTTCCCTTTGATCTACGATATGGATTTGGTAACAAGAGACGAGGTATTTGCGACGCCTCTGGAGTAAAAAAGTCTATATTTAGCAATAAGCAGTTTACACCAGTGGGTCGTGGATTTATTTGCAGGCAATAAAAATCGAAATGTATGCTGGGGCACATATTAGAAGTCAAACTTCAACGATTCAGATTTTAATGTACTTTTCCAATTTGAAAATCTGCCCGTAAAACTTCAAGTCAAAATTTTGTTGCCAATTCATTTTGTCACTTGTCAGTTGATGTTTTTCCACTTGTACGTTGCGATTCATTTTCCCACTTATCCGTTGCCATTCGTTTTTCCACTTGGCCGTTGCAGTTTCACTTCTAATATGTGTCCCAGCACACATTTTGATTTTTCGCAGGTTTACTGCAAATTATGATTTGGTTAGGTTAGGTAATGTTTATTAATGCATTTCTATTTAAACATATTTTATTTTATCAAAAAAACCTGAATTCGATCCGGAAACAAAAAAACATCCATAGTCTACTCTAAAGTTATACGCAGACAACGGAAAATTAATAAATGCGCATCTTTCGTCATCAATCTTCATTCGGACATCACATTATGTTAACAGAAAAATATTTCCAAAAAAAATTATTCAATAAAATTTCGTTTGCTCATGTTTTGATGAAGAGGCTCCGAAACTACTGAACCGATTTGAAAAATTATTTCTATTAATTATTTATATTATATTTACAAAAAAAAATAGAGATCCTTACTAAAACTCCAATAATGTAACCCAAGGTGTAAAACAATCCTAAAATCGCGTGCGCTGCGAAAACTATTGATGATAGAATAAAATAATGTACCACGACTGCAGCACAGATCATTATTTACAAAAAGTGTCCCGACAGTAAACTATATCTAACTATTATAGTTATGCCTATGTTCTTTTATTTTTAAAATTTAATTAAAATGCCGCAGCTAGAAAAGGCTCTTTATTTGTTACTTGGTATTCATCCTTATCAAAATAAATTACTTCATATTTAAGACTGCTTCAATACCTTTATATAACTTTTTGAATTATTGGATTCGGACATCTCATTCGAAAGATATCACGAGTTTAAAAATGTAAGCATTAGAACACCCGGCCGTGACGCTTTTTCGTAAGCGAAAAATCGTAAGACCCCGTCTATATAGAAGTTTCACTTCAAAAATTTTATTGCCTTTTTTAGATTTAATCTAATTAAACTGCTAAAAATCTACATTTTATTTACCTTCAGTACTGCAGGCAAGCTTGTGCGCAATGCTTATAAAGGGCAAGTTCTTTGCATAAGTCTTAATAGCCGCAGCTAGTTTATACCTATTTCTTCTTCTATAAAGAAAGATAACTGTCCATGCCAGTACAATCATAAAACACAACAGCAGTATCATATTCACAAATATCTATCAACACTTAAAATAATCACTATTATAAATATTTACAGTACTTTAAATTATGATATTTTTGCTAAATCATTGAGTAACTTGCAGGTTTATATGACTACGTATTGTTTTGTTATGAGTAATTAAAAGTAACATGTTCTGTATTTATATAATAAAACAAGACAGATTCAAATTCACCTTATAGTACAATTAACATTTACAATTAAAAATATTCAATCAGTTTTTTTACAAACAGCTTTTTTCCTTATACAAATAAATTAAATACAATCATTTAAAATCAGTATATAAAAAGGTATTTTATCTTTGCAAGTTATCGTGGCCCCGAAGGGAGACATCAGACGTAACTTCCCAGCAATCTTCAGCTGTACACTATAAGTATCTTACTTTCATGTAAGATCCTTTAACATTTTAACAATAAAAATGGAGAAGTTCCTTCAAAAACAAGGTTCTGCAATGCAGACTCCAACCCGTCAATCAATACCTGCCCCAGAGCTGCCACCTTTTACACCAAAAAAAGCTGTTGAACTATTGACTCTCCAGCGCATGAATTTCAGAGCTTTCATATGTGAAACGTCTCACAAAGAGTATTCGAGTTGAAAAAATAGACACAAAATGGGAGTTAGAAGATAAGCTCCACAGCCTACAGTGCCGGTGGAAAGAAATAGACTCCTGGCATTGAAAAATAGACAACATCTTGCAAGGGTCTAATTCTGAATACGAGGAGTTTAACAATTACGAATATTCTTACTAAATTAAAAATTATATAATTAAAAAATTAGCATCAACAGCACAAGTGGAAGTCCCCATTTTCACAGGTAACTACACACAGTGGCCAACGTTTTATGATTTATTTACTGCCGCTATTCACAATAATAAAGAATTGAGCAAAGCACAAAAAATTCAGCATTTGAAATATAAAGTGCGAGGTGAAGCTGAATGCCTCATCTATCATCATATATGAGGGATACATTAACAAGACCTCTATACAGTAACAGTTAGCATACGAAATCAATAGATTGCACGACACTACAGCAGAATGTATTCATGCAACTCATAATTTAGATAGTATAGTTTGAAGATAATGGGGGCCCTTCGTGCCACTGTGAACAAGGGGAACACCCCTAGAACTCCCCTATATGCCCTGTTAGAATGCCCCCTCTTTATGTGGTTCGTGGCAGAAATAGTAAGCAACGTCATAAACCGCAATAAGAGTCGGCAAAATGTTGCCAATATATATGTGTATTACTTAACATGTTACCATAGTAAACAAACTGTAGAAATAAGCCTAGTTTTGTAAAATATGCATATTCCCCATTGTCATCACGAAAACCATTTGCTAGTGGATCCCACGACCTTCAAGTTATACCAAATAATTATTTCATAATTAGCATAAATCATTTGATTCGATTTTAATTCTTAAGTACTTAAGTTATTAAAAATTAACTAGAATATCGACGTCCCCGGAGAATAAAATGGTAATGTGCTATTACCACTTGTTTAATATTTTTGTATTTTCGGCATTTGTGGGTCTATATACACCTACTGATATTTTTAAATTATTTTTTTCGGAAAAATCTCATCCAGTATAACAGTTTTTATTTTTATTCTCCGGAAATCATGTAACAAATTTAACCCATAAAAACATCGTAGTCGTTCATTATGGAATCAACATATGTCTCGATAAATCGGTAAGGCGTTATACCATTTTACTTCCGTAAATAAACTGATAACTCTTTTCAATAATACACTTTACCTAAATTAGTTTGGTAAATTTTGAACGGTAATCGTATATTACTGTGTTTTAAACAGCTACAGTAATTTATAATCAAAATTCATAAACATTACTGCATATTACGATGTTGTTATATAACTATACTAAAAAAGACAGTGGCAACTTTTACAAGAACAAAATCGTATTGGTTTATTACAATTACCCTTCATTCATGAAGTACTTTAGAAAAACATCGTAATATACGGTTATGGTTTTCATTATATTACAACTTTACGAGAATAAAATGGTTATATGCCGTTACTTAGGATACACCTAAATATAAAGTCAGTATTATATATTTTTCGTAATAACTTCAAAAGCATACATTATATTTTATTTTATTCTATAGCCACTTATTAAGAAAAAATATTGAATAAAATGGTGTATCATATGATAATTAATAAAAGCCAGTTACTTTATGAGCTAAAACAGAATAACAGTTTTTTGCTCTTCCTGTAAAATTTACTTTTGTGTATTACGATATTATTCCCCGGGGGCGTCGATATGCCCGCGACATTTTCCACGTTTGAATTGGAATACCCGCAGGATTCTCGGGACACAAAGAAACGCAACATTAAAAAAATAATTTAAGCTAGGATTTTAGTGAAGACTGTCGGAAGAAGCTAATTTTTATGCATCCGTACACAATAGAAACTCACAACAATTGGATTTACAACAAAAATCTTACGGGATTCCCAGGATACAAAATATCACACATTTAATTACATACAATGCTATCGATCAGTGAAAAAATCACTTTAAAATTATTTTTTCATCATTTTGGCCATTTTAAATCATTTCCAGAAAAACCCAATTCCCAAGATTAAAAGATTAGTATGATTACCCCGCGTGGTCACATATTTGGACATGGAAATGGACACATTTGTGTCGCAAACTTCACCTAAGCTTATGGTCTCACCCAGATGGTATCACATCCTGCCAGGATACCAGATATTGTAGTTAGCTAGAGATCCAGCAGAGAAGGTGTCCCATACACCTTCTCTGCTGGATCTCTAGCTAACTATACACCCGAAGGGTAACCAGGTATCCGTCGAAGCCCCTTTGGTTTCTTTCGACCATTGCCTAGTACACTCTGTGATCCATGTGTGTGGAAAACGGCCGTCTGCGTCCCTCTAGGACACTCCATGTACGGCACAACAAGTAGGCGGATTGGGACGATTTGCGAGAATATTACGCTTCTTTTTCACGGGGCAAATCTGCTTCTCACCGGATCCCTTCATTTGTGCAGGCACCATAGCGGAATTTCATTCTCAACAGTGTTGTCCGTACATGTGGCCGAGCTGGTTTGTCGGTTGCGTACTGTTAGCAAGTTACTGCTAGTAATAAATAATGTGCTGCATAATAGTGTGTACATTTTCATTAAGACGACCGTCATATATTTCACACCACTGTTGAAAATTTGAAAATACTAACTGGGCTATTCAGGTGAATTTTTCAAGAAGACCTTTAACGCCTGATCTTAAACTGCACAAAATAGCAAAAATACACTCAAAGGAGTCTCGGCCCGATTTTGAAAATTTTATTGTAATACCGTTGTTAGGTATTATTTTGTATTAGTATTTTATAATTTTCAATCAGCTTATTTTGAAAAACAAAATGTAATTTACATAGTGTAAAGTTGTTAAGTTGCATAGACGTGGTACCAACAGCCCTAAAATGAATCAATTCGTTTAAACTATAATCGCTGGCGCCCCCATGAAAAGTTCCAGCTCCCACCAGGGGGCGGTACCGCCTCTGATTGGAACCTATAGTATAAAACTAAGCGTGCATTGGGAATGCATCAGGTTGTCAGAGAATTGGGCTTTGATAATATGAAACAGATTTATTAGGTTACATATTTTATTGAT
The DNA here is from genome assembly GCA_012273795.1 of Dendrolimus punctatus. Lineage (NCBI taxonomy): Eukaryota > Metazoa > Arthropoda > Insecta > Lepidoptera > Lasiocampidae > Dendrolimus > Dendrolimus punctatus. Next base: position 14,931,760 of record CM022534.1, on the reverse strand, counting down.
GATCAGATTATTCCTAGGATACAAGCTCTGATAACCACGACGCTGCTCACACGTCCTACAAGATACCAAAAAATATGGATCCGAACAAGCCAAAGTTATATATTGTTACGAGTGCGGGGCTCGAATTAAAATGCCGTTGGAATGACTATAGAATTTATTAGAAATATACAGACACAAATAACACAAGTACAAATATAACTGGACGCAACCGGTACAAACTGTACGATTCAATAACATGCGCAAAGTCTGTCACTATATCGCTCATCGAATGTACGTCTTGCTCGTATCATAATCCTCGTTTGACTGCTTCACCCCTCCGTTTAGGCATTCCTTTTATTCTGTACATATACAATATGCCTAAACGTAAAACAATAATTTCCAAGAATTAACTCGACACACCTGCCTAATGACTGTCATAAAACAAGTACAATAACAATATAATGTTTTTCTTAATTACAAATTTCAAACACAAAGTAAACATAAGAAGTCCAAATGCGGGAAAGGTAATAAACCAGGTTTATGGCAGGCAGATGTGTATTCACTTTTTGTTGTTGTCAGCATGTAACAATATTGAAATAGGTCTTGTTAAATAATACACCAGGTTTTCAGTGTTCGAATCCCAACCAACTTTGTTTCCTTTTAATATTAATACTCGATCTTCATACACACATTCTCGATCATCGTGATCGCGATACTATTAAAATAAAGCTACATAATTATTATATGCTAATAAAATACATTCGTTAACTGTCAATATTTAACATTGTCAACAATTAATATCGATATCGCATCACAAACAACTCTTTAAACATATCGTTACAGCTGCGTAAAACAGTCAAAAATTATAACATTATCCCAGATGAAGCAGTAGCGTAATAAATGTAAACCAAGTGGCCAATATCTATCTATAATATTGTTAAATTGTTAAATATGCCGTGTAAACATTGAAGCTATTCATAATAATAAAACACACAACTGTAATAAACTATATAAACGATGGAAAACACGATGCATTTTTTAGATTTCTTGTATGTTTGTCGGTTAGTCTGTTTATTCGGTATCACGTAATACTACTGGGCCGATTTCGATGCGGTTTTCTCTAAACGACAGCAAATTTTGAGACCTTAAATCTGCGCTACTTTTTATCCTCGGAATCCCGCTGTAATATCTGAAAATATTTAAAATGGCCAGTGTTAAAAACACGAATTCCAATGTGATTATTTCACTTTGCATTTTTTTGTAATAAAACATGTAGTATTTTTAACCCCGGAATCTCACACAGTTTTCGCTAAAACGATAGCTGGCATTTTTTTAAACGTCAGTCAGTGGGCTCGCGGTATCGAGGAAACTAGTCGATCGGTATATTCTACGCTGTGGCAGACGTCGTCTGCCGAAAAATGGAGGATCGTAGATTAAAATCTAGGTTTATTATTTTGTATGTTTATCATAAAAAATAGAAAAAAATTTGTCTAAAAATAAAATAAAATATGACTACCTAACATAATGAAAATAATTTCGATTCTCAACCAATGCATACAAAATTCATGATATCGTCCAGTCGTTCGGAGAGTATGGCAACGAAACTGTACGAGAATTTATAGATTAGATTTTCTAATATGTAAAACACAATATTTAATCTACAACACCCAACATCGAAGAACCCAAGAACTAAACAAACTCATCTAGATTGTGATAGAGCCTTTAGACGACGAGGTAAAGCTATACAGACCGTAGTATTTTCTTACGTTTTAGCTACTAGCACACATAATTAAAACGGTTTCAAGCGTCAAAACGTAGTTTATTCAATTTTCATTTTCACTCTTCCCTAATATAGTCTATTTGATGCAACTTATGGGAATTCCTGACTATTTTGCAGTAAGTTCAGCATGTCTGACCTTCGTCTCATATACAGCTATAGCTCTTGAACTTTAATAATTAGAGAAAATTCCTTCAGACACTTTTAACAAGAACAACCTATCTATTTATATAATACCTACTGAGCTACACAAACCCTTTAAACTTGTTTTCTACAGTTTTCGGTTGGGAATTCGCTTAGTTTTGCAAATAATTAATTATTAGTTTATTATTTTTCTAGAAATCTGCGCCTCCCTCAATAGGTTTAATTAGGATTCGACATGAATCTTAATGGCTCGGATTCAAGAGCTTGTTGGATTCTTGGAGCACCTCCTTCGGTTATAAATTGAAGAACAATAACCAAGTACGTGGTCACTGAACCAGCTCCCTGCAAAGAAAGGCCATAATAACCGTAACAGTCACAGTCACAGAGCTTAAAATATGAACAAGCCAGGATAACAATCAGGACCATCACTTACTACAATTCTAACATACCTAATTTACTTCATCTAATACATTAAACCTTTTTATTATGAACTAGGTCCGCCACTTCGTTTGCACGGAATTTTGACTTATTGTGTCTAGAATACGAAAAAAGGTCCAAATTAAACATACACTAAACGTATTGTCAATTTTAGTTCCTAGCCGTACTAGATTATTAAATTACAAAAATCAAAATTATATAAGCAATAAAAAGGTACAGATGTACCACACCACTTTCATAAGGTTGCCAGCCGAAAAGTCTGTACCTAAACTTTGGAATTTGTAAATTAAAATAATTCATTTAAATCCGTTGACCCGTTTTGTGGTCTTTTTGAGACAAACATTACAAACAGACATACATATACCTAAATTAAGCATGTTATAAATAGCATTCTTCACTTGTATTTTATCATTCCTTTTGAAATCACACATAGACACTTCGATTTTATAGATTGACTTAGGTATATTACATATGTACACGTCGACTTAAAGTAAGCTACCGGTTTTTTAAATAATAAAACTAAAAAATTATCAGTCATCAAGGCTCATACAATGAGAACAGCGATAAACTTTGTATTATAATTTCTACAGCTGTGTAGCTGTAGAAAAAAACTGCAGTCTTTTACAATTTTGTTTGTGTTTACCTGCTGTAATAATGCATAATTAAGCTTGAAAAGACCACATGGAGAAAATTCTGGAATCTGGTGTAGAAGTTGAATTGAGAACTGTAACGCCTGAAATGAATATTGTGATTATTAAAAAATGCTTGGCCATCTTGGCAAACCAGCGGGACGGCGACCAGTTAGCAGGCCCAGGTATCGCTGGAGGGACGTAGTGGAGGCTGATCTGCGCGAGCTTCATGCCGATGACTGGCAAGAGACAGCGTTGAGCAGGAAGGAGTGGAATATTCTCGTTTCGGAGGCCAAGACTCATTTTGGGTCGGTGAGCCACAGCAGTAAGTAAGTAAGTGATTATTATATAAAAAAAATATTGTAATTCGAAAACCATTTTCAGTAGTATGTCTTTAAAACCGTAAAACTCAGTTGCCAACAAGTGTAAATGATCAATAAAATATCGTTATTTTTTAGTTCCTTCCCGCGTAGCTTTAGTGGAATCCATTTAATCGGAGGGTATAGATTTTCTTTTTCAAAAAGCAAGTGCGGTGGAGACGTAAGCAGTGTGCGGTGATCAAGCAACAGTAAACAACAGAGATATGAGATGCATGCAGCAGCGTTCGAGCTTCAGGCTTCAGAACTCCAGCCAACTCAGGTCACCGCTTTGCATTACTATAAACTCCCTGCCCAGTTTGTTACTGCTCTTCACACATCTTTCCTCGCCGCTTTCGTGATGACCAGACCTAAGATCAGTTCCCTAATTTCGATTAATTACGTTTAAAAAAAATATTCAGTAACCTACCTCATTATTAATAGCTGAACTAAAGTCACTGTTTATTATTTCGTGTATTATGCAAGCCGTATTTTTAGCCTGAAACAAATCGTGAACAAAAACATAAATCAATAAATTAAAGAAAATATAAAAGCCAAATTATATGATGGACTTACTTCGTTTAGCGTTTCTTCCACGAAATAAATGTTTATGTAAATAATACCGAGCGCATGCGACATTTGCCAAGATACGTAAATTAAGAAATCAACAAATTTCGTCACCTCGTGGAACAAGCCCGATGCAGTCGCTTCCATAAAATAGAACATATATAATATAATATACAGCAAGTATAGAACCATCGTTAACACCAAAGCAAAACCAAACATTTTGTTCAGCGTTTTCGACGCCTTGCAGAGCATCGAGTATATTTTAGCACATAGCCTTATTTTCTCGCAGATCTGCCTCTCTTGTAATTCCTCTACTTTCTTTACATTTGGAGCCATTCTGCTCCGAATAAACAGTTTATATTCCCATGACTTTCGAGCTTGTATTTCGCTTAAAACTTTGTTAATGCGCTGCCACCTATCTTTCAATAGGACTAAATAATAACAAAAATATGCTGATAAAATTAAAGATGATATGTCAGTAACAACGACTTGATACAGTCTCTCAGTGGGAACTACCACGTTTAAATTGTGAAGTGACGCCCAAATACAAATCATACGAGATGAAAACGCCAATACTTGACTAATAGCGATTAATAATGCGTAGAGGCTGCTTTTATTATAATCCATTATTTCACCCAAATTTTCAAGCGCTTTATCCAAAGCAACAATTTCTTGCATAAAGCGTGTATTTCCGCTTATTCTTATCGGAATTTTAACCATTCCATACAGAACATAAAATATTGAAGCGATTTCTTCAAAATCGTCGCCATAGCGATCAAGTTTAGTATTATATATAGTTCTTAATATGGTCTGTTTTTCCAAATTCGCCTTAATAGTGCAGTAGAAAAAAATACCGTACCAAATCACAAAACTTATGAAACCTAGTACGCTGAACTTTGACACGATTTGGTTACCTGGCGTACTCTTAAGAACAAACATCGCTACACCCGATATTTCCATTATTTTTCGCGAAGAATAAGACGCTTCTACGAGATTATTATATCTCTTAGGGGTCGAATTCCTTTTGAAAAAGTTTTTCATAGTTTTTTAAACACTACTATGTATCATGCAAACAATATCCTTTCAAAATGCAATTGGTTGCCTCTACAAAAAATTCCCAGAAGCGGCTTTGTTATTCGTGGTTCAGTTGAAATTAAATAAATGTGAAGGTAAACATTCAAATTGTTGAGTCACTTAGGAAATGAAACAAAATTGTGGTATTCTCTGTTATCATTCTATGATAATCGGTAATTTATTTGGTATGAACATTCACATTTAAAATGATAATCTACAATATGAACATTATAGGCATTATATTATCATGAATAACAAAATAAAGTAGCCACATTATATACAAAGGTATTTTATGGCAAATTCAGTTAAACTATTGGAATTATTTATGAGCACTCACAATTTAACATAATTTAAAAATACAAGCACATCGTTTTATCACTTATAGTATTACAGAATAACCGTGCTACCATTGCTAGAATAATGCTTATATTATATTGTGAGGCATGCGATATACCGTACTGATGGTTAACTTATGTAAAATGTACAGAAAACAATTAATTTCACCTCTTACGACAGGCCACCCGGCCGCAGGAAATTGTATTCTTCCTCCGTTCCTGCACGGATATTAATAAGAGGTAACCAAACAACCTACAGCCAGGTGGTATGGCATTTGCCCGACTGGATGGCTACCACCCCTGTGTGATCTAAATTATTTCGCCATAACAACCTTGGGTTGTGTTTTGGTGTTAGTGACCAGGTCCCATTCTCCTTTAAGAGAGCAGTAGCGCATTTGAAGCACCTTTGGTGGTGCAAATGTCCATAGGCAATGATAGCCGCTTTCCATCAAGTGGGCCGTCTGTCTGTCTGTTGAACTCCTGCAATAAAAACTGCCCCGGCAGACGCTGTCCTACGTTGAAGAAATAAAATTAAGAACCCGATGGCAGCATCACCTACCGGGTCTAATTGTGAACTTAAATCGTTCTCGAACCAACCAGTACACACACCAAAAATTTCCTCAATATCGGCTCAGCCATTATGGAGGAGTTCAGTCACACACAGACGCACAGAAGAATTTTATTTATAAAAATAATAGACTAGCGGCATACCTTGTCCTGCCCTGAAAAAATAAAAACTTTGAACCCGATTGCAGTGTCACCTATCGAGCCCAATTGTGAATCTAAGCCGTCTAGGAATCCCAGTCCAACGCACACAAAAATCATTAAATCCTAAAACCCGATTTTAGCGACACCTGCCGGATCCAATTATGAATGTATACCATCCCGTGACCCACTCAAATACAAAATTTTAAAATCAAAATCAATTCAGCACTTTAGGAAAAGTCCAATGACTTACATACGTTCATAAAAGTTATACCTGCAAATGATTTTTTAAGTTAAACTCTCTTTTTTAAATTCAAAACTATATGAAACAATGACAAATACTTAAAATAGTTTCGAGGCGGGTTTTGACAGAAACTAAAGCGTAATCATTAGATTTTTGAAGAACCAAAATAAACGAGGAGACGTTAGCTGTCAAATGCGGACGAAGGCGCGGTTCCAAAACAATTTATTAAAAAAAAGAACTTTCGGTGTATTCATAGTTATTCTGCTATTTGGGGTAGAGACATATCCAGCCAATTCAGCCATCCAATAAATCAAAGATTATAAAAATCGATCCCGTCGTGCTTGACCTATAAATGGTGTAACAAAACCCGGCTTTGTTTTATACATATAGAAATAGATAGAAAAACCATATATTATATTTGTAGTTTAAATTTAATGAATATTATATATTATAATAATAAATTAATTTTCATTATAATATAGAATAATATACTTTATTGTACAAAAATGCTACATAAAATCAAGAACATTATTATATTATAATGTATTTATATGATATTTGATTACAATATAAAAATACGTCTCAAACAACATTTCTTTGTTCTAACATAACTTCATATCCATCTACAGCCTTCATCATTATGTCTAACTTAACTCTTATTCTTGGAATAGGACCTCTCTCTGGTTCACCGACAACTTTAAATCTTCGCAGAATGCTGGCTAGAGAAGTCTTCACCGACATTAGAGCATATTGGTAACCTGAAAAAGTATAATAATTAAGCAAAAATTTTATACAGACTATGAGAAATGTTTATGACAACACTTGAGTCATTCATGACATTTGTTCCATCACCAAGGCCAAAAAGAACGCACAAACAAACATACAAACATTAACATAAACATTTACAGGTTTTTTTATTACAGGAGTTCAGCATACAGGCTGACGGCCCACTTGATGGAAAGCGGTTATCATCGCCTATGGACATTTGCAACACCAAAGGTGCTACAAATGCGCTGCTGCTCTTTTAAGGGAGATCATTAATTATATTTTAGTAGTAACGTCGTGGCCAGGCCGTTAGAGAGAATTAAGTAATAAACAAATAATAATAATAATTTTACACTGTAAATACCTTAGTTCATGGTCTTAGGTATTCACAGTGTAGTACATTCTAAGTGCATTAGCGAATCAAACGTTTATTTTTTCTTTTAATGTCTGAAATAAATTTTACGTATTATTGTACAGTATACAAGAAAATATATAAAATTATAAATTAATTAATAATTAATTTTACGGTTATTATTAATTAAAATTAAGCATAATTAATTTGAATTGTAATTTTAACCATAATATAATCATCATGCTCATACAATTATTATAATAATCTATGTATTTGCAAAGAAAGAATGAAAGGACAAATACAACACGAGTATTATCAAAAACTAAAATACCAGAAACAGAATAATTCCTAAAATTGGACCCAGTCTCAGCACATGCTGACCAATTAAGACCAGCGCTGTTCTTCTGCCTGGGCAAGTGAAGTCACGAAGGACAATACAACACACAAAATAAATAATACATAATGTACAATTCAATTCAAATGATAAAAAACTATAACTTATTTTAAAAAATACATTTCGATATATATGTGTATTATTATTCACATATTTATTTGTTTTCAAATATTTACATTTTTCTTTATACATACATAAAAAAACATATATTTAAAAAAAATGTAAAAAACCGATGTCCGCCGGCAGCAGGGCCTAGGATCCAAGCTACCGGTGGTTAAGGTTCCAGAGACAGGAACCTCCTCACGATGTGGGTCGTGTCCAGCAGGGCTGCCTTCTACATCCGACCCTTCACCCAGGTACCAAGCGAGAGCCTTTAAGATGTCGATCAAGGCTCTTCGCTATTAATCCATTCACTGACACCACTATCGGTACTATGATTGTAGAGTCCAAGTTCCACATGGCAGTAACCTCGTGAGCGAGATCAGTATTATTATTTATTATTATTATAAATTAATGTATATAAAATCATTTGTATATTTATTTCTTAAATTAGTTTAATAGTTTAACTATTTATCCATCTGTTGCCTTTTTCTCCACCACCTGACTACATCGACCGATTCAATTATCTTTTTATTTAAATTAGCTGGAAAAGATCGCTTTAAGCGATAAGGCCTCCTAGGACCTATGTATTGTCTAGAAAATATTGTGAATATGGCCTATTCTATAATTTGGTGTGCAATAAAGGTTTCTCTATCTATCTATCTCTCTCCCTCCCTCCCTCTCTCTCTCTCTCTCTCTCTCTCTTTCTAGTCAATAATTGTAGATTTATATGAAAGTCAAAATTAAATAACCGTTTAATTGTTATTTCAATTATCTCAAATAGGTAGCAAAATGCTGAGAAAATCAAATTCTGTCCTATTCTGAGCTTAAACGCGTGATCGAACACTTTGTTTATGTATATTGACAATATTAACCAGACAGAAGCGTTCATTGATATTAATTTACGTAAATTACAAAACAATTACATAATAGTAGTCACAGATAAATAATTCCTATACTCAACGGAGCACGTGAGAGGTTAATTGCCATAATACAGGTACTGGACATAAGTAATATTATAGAGGAAACAATAAAGTGACTGGTAACTATTGATTAAGGTAATTTTGTAAGAAGTATTGACATTTGACGTGTAATAAGATCTAGTTATAACGTCCATTTTCCAGAAACGTTATTATAAATCTCTGGCGTGTCAATATTGTTTTTCCTTAGGAAATCATTTACCTACATCACAAACAGGATTTTGCGATGAACAACAACATTTAACTGTGTTTAAGTATGTTAAGCCACGTTAAAGTTAGATATTACAGTAGATTTTTTATATTAACTGTCTAAAGACTAAATTTAACTAAAATTGTAACTTATAATATATTTTGTAAGAATAAACAAAGTATAGATATGTTGGTTGGCGTAAGATATTGTGCAGCTTTATTTTTCTAATAAACTGGCTGCTTTGACAGCTCTACGCTGGTCTAATAGTTGTGCTAATGCCTAACAGGACAGTCAAACAAGCTAAAACACTTTTAACCGACTTCCTAACGGAGGAGGCTCTCAACTTGATCGGTATGTCTTTTTTTATTTTTTATTGCAGGAGTTCAGCAGACAGGCAGACGGCCCACTTGATGGAAAGCGGTTACCATCGCCTATGGACATTTGCAACACCAATGGTGCTACAAATGCGCTGCTATCCTCTTAAGGGGAAATTGAAACCTGGCCACTAATGCCGGAACACAACTCAAGGTTGCTATGGCGACATACTTTAGACCAGGGGTGGTGGCCATCCAGTCAGGCAAAGACCCTACCACCTGGCTGTGGGTTGTTTTGTCGCTTTTTACGACAGGCCGCCCGGCCGCAGGAAATTGTATTCTTTCTCCGTTCCTGCACGGATATGTTTTCCTGCATGTTTTTTTTACATATTACAAAACGTCGCGGCCTCATCGATTTGGTGCATACTTATAAACGAGCGCGCCTACTTATGACGTCATAAGTATTTATAAGTAAAAGGAGACAAATATCTTGTCAATTATGGTTCAAAAGTAATATAAATATTTATCCTCATACTTAAAAGTAAATGCGTATTCTACTATCTGCACTAACACATTTTCACCGTTGAACCGCTCACCATGGGTGGAATGTTCACCCTCATTTCCTTGAGCTACATTTTCTGGAAATATTTTAAAATAGCCAAATTATAAAAAATCAAATGCTAAAGTAATTTTTTTACTGATTGATAACAAACTTTATGTTATAAAAAGTGTAATATTTATTATATTCGGGATTTCGTCCGGAAATTTTCCCGGACGCGGTTTGTAGTTGTTCGGGTGCACAACAATTATCTTCTTTCGACACAGTTTTCACTAAACTTTATCACTTTATACCCTGGGAATCCCGCGGGAATTCGAGTCGAGTCAAGCGTAGACAGAATCGTAGACGTAGACGTATACTAGTAAAAAATAACTCTTTCTTAATAGATAATTATACATTGTTTAAGTAAAACGTATTAGACTTTATGATGATAGATTTGAACAACGTTTGAGGACAACAGTTTTGCTGTTATCTTTTTTATTATACGCTGTTGCAATTCCATCCTTAGATTATGTATATGGTATACAATTATTCTTTTATTTGATATCACAATGTTTTAAGTAAATTTTGTTCTACATCAAGGCTTAATTATTTATAAACTTACCTATGCAATTCCTGGGACCACTACTAAATGGCATGTAGCTACATGGATGTTTCAAATTATAGCATTCAGGTAAAAACCGATCTGGATTGAAATGTTCAGCATCGGGACCCCAGTACTTCGGGTCCCTGTGTACTCCCCATATTGACACTACAATTCCAGACCCAGCTGGCAATACACGGCCTGATGCTGGAAATATAAATTGAGATATATATCGCCTGCATCCACACCTGCTGCTTTCTGTCACATCCCTAATGACCATACTCTCAAATGCTTTTAGATTAATATTATATTAAAATACTTATGTTCAAATAATTTTCAGTTTAATCTCTTACAGTCTTATTCATATTGAGTTAGAGTAAGTTGGTAGGCTTTCTTTCTTTTTTACGAATCTTAAAGAAGCTTACAAACCTTGCTCTAACTGAACATAAATACGAACATTAACAATTATGTTGAAAACATAAATAACTTACGTAATGTAATATCTTCTAGAACTTTTCTTATAATAAAAGGAACAGGTGGATATAACCTAAGCGACTCCTTCACAACTCTTTCTAAATATTTTAATTTTATTAAGTCCTCTTTTAGCAGGGGCCGCTCCATGTCGCCAAATACTTCACGCAACCTTAAACATTTAAATCATGATTACAGAAAAGCCAACATCAAGTAACCTTTCGTCAGTTTTACAACTGAAGCTACTATAGCTTTAGTTTTAGTTGTTGTTCTGAAAACTTTTTACTCAATACTACTTTTCTCTCATAAGATTTCTTACAAATACAAATACAAAAACAACCATAGCGTTTTTGATAAAATAAATATAACTGTATGATACCACGTTTATTCGACAAAATAACATTATTAGTTTATTTGATATCTCATGTTTCTTAAAATATTTAATATTGCAAAAAGAATTAGCATTTGAATGTGACTCGCCCTAACCGTAAGCACAAAAGTAACTCGGTGCAGCTCGACAGTAATGCTGGTCGGATCTACGTAATATTATATGATATGTATAACTAAAGTAAAGACAAAATTAAATTAATATTTAGATTACACAATAATAAAAGCAAAAAATAAAAGAAATTTTAAATATTTGTCTCACAAATAAATAAAAAATTAAATATCTTGTAAATAATTATTTAAGCACTCTTACGTAATAATCAACTTTAATGAGATTAATACAATTAAGTTTTATATGAATCTCTATTGCGTGACATGACAAATGCTATATTTTTTTAATAGTATTCCTATTTGTCCTATTGTACTTGTGCAATGTTTTGTTATTTCATGCGTCATACCCTTTAAACTAATTGTTCTGCATAAAATATTTTATAACACGCTATAAACAATCTTATCAAATTTAAAGCCAAACCGTTACATTCATATCAGCATCATCATCATATTACTACAAAGAAATTAAATGAATAATCATTACAGATCTTGTTTTTCTGCTTAAAACCACGTAGCCTTAGTAAAAATAATCTAGCAGTCTATCGCACGGAAGCTGCGATTAGATGCAAAGATGGCTGACACAGGCTAGCATCCGACAGTCGGTCGCGTTATTTAGACCATTGAACAATACTACAAAGCGTTTATAATTTTAATTCACTGTTCCTTTTACCCCGGTCTCCCTATATTTGATATTGCATATTTTGGTATGGAGGCCTTTTTTTACAAGGGGAAATCCATTTGCGGACCCCCCGCCGGGGAGACTTCGGCGGGGGAGTGTGGGACTCGCCGGTTAGAGGAGCCGGAATACCCACTAAAATCCCTTGGTGCCACCTGACGCCATGTGCCAGGGTCACGGGATATGCGCGAGCTTTACTTCCGTGACCCCGGCTGGCGTGGGCCCACCCCTGTTGTTGGGCAGGCCTCTTCGTGCTCAATTGAGAGGGGCGCACGCGGGCACCCACGTGCCCCCTCCTCGGCGGCTTTGAGTGCGGGTGACGGTCTTATAGCCTCCCCTGGCCGTCACCCGCGCCGCGTGTTCACGGCGGCCGGAGGTTGGCATTTCTCCGGCGCCGGGACCGGTTACTACGGCGGGAGAGGAGCACGGCTGCTCGCTCCCTCTCCCGCTCCGCCGCCTCCTTTGCGGACATGACGGCCTCGCAAAAGGAGGCGACGGCGTCCCACTCAGTTTGGCCCCCGACCATGGCTTGAACCACGGCCGGGAGCGACAGATCTTGTCCAATATTTGCGCCGAGGACACGGCGCTCCTCGTCCCTGGTATGGAGGCCTAACTTTTTATTGTTTACCTTTTTCTTTAAATTAGCAAATACGCGAAAGATCAGCATAAATCAAATAGCTGGCTTTTCTACCTATCAATACCTACGATGAAAGAGTGTACAAAATAATTTTCAAGCTTCGCGTTTTCAAGCTATGAGCTATAAAGTCGTTCTGGTCACCTCAAGGCTAATTTACTACTATATATACAAGTACAGTACTCACTCTTGATAAATCTTCTCTTGCACTTCGGGATATTTACCCAATAGTTTCAGCGTAAAGCCAATGGCACAAGCCGAAGTATCGGTTCCTGCCACTGTGAGGGTTAGGATTTCCTCGCGCAATTCCACATTCGTATACCCCTTTTCTCTTCCAGAAAGGGATATGAGTAGATCGAGGAAAGACTTCCTTTTATATACACCTAAATCTGAAATCATATCAAAATTCATTGTCTCGGTTAAAATCACTACTTTTATCTACACCCATGGTAATGACAAAGAATAGTATATTGTTCTACGAGGATAGAACCCGGTTGATAGCAATGAGTGCATCAATCATTTGGTTCTGGTATCGCAGCTAAGAGCCACAACTCGTACTAGTTGTGACTAGCCCTTTTACCCGATTGATACACAAACCAGGTCGATTAATGTCGGTTTGCGTCAATTTACACGTGATTAACTTCTTGTCTGTTTATATTGAAATAAAAAGCGCTTAACCTTCATGTACGGCGAAGTTTAATTCGGTGAAACATATCCTATATCACAATGACCTGTTCTTAGTTTTGGCTTTGTGTTCTACGTACTCGTGCATTTCGATAATGTATTCTTACATTTATCGAATCGACCAGCTTTACCCGGCAGCCGTTGTTCTGCCCTTAAAAAATAAAAGTCTATTACTCGATTGCGATGTCACCGACCGGGACTAATTATTTATTTAAATCATTCTCGAATCCACTTGAGCAAACACAAATAATTTCATCAGAATTGAACCCTCCGTTTAGGAGAAGTGTAGCGGCGCCATCTACCGGGTCTGATTGTGAATTTAAACCATTCCGGGACCCACTGGAACACACACAAAAATGATTTCATCTAAATCCTGGAACCCTATTACAGCGCCACCTACCTAGTTCAAATTTCAATCTAAACCATCCCGGGACCCACTCGAATACAAACAAAAAAATCATCAAAATCGCTTCAATCGTTAAGGAAGAGTTTAGTGACACATACACACGAACAGAAGAATTATATATAAAGATTTTTGGGCCACAAAACCTCGCGGGCATCCTCAAGACACTACTAAATTTCACCTATTAAATTTTAATTTAATCAGAATCAATGCTTTAGAAGTATATTGAGGATAAACATCGATTTCTGTTTTCAAAGATATATAGATTTTTTAAGGCAAAAACCCTTTTGGGCGTACTAAGAGGACTTTAACGTTTGCCAAAGTTTTATCACAATCTGATCAATATTCTAGGAACGCATTGAGCATACATACAAACATTGATTTTTATTATAAGATAAAAAAAGTATCCACAGATTCACAAATGTTGTTTATTTATTCGCCACAAAGGCAGGCAAAGGAATCTTAGTCCATACAGCCAATTCTGATGTGTTTATTAGGTCTTCGTATAGAGCACAGTTGTATCGCAGGCTACAACCGACCCATTCAATGGAGTTCTTGTGACAACTCGAAAGGCGACATCTGACAATACAGTTCACATTTCTCACAAAAACACATAATTCCTACTCAAAAACTATCAATAACCTGCAACTATTGTTCATTTTAGAGTAATTTTACACATTTTTATAAAATAAAACTGCACAGCACAACGTCTCCTTTCAGTTCCCGCCAAAAACTCCAGATTCACAAATATTTGACAGCAAACATATAAATATGTCATATTGCCTGTGGTCAAATACTTACAGTGGGTTCAAAATATAATTTTGTGTCTAACCTTCGAAATTTATGGAAAATAAAATAGAAAACTGCAAATTGATGATACATTTACTATGAGAACATAATAATATGAGATTTGCACTGAAAAAGTAAAATGGTATAAACGTCACTGCTACGATCGACGCACAATCAATAATAATGGCCGATAATTGTTTAGGCCCTAAAGTGAGTGAGGCTTCGTTGTCATCCCTGCTCTAGGTTGTTTATGAGGTGAGAAGTGAGACCGGTAGACGCCTGGCGGGAATAACTTTATCGAGTGATTACTGATCAATAAAATTATCGACCGCCGAGAGTAAAAAAGTTTTAAAATCGCTATAGAAAAATAGGGGTTGGTGGTAGCTGTTTTTTTTAAAATGCCAAATCATACAATAATCATAAAAAATGGCCAAAAAATAAAAATAAGATTTTTGGGGTGAACCACCCTTATCACTTAGGAGTACGAAAAATAGTTTACGGCCTATTAACAGACTACAAAATAAATACTAGTATCCATATAGCGACGGCGGTCGTTAAGGTTGTCACAAAAACATCACTAAAGTCGTCATAATTTTCGATCACGCAGCACTCACCATGCCAAGCCGCCATGCCGACCCATGTCAAAAGGTATTTCGAATAACCGTTCCACTTGAGTTTAAGATTCAACACCAGCAAGGAAGTGGCACAGGAAAACTCGCGGTCGTAAGCGTGATCGTTGTGCTCGTGTGGAACGTAACCATTATGAATACGGAATAGTAGGGGAAAGCAGGTAGGATTCGTACGTTTTTTGTTCTGAGCCTTATAAAAAAGAAACTACTAGCTATTACAAAATTATTTTAATAGCGGTATATTACCCATTTATCTGGCTTTAATATTATGGAAGTGCAGTTTTCATATAAAGCAACACGGAGAAGTTACGCCCGTTTTCCTAAAAAATGGAAAACGCACGAAAGCACCCCATGCATGGGGTAGCTTCGTGCATAGCGTGGGGCACATTCGTACATAGTGGGGAACCTCCGTACAATCAAAGAAAATGCCATTTATTCAATGTAGTAAAGTCCTTTAATGAGGTCAAAGTTAAAACAGCGTCAACCGTCATATAGTAAACTAGTAATTATTGTATTCAGAGTCCCTATGTAACGAAAAGAACACAAATGTATTTTTTTCTTCTCTAATAATTATGAAACTAATGATCTTCATCTAGTAATGATCAAAAATATTGTTTTAAGTACTTTAATACTCAAAAATAAGTCCTGAAAATATTCATATAACATAATATTTTTTCCATTAATAAAAGAACTAAAAATCAACATTATAAATTTTATCACATGTCTCAACATACATAAATACATAACTTCACGCCAGTTACGCCTTGCGGGGTAGGCACGAACAACAGAGCGCCATTTAGGCTTATTCCTACACACCTCATTTGCTTCTTTAGCATTCATAGCTCTTGTCATACATGGTACCAGCACTGCGTTGTGTATGGCAAGCTGGGCTTTCTGGCTGAGTTTCTTAGCGCCTAGAAGTTTACCTAAAGCTCCATTCATACTATTCCTCAAATTTACTCTTCTTTCTATGTCAGCGCTGTACCTTCCATCCCTGCATAAAGCACATCCAAGATATACAAACTCATTCACTTGTTCCAGCATAACATCATCGACCATTATCCTTGCATTCGTTCTGGTTTCTTCTCTTTCAAACACCATAACCATTGTTTTCTTTGCATTCAAATATAAGCCTCTCGCATGACAGTCATCTTTCATCATTGTAACTAGTGTTTGCAATTCTGATGGCGATTAGGCTAAAAGCAGGGCATCATCCGCATAAAGCAAAGTGCTAACAACTAAATATTTTTTTTTGCAGAGACTTAAAACATAAATTCGAGTTGTATTTATCGTGACATTAGAACAAAATTGCCCATAGGTACAATATCTACCGGTACCTATTATACTAGAGGAGGATTCGTACAGTACGAATCTACCCCGCATGTAACTGCACGAAGGTACCCCATCCAGATAATTCAACAAATTAATTTGAAATAAACATAACCGTTATAGTTGAGCTAAAATATCTATTTAAATATTAAAGTAATATTTTAAGGCATAAACTATAATAAATCCTTTTTATAATTTGAGCATTACTTATACCAGCCAAGCGAATTAAAAGATGACAACGAAAAATACTTACGCAGAGCGAATTCACGTATCGACTTACATCATCGAAGCCAATGGCCGTATTGTGGCCCCATCCCGCAGGTACCCGTATCCTACAAACGGCAATCACGCACACAAATGCAAACATTTCAATGTTGCATAATGGCGGAGATATCTCCACTGTACGAATGCTCCTTGTGTACGAATCCTACCTGCTTTCCCCTATCCGCGTCACAAAAGAATTCCCACAGAAAATAAAGGAACTTAAACTGGTAGCTACGCTATTTGGAAGCATTTTGTTCGTAAAATGGTCAGGAAATAAATTTATAGCTTTAGTTATAGAATATTTCAGATTTATTATTGAGTCAAACCACATTGATTTACAGATTAACAGATAATTTTTTTGGCATTATTAACTACTGTACTGTATTTTTTGTAGCGCGGACGCTAATAGAAGCAAATTTATTTATTCAGAAAGAAAATAAAATGCGCACGCATTCAACCTTCATTTGTTTCTTTTTTTGAAATTAATTATGTTCAGAGCGATCAAGTGGCCAGTATTATTTTGCAGACTTGAGATAAAAGCGTTGTATATTTTAATGTTACTAATAACAGATTTGTCTGAATAGGTCAGGTATCCAGAACATATAAATCAGCATGCTAGCAATTGTTTTTTATACAGGAGTTTTTGGCGGGAACTGAAAGAAGATGTTGTACTGTGTAGTCTTATTTTCTAATAATATGTAAAATTACTCTAAAATGAACAATAGTTGTAAGATATTGATAATTTTTGAGTAGCAATTATGTGTTTTTGTGAGAAATGTAAACTGTATAGACAAATGTGGCCTTTTGATTTGTCACAAGAACTCCGTTGAATGGCTTCAGTTGATAACCTATAGCTTTAAGGTTTAATAAAATGAAGAAACTTTATTGTAATCTAAGATCTGGCTTAAAGGCCTAGCTACCAAGCACAAACCTAAGTAAATTAATAAAACTAACAATTGTGTTTCATACATGTTTTTTTTACAAGAACTGAAAGGAAATATTCTACTGTGCAGTTTTATTTTCTAATAACGTGAAAACTCCTCTAAAATTAACAATAATTGTAGGGTACTGATAATTTTTGGAGTGGTAGTTATGTGTTTATGTGACAAATGTGAACTTTGTAGTCAAATGTGTCCTTTCGACTTGTCACCAGAACTCCTTTGACTAGCATGAGTTGAAGACTTACAAATTGAAGAATACGAAAACTTAATACATCAGGTAAGGGTATGGATTTTTAAGGTTCATTCCTACCATTGTGAAATAAAATACCACTCTGATTTTCATAAATTTTGTAATACTGCTCAAGTCACCTACCGATACAGCCAAAAATTAAATTAGGTATTATATTTTATATTGTGAGTCACAAATATATCAACTATGATCATTGATATATGTTATTAAGTGAATAAATAACGAGATATTAGCTTCCAAAGTCGTGAAAATCATGGCAGCTGCCCAACTCTTAAACTATGCAGTGGAAAATTCTGAGAAAATCAAACTTGTAAACTTCTAAAATACTTTCAAATATTTTAAAAGTACTACTGTTCAATAGTCTTTCGATGTTTAGGGTGTTTTCGATTGAATGCTTTTTATGGTTTCATAACCAAGGGGCTGTATTGACTGAGTGAACAGCGTTGAGAAGCTGTCTCCCGACGTAAATTCTTGATAGGTGAAGATAGTCGGCCAAGGCAAGTGCACTCGCTGCCCCGCTCTAATAAATAACACATCTCAACCGAACGTTGTGGTTTGGCTTGGCAGGTTTGACATATCGGTTATTTCGATGTGCATTCATTACGACGATGTGGTTTCATTACGATGTTTTCCTTCACCGTTATTAGTGCGTGGTAATTGTAACAATATGCACAATAGGTCAGAAAACTGACTAAGTGGCGCATGCGTTCCAACCAGGATCGAACCCGCGTCCTTTGAGTTCGTGACGTGTGCTCTAGCCATTACGCTACTATGTATTACACATATTTATCGTACCTTTGTTGTTGCTGTATAGTATTGTTGTTGTAGTAGATAATGAATACTCTTACTAATAAATAAATAAAAGTAAAACAGGTTTACTCAGAACGGCCGCGCGTGGCAACTCTTGTTGTAAAATTACGAACTTAATCTGAGGCAGCCTCGAGAGCCTGCTCGCTCAATCGGTTGACGAAAATTTATTAAAACGAGATTTTTGTCGCATTTACGGAAACTTTCGTTATGTGCGGATTTCCAAATACTTAATTTATGGAAATTTTGCTCACTGAGCCCCGTGCTTCTAAGTATATTGAGCCAGAAAATCCAAAACCTTAACAATGGAGACAGACATAATCTAATATATAAAATTCTCGTGTCACAGTTTTCGTTGCCATACTCCTCCGAAACGGCTCGACCGATTCTCATGAAATTTTGTATGCATATTGGGTAGGTCTGAGAATCGGCCAACATCAATTTTTCATCCCCCTAAATGTTAGGGGTAGTCCACCCCTAAATTTTTATTTTTATTTTTTAGACAAAATATTTAATTTCTATTTTTTTATGATACAACATTAAAAGATACATACAACCCTAAATTTTCAACCCTCTACGATCAACCCCTATTTTTTACCGGGCAGGACGACGTCTGCCGGGACAGCTAGTTTATTATATTAATTTAAGTATTTCTAAACTTACCAAACTCGTTGTCTACTTCCGGTTTATTGCTCTTTTCAGTTATTAATTCTTCTCTTTTCTTTTTAATTACCTATGGAAATAAAACATTATTAAAAGTAATATCATGTTATATGTCAGCATAGAGATTTGTGTTTTATAAAAATATACAATAGTGGCCTGGTTCTCAATAGTTATACTAATACAAGCTCGACGTGTAGGTTTCATCACTATAATTTTCTTCCGCGTCATACGAAGTTATTATGAAAATATCGTCGGCGTCAGAGCAGAGCAGAGCATTTTTTCATCATTATTAACAATATTACTGTAATACTACATATTATATAATATGTAACAATTTTAATGAAAAAAATGTAATCCTGCTAACAAGATCCTCCTCTCATGCTCTGACGCCGACAAATTACGGACTTATATGTCTAAAAATTGTCTTATATGTCTTAGGGAATACCCAACGCCCACTCTGTAGCTCTGTACACAAGCTCCCTTCGAAATGGGAAGATCTTCCGCCGAGGCTATTTTCAATGCTCGCAAGCCTAAGCCCAACTATTAACTATTATTACTCGTACAGTTCGAAAATCGTATATATTCTTTGTAAGTGTCAGGAATGGTTTGCGACTCCAATTTCCAGAACGCTATCTATCTTCTTATAACCATTCCACTACACTTAAAAAATCCTATTAAATGAAATAAAAAAGGAGCTAACAAGAAAAAGTGTGTAAAAAACAACACGGTGGTCACCCCTAATCATTACCGTTTTATTATTGCGGTATAATAAGTTTTTGACAAAATAACGAAGAATAGGATTTTTATGCCTGAGATTTGTCGTTCAAATATAAAAGTTTATCCCGCCTACGAAAACAAAGAGGCGAGCCGAAGCCAACCTGATTTGAAGTAATACAATGAATGCCATGTTGTTTATTACAACATAGGTATATGTTAGTGAATTGAAAAAGGTGTTTGCAGCGCCATGTATATTGCTTACCGTTTCTTCCATAGAATCGACTTAATTGGTCGGGATATAATTAATCAATATAATATAATAAATATGAATTACACATATTTATCGAACATTTGTTGTTGCTGTATAGTATTGTTGTTGTAGTAGAAAATGAATACTCTTACTCTAATAATTAAATAAAAATAAAACAGGTTTACTCAGAACGGCCGCGCGTGGCAACTCTTGTTGTAAAATTTCGAACTTAGTCTGAGGCAGCCTCGAGAGACTGCTCGTTCAATCAGTTCTCAATGTGGAAAGAATGTATGATGAAAGAATGACTAAACAGATAAACAATGCAAAAGTGGATGGATGCAGAAGTCGCGGAAGGCCACGACACACCTTCCATGATCAAATTGATCATGTATTAGCAGAAGGTGATGTCAGGAGCCTTAAGAACAGACGAGCGTGCATGACAAGAGCTATGAATGTCAAAGAAGCAAGTGAGGTGTGTAAGAATGGGCCTGTATCGCGCTCTGTTGTTCGTGCCTACCCCGCAAGGGACCCGGCGTGAAGTTATGTATGTATGTATGTATATAATAAATTTTTTGCAAAAAAAAGATGCGATCGCAGCTCCATCTTTTTCGCTTTTTGCATCTGTCCATCCATCTATCCCACGGAACCGACGTCAGTTGTCGGGATAAAAGTATTCTAAGTAACGTTCCGCGATATAAACTAAATCTATACAGAGTTTCATACAAATCCATTCAGTAGTTTTCACGTGATGCTAACAGACAGACAAAAATTCTAAAAATAGCAATTTGGGAATCCTTTGGACCGAATTAACCCTCCTGATTTAATTCACATTTTTAAATGCATTTTTTTATTGTAGTTGTTCAGCAGACAGGCAGATGGCCCACTTGATGGAAAGCGATTACCATCGCCTATGGACATTTGCAAAACCAAAGGTGCTACAAATGCGCTGCTGCACTCTTAAGGGAAACTGGAACCTGGTCACTAATGCCGGAACACAATGCAAGGTTGTTATGGCGACATACTTTAGACCAGAGGTGGTAGCCATCCAGTCGGGCAATTGCCCTACCACCTGGCTGAGGGTTGTTTTGTCGCCTCTTACGACAGGCCGCCCGGCCGCAGAAAACTATATTCATTCTCCGTTCCTGCACGGATAGCAATTTACAAACTCGAACCATTTACAGATTTATTTATATACTAATTTGTTAATGAAGATATCTATTATTAAATAGCCTTCATAACATATTCCAACACATTGGCTAAGGTTTCATGCATATAAGTGCATCATAATTATAATAATAATGCTAATATTCCGTGTGAAATAAAATAATTATTAATTTATTAAGTGTTATGATTATAATGATACATAAAGCCAAATTGTATTTTTATATAAAATAATTTAAAATATTCCTTAGTTTGTATGTACTTAAAAATCTTTTTAATAAAAAGAAGAGCGGGACGCACTATTTTGGATATGCATTTCTTGCCACCTACTCTGGTTTAAATGTCGTCAAGAAACAGAATTATACATTTTTCAACACTTGTTTAGCTATTCCTTTTTCCATTCTCACAATTCCACATATTTACATTTTTTATCCCTCAGTAAGGTTTGTGATTCCAAATAAACAAAAGTAACCAATTTATAAAGGATTTATTTTTTCACTAGGATATGCCCGCGACTTCGTCCACGTCTAAATAAAATTGCATCGCATTCTGATCTTTCATATAGTGTATTCCAGTTGCTTTTTTTAATACCCTCAATATAGAGACACGACATTTTTAGAATTTTATAAAATTAGCTGTCCCGACAGACGATGTCGTGCCCTGCAGAAATAAAATTTTGAATCCCATTGCAGCACCACATACCGGGTCCATCTGTAAATCTAAACCATTCTCAAATCCACTTCAAAAAATTCATCGAATTCGGTCTAGCCGCCGAAGGAGTACATATCATAAGAAGAATTTTATATACCAGGCCACTTAGAAAGTATTGCGAAAAAAGTTATATGTATGAAAGACTGGTCAGTTATAATCTATTCAGAAAATATGGTGTTAAATAAGTACGTTCAAATTTCAAAATTTCTCTCCACATTGTTTGCGAGTAAATTTAAATTATCGTGTCTCATTGAAAAATGGATCTGCGCTGGGATCATAGTCGCGCTATGATTTTTTACAATTTCAAGTGTCGCCTGAAACCGGACGAATCGTACGATAGACTTCAGACGGCATTCGTGGATGAAAGCCCTTTTAAGGCAACCGTGTATCAAGCGCAGTAGACTAACTTTGGGGGATGAAGAACGAAGTGATCGCCCTTTGACTGCTATTACGGAAGAAAACGTGCTAACAGTGACAATGTAATCCAAGACAATAGGCGAGTTACATAACTACAGATTAAGCATTGGATTAGAATTTTAAAACCTTCATGAGATTCTACTCGTGCATCTTTGCGTCAGGAGAATAGTTCCACGTTGGATGCCGCACAACCTCACCAATGCTCAGACAAGGCCCATGTGGAAGGTGTCATAGTATGATAAACAAATTTGAAGCAGGCGTGTTTACGAAATCATTATAGGCGCTAAGTCCTGAATTTAACAAGACGCTCCAGAAACGCATCGCCAGTCGACGGTTTGAGTGTTTCAAAACGAATCCATACCTACCAAAGTGAAGCGATCTAGAAGTGAGGAGAAGATTTTGATCGTGAGTTTTTTCAATTTGACTGGCGATTTGGTGTCAATTCCTTTACGGAACCAAAGAGGCATCAACGCTGAATGGTATATACTACCACACATGTTTATATATATTCATGCACACACATACCACAAAGACGAAAGACAACTATACTTACTGTATCTGTAAAGTTATGCATTGCCCGCAAACATTTCTCATGCTCCTTAGATTGTGGACACAGTCTGAATATCCAGTCGGGCTGAAGCCACAAATGAAAGATCCTCTGACATATCAAATTTAAGATGCGGTTCATTGACATTAAAAACGGAGAGTTTGGGTTCCCTTGAGCGTTTATTGTCACCCCCATCGCCGATTCTGGTAAAATACGAATCTTCAATCAATTGTTAAGATTTCTACGAATTCGTAGCAGATTTCAAAGCGTGCAGACACACTAACCGGAAACTGAGTCGAGTGTATACGAGCTTATGTGGGGCCATATACTCAGTTTTTGCTCTCCAGCGGTTTGTAACAATTTTTGCACCAACCTCTCACTTTGTTCAGAGAATACTTCCACAAAGTTCTCGACGATTTTCGGACTAAAAGCTGGTACCAATACTTTACGTCGCTTCCTCCATATTGACACTATATATAAAATAATAAACAAACAATTTAACACATACAGATTGAAATGGCGTTCTGTTCATTTAATATCCAATCGAAAACTAGCCGGGAGGCAGCTCCACTAAACCAGGATTTGCATAGCTATGTATATTTTCACAATCACTAAAAACTGATGTGAATCGACATCGACATTATTGGGTTCTGAAACCCGACAATTCAGGTTCGCAAGTATACCCCTTGAAATAGAGACGCAAATTTCAGAGCTAACCAACAAAAAAATATAATAGCATAAGTTGTCCTACTGCTAAGCTCTGACTTTCCAATTTCTTAGCGGAACAGACAATATTCAGCCACGCTTGCCCAAGGTGGCTTGGCGGGTTTGGCACATCATTATCATATCATACGTTGATGTGTAAGTTTCATCACGATGTTTCACTTCACCGTCAAGACGTGGTAATTGTAACAATTTGCGTATTAGGTCAATAAACCGTCCAAGTGGTCCCTACTTTTCCTACCAAAATTCGAACCCACGTCATTTGAGTTTGCCCAACAGGTGTGGCAACTATTAAGCTACTACGGCTTGGCATTAAGATACCCAACTGAAATTGTTAAGAACGAGATTAGAGTAGGAAAACTAATGGCCGCTTGCATAACTATCGCCTTTAAATAAAATAAAGTTAATCATATTAGCTAATTTTATTTAAAGGCGTTTTACACAAAACGTATTGACAGTCTTTAAACGTAGTGTTACATGCCGTCAAAGATAAACGCACAGGCACAGCTGCCTGTTGTAAAACGCAGTTTATTGCCTTCCCGGATTTAGGAATACTTTTGTTTAATTTGTGTTTAGAATTAGAATTTAATTATGAAAAACATGGTATTGTTTTTCTACTTGTTTTGTGGCCGTCATTAGTGTCAAACTAATCCTCATTTTTATTGTTTTCGAGTTAGTTGAAAGTTTGCAGGTGTGCAAATTACATTTTCTTGGAAGAACCCAGCCTACGCAAACGATTGTGTATTGTACAGTTTACTATAAAACAATGCCCGAACGGAGGGGTGGGACAGTTGAGCGAGGATTCCGATACGAGTAAAACGTACATTCGACAAGCGATATAGTGACAGACTTTGCGCGTTATATTTGTATCTAGTTTTATACGTGTTTGTACAGTTCTAATAAATTCTATACCTAGTAGTTCCAATGGCATTTTTAATACGAGTCCCGTGTAGCTCGTAACAATATTTAGCAGCAAATTTTGCGTTGACAAGACGCTAATTGTATTCAAGGTGTTAAACACGTTTTGTATTTCTTAAATAAATTTAAGCAACCTTACGCAAGCGGCCCTAAGTGTCAGTAATTTCAAAGATTTAAGATTTGGCAAATAAGGACAAGAACACATAATTTTTTAAAAACCTGTCGAGTGCTCTTAAACCTTATATTTATTACACTATTTCAAAACATTAACAATTCTCAGCGCAATTTCAAAGTGACCAAATGTCCACTTTTAGTATCTCACGTACGCCTCGTTTGCACTGTTTTCCTTATTGTTTACCTTCAAATTTTGGTCATGTTCGCTTTATTTTGCTCTCGTTTCTGTCTCTTATACAATCTTGAGTTACAGATAGGTAGACAGGTATTACAAAGAATAATATAACATAAACTAATTAATGGCCCCTGTCATTTCTTAAATGTATGTGGAACCGAATCCACGGTAAACGCTGCCTCATTTCAAAACCTAATAACTGCAATTCTACTACTCTTAACATCTATCTTCAAGAAGACAGTCTTCACACTGAAGTCGTCTATCAATCCTAACTAAGGGTTCCTGGAATAGATAACTTTTAAGCGATAAGGTCGACCGCTATAATCTTATTATTTTTTTCGGCACAATATTGTGTACAATAAGAATTTATCTATCTTTTCATCAAAAAATCGATGTGTAAATAGAAATGTAATATTTTGATATAATTATTTTTAATAAATCACATAGTTCATCAACTAAAAATCACACTATATGCAAGAATACCGAAATAAAACGCAAAAATTTGTCACCTATTAGGTAATGAAGCAGCCGATATGCAACTGTCTCGGCCAATGATTTTATAAATAAATAAAACTAGTCATGAAAATGCACCTCAAGTAAACTCTTGAATATCAATAAGTACCTAAGGTTGACTAAAGCCTAAAACAATATATAAAGAAAGAAAACAATTCAATAACATTACAAAGGCTTCAAGTATGCGCCCTTGCAGTCATATTAAGTGCTAGTGTAAGACTTCAAAAATCAAGGTCAAAAATATTCAAATTATACTGAGCGTTTGGCACTAGATGGAAATTGACGGATAAATTAATAACACTAAATAAGTAAGTTAATCTATATAGGACTAGATCTTTTATTTTGCATTTATGTCTATTATGTCGGTCTTGCGATGTTTAAATTAAATTGTTTAGAAATTTAAGATTATTTTATAGAATCTTTATTTTCTTTTACTTTAAGTGATTATAATGTTGCACATATCTCGCAATTTTACTCAAACACTGACCTCTATATTACGTTCTTGCGCAAATACGTTGTGTTACATACAAATTGGTACATTAGCCATAGATTAAAGCGCTCACTCACTACGATGTAACGACAATAGAACTACTTATCTTCATAATCTCTCAAGAACTGACGGAATCACTAATGCATATCAATACCTTCCTGATTATTTTAACTATTAACAATCGTGTTCTGTATAAAAAAGGTTACCTATGTCGGAATAAGTTTAAACTAAACAAAAATCCAATAAATTGAGTGTAAGTATCAAGGACAATCTTAGCAAGAATAGGTACTGCGTGCCTGAGTAAGTAATAATAACGAGAATAAGTGACGTAATAAAAGCCCCTTTGACCCAAAAACAATATGAAGAAATTGGTAAAGAAATACAATAGAAAAATGAAATTTTACTACTCCTTACTAAGTTTTTCAGCAGGGTATAGACCGAGCTATGTTGGGAGTGTATATTATAGATAAATTAAAAAACGAAGATTTCTGTAAGAGAAATGGTACCGACACTGTCACTTTAGCTTACAAAATTAGCAAGCTGAAGTGGCAGTGGGCCAGGCACATTTGATGCAGTACTGATGGACAGTAAAGCAGACGAGTTCTGGGGTGGATACCGCGTCTCGGTAAACAGAGTGTAGGACGCCCACCGGTCTGATAGATGAATAATCTACGCAAGGTTGCCGATGGATGCTGGATCGGGTCAGAGGCGGAAAAGGACAGATGGCGCAAACTTCGGGACGCATACGTCCAGTAGTGGCCAACAGTTGGCTGGCGAAGATACTAACAAGATTACAATTGAACCCTTGATAAAATTTTAGAGCATATACCTCACTAGAGTTTTCCCCATGGCTACGCCGCATGAATAACCCTAGGTAATGTTACGTATATACAAATTGAATTAGGTGTTTTACCTAAAACTTAACTGTTTCTTCTTACTTAGTTCACTAAGTAAGAAACAAAGTCCATATAGTCTACACAACTGCGGGCGAAATATAGAGGCGAGTCGCAGCCAACCTGATTTGAATAATACACCGAATGACATGTTGTTTATGACAACATAGGTATTTGTTAGTAAATTAAAAAAACCCGATTGCAGCACCATCTACTTAGCTGATCCTATGGGTGTATATTCTATGGAAAATAAAAACTATCCTAAGTGATGATTCGAGATAAAAACCATCTCTCTGACGAGTTTCGTTCATATAGTTTCTATAGTTTTCAAAAAGGATACGATCACAACGCCATATTTTTCCCTATTTTTGTCAAACGACGCCAATTACCGGAATAGAAAGTATCCTAATTTACATCTTGGGATATGAGTTATTCCAGGTAACTAAGACAAACAGACAAAACTCTACAAAAATAGCATTTACATAATCTCTGGGTCCGCATTATCCCCCAGATTTTCTTCACGATTTTAGCCGTTTTGTAAAAACTCAAAGTATTTACAGATGAATAGATAGAGTACTACAGAAGAAGATCTACTATTTATTATATTATGGTGTAGTATAGGTTATTAAAGTAAAACGTTCTATAATATACCTATAGAATTTCAGTAGGTATTGAATATTGCGTAAATAGGTAAATCCCCCGCGTGCATCATTGGCTGTAATCAGGTTTATAGTAATGCTATATCATCTTAATAAATTCCATTTCAAGTGGCTCGTTGATATCAATATTAGGCATTAATCAGTGATTTGTAGACAAAAATGAGTGATTTAGCACGAGTTTTACGAGGAAATTCGCCTATTTTTATAGATTTAAATAAATACGAAAGTCGCGCTTTGCTGAACTTATCAATAGTTTTATCAAGCTTCATATGACCTACTGTAAAAGTAAATAAACTAAATGTTATTAGTTACCTGGAGCAAATATAGCGCCGTTCCCTATAACTTTTCTAATAAATCTATGCAAGTCATCCTTCTCCATGCATGTTTTTAAAATTATCTCTAAATCCACGGGATCAGTTACCACTGCCAAAAAGAGATAAATAAAAATTAAATCATATATGACATTTGAGATAAACACTACTGTTTTAGAACAACGCTTAATCTTGAGACAAAACTTGAGATAACATCCAGCCGTAATGAAAACACTATAATGCTGATATTAGACGGTTCACTCATATGAACAATTTTGTTGAAAGCACACAACTAAAGACACAACGATATTCAACGAAATAATAAATAAAAAAAAACAAAATTACGAAATTGATTCGATTTCATTTTTATATGGATTTCTTTGGTTGATTCATCAAAATTGAAAGATGGAAATGGAAATATCAGCTTAACGCAGTCGCGTCTCTGCTATATTACTTTTTACTAATTTCACCTTCAAGTACGTCTCTGTATAATAAATACTGTGTCGACCGTATTTTTGTACAGTACAAAGCTCGGCTATAATTCCATCAATTCCTTATTCAGATACTTGTCCAAATCTAATTACTTTCTAGAATATGATATTCTGAATAAAAGTTACTTACAAAAATAAAGGATATGTCCGAGCCATCCTTTGATAATTCCATTATTTTCTATAGCTGCATAACTGAAATCTTGCAATGACTTCATGATCTCTAAAAAATGGAATAATTAATTAACATTACTTTATATAGCAAGTCTTGAAGGCGTGGTACCTAAGGCAATCGTGTCTAATTCCAATGATGTAGGATCGAATCCTAGCTGGCTGGGATGCAGGGCAGTTTTTCTGACCTAATATTCGTATTGTTATAATTACACGTGCCGATAATTGTAACAATACAATTATCAGTATACAACACGTCTCCTAATGAAACTGTGCGTTAAGATTGGCGATATGTCAGCCCAGCAATTCGCCTTGCACAAGCGTAGCGAGTGGAGCATCCACGCCCTTGAAAAGGGGTTGCAGAATCCCAACATTGGGGCTATATGAGCTACTATTGTTATATTGCTGTATTATTTAACAATAAACTTGGGCAAGTGTGTTCACGGCCTGTAAAGACACGGCCAGTTTGTATAGATGGAAATGTCTGTTTTCGTCATATAGCTAAGAAACCAGAAAAAATAGAAAAAAGCATATGGTATAAAAGCATATAGTTTTTTTTTTAAATACTCTTTAAGCTTTAAAACTTTATTTTTAAGAATTCTATACAAAAAAAAAGTTACAGGGAAGGAATTATATTCACAACATCGGGAGGTAATATCCCGCCACATACTGACTTTGTAAAAAATAGTTAAGCAACATCATGATCATATTGGAATTCATTTTTTTTACCTGATCAATATGGAAATTCCGTAAAGAGTAGCGCAGATTTTAAGTCTAAGAATTTACTGTTGATCAGCGAAAACCGCATTGACATCGGCCCAGTAGTTTTTACGTGAATCCAAAACAAACAGGCAAACTGACAAACAGATTAGAAATAAAAAAACATGCATCGTGTTCTCCATCGTCTTTATAGTCTATTTCAGTTGTTTTTTAATAGCTTCAATCTACAGAAACGACTTCTTTTGAATTTTATAATATTATAGACATAGATTAATTGTTACAAAACATTCCAGAACACAACTCAAGGTTGTATGGCGTATGTAAGTATGGCGGCATACTGCAATACCCTACCACCTGGCTGTGGGTTGTTTTCTCGCCACCCAGCCACAGATAAGTGTATTCATTCTCCGTTCTTGCAGTTAATTGTTAAAAAAATCTCCACGAAATGTCATCGAGGAAAACGAGGCATCTGCGACACCTCTTCTACACGTCCTTAGACTGCGGTTACTACTTTGCATCATATGGATTTGTAATTTTATTTCATTTTGCCTATTCGCTTGCTTTGATTATAAACTGCAATAAATTCACTGTATTACTTACCCTCAGTACTGCCGGCAAGCTTGTGCGCAATTCCTATAAAGGGCAAATTCTCTTTTGGAGGTTTGATAGGCGCAGCTAGTTTATACATATTTCTTCTTCTATATCTAAAGAGAACTGTCCATGCTAATACAATAAAAGAAATCAACCACAGTATCATATTTACTAATAATCTTTCAACACTTAACAAAACCCTGGCAACTGATATGTGGTTAAGAATATTATTTATGCAAATATGAAAAAGTTGCTATTGAAATTAAGACCAAAATAAAGTGTCACTCAGTTTTTCAAATTAAGAAAGAAACAGAATTTACGTCTTTTCTCGGTCGCGTGTTGTCAGCTAACCGTTGCAAATAAGTGCGTGCTACTTTTATAAACTATTTCCTTCCTGCAATCGTCGTATCAATTGGCTTCTTTGTATAGTAAGTCAACTTACATTTTTAGGTGTTTTAACTTGTTGGATTTCATTATTTTTAATAATGACTTTGTTTATTGTCACAAAAACTTACAAAATAAAAATATTTTTGACAATAATTTGGCGTATACTGGTGACAATTGAGACTAAGATTTCCGTGCTTCATATACTAAGATAACTAGAGTATTTTTATGTTGCAGGCGGATGCGTATGGCATAGACAAGCATAAGTTACACCAGAGTATAGTACCCGAAAAGCGCGTGTAATCTCGGTAAATTCCAAACCTTTTTTGTTTTTTTTTTCGAATTTAAAACCATAACTTATCAAAGATGTTACATAACAGTTAATTTAACAAAAAAAACTTAACCAACAAAAACTAGTATAAGTTGAGACTTAGCTCAGTAAGACTATGATTCAAATGACATACCAAATCAACACCAATATATCGAAACCTGAATAAATTGGATTTTCTGTTTAAATACCCAATTAATCATATAGTTATAAAAACACACACTTTAAAAAATCATAGTTTAAGACTAAAACTAATCAAGATTATATATTAAATCAATTGTGAACAATTGATTTAATAATGAGATAGTTGAATTAATACTAATTACAATGAAAGTAAATTTAATTATAAACTAAGATAAATACTTAAAAATAAACTAAATTATAAATAAATAACACTACAAAAAACTCACAAATTAAATATTATTATAAAAATAACAAGTAAAAGATGTAGTCCAGATCGCTGTAATGGGAACGTTCCCAAAAACTGGCCGCATTCCTACGTTGTACTATTTATTTTTGTCACTCTGTTCTGCAAAATTAGGATTTTGCAGTTGTCTCTGTGTACATAGGAGCTATCGGTATTATGTTCACTGCATGCGTGTGGGATCGCTAAGTTCACGGTAAAGATCAAGTGGCCCTCACGCCACTAGTAAGACATAATTAAGGTGTTACAACAACTGGGCTATAAACCTATACAGCCTTATTAATAAAAAAAGTCTTAATCCTAGGAGTAACCGCCTTTAGGCCGGACTAGTTACTATTAGAGTAACTAAGCATTAACTTCGCCGTAAGAGTGTTATTAATAAACAAGGAGTTTCCTCGGAGTAACAATACCTTCCTTACACCATAGATTAGTGAATAAATTATGGGAACACGTATTATTTACAAGTAAAAAGACCGATTTAGTGAGTGGAAATGACAAGTAATCAAAGAGTATATTGGATCATGTAATGTTGACAATTGACATTTATAGTGTCTAATTGATAAATGATTCCTAATTTCCTACACAAACTGTTACGGATTATAGTAAATATTATATATAGCGAAATCTAAACTATAAATAAAATAATTCGCTTCGAAACATTTATATTGACTTGCCTTTACAAATTTTCTCTTACAAGTGACAACCAAAAAAAAAACAAAGAAATAATATCACATCTAAATTTAAATTGTGAAAAATAAAACATTCTAAAAAGTTCCAACACACTCCGGGCCCGGCGATGCGTACGCGCAATATCAGTTGAAACGTTTTGGTACTCTAACTGGGGCAGTTACCCGGAGCGCTTCACGAATTTTGTATTCATCTATAAGGACTCTTTCCAAGTAACATAGGGTATATATAGGGTTTGAGTTGCCTATAAACGTTCCCCTTTAAATCCTCCCCACCAAGTAAAAGGTTGCTGTAGTATTTAATGTACCATTATGTTTTGCCTTCTGATATTTTTCTTTAAATATATAGGTATTTTCTGTTTCCATTTTAGAATTTATTTTTCTGTTGTCACCTCACTGTATGGTTCTCTATAAAGTCTTCTTACTTTCTCAATTTGATCGAAATCTTCTGACTTCAACATCAGGTTAATAATAATTGTTGGGTTCTTATCTATTGTGTAGAAAACGGCGACCACTAGATATGTAGAAATACATCGAAAAGCTGGTCCCATTCACATCACACAAGTCCTGAGATCCATAGGTGGTTGATAATTTATGTAGTGCGTAATGATTCCATATTTGTCACGGTCGCCAGATGTTACGGATTATAATATTATATATAGCGAAATCTAAACTATAAATAAAATAATTCGCTTCCAAACATTTATATTGACTTGCCTTTACAAATTTTATCTTACAAGTGACAACCAAAAAAAACAAAGAAATAATATCACATCTAAATTTAAATTGTGAAAAATAAAACATTCTAAAAAGTTCCAACACAAACGTTACATAATTTTTTTTTTGTAGTGCCTAGTTTTTCTTTCATTTGCAAAGTTAGTACCACGCATAAACCACTAAAACATGAGTCTAACGTAACCCCTCCATCAATGGAATGAGGAGGAAAGGATAAGTCAATTACATAGGATGGATAAGAAAAAAAATTGTGTATCGTGTGGGTTTTGCATAATTAAAATAAAAAGTATATATATAAAATATATCGAAGGCAAAGTGGAAGCAAGGAGTGGGAAGGGAAGACCAAGGCGAGCATTTATAGATCAAATAAAAGAAAAAGTGAGTGTCGTGTCTTACATAGAAGTAAAACAACTGGCCCATAATAGAGAAGATTGGAAGAGGCTCCACCGACAAGAACATGCTCTTAAATGATAAATGAAATGAATAAAATATATAAGATATTAATTTTAAAATAAAATTTTATTTAGTCACATTATTGTAGTATTTTCTGAAGTAATCTATGTTACCACACCGCTTAGCAAACATGTTGCTTGAAGAGAAGGGCGCAAGAAAGTCTTCAACAACATGCTTTTCTATGTGGATTTGTATGAATTTGAGCTCTCTTTTGTACTAGTGCCAGGGCAACTTGTTTGCATATAACAGATATTGCTGACTGACTCATTCCACTAAAATCTCCTGCATTATCTTGAACCTGTTAAGTAAAATGTTTGTATAACCCTGAATTTATTAAGAAATGAATACTGAAAGATGATTATTCTTTCACTTACTTCTTCCCGAACACGTATTCTTATGGCTGCTAAAACTTCAATATGAGGATGCATAAAACCTTATTTCCTATGTTATTTTATTATATTAATGTCAGTTTATTAGTCAAATTGTCAATTGTCAACGCTTACTTCTATGCTTAATCCATCGCAAAACTACCCAGCAGCTTGGAGTAACTTTTACTCTGAGACTAAAGTCGAATTAGTCTACTCCTTGTTTAATCCACGTTTATTAATACTGATATTGGTTGCTACTGAGATAATACTAGGAGTAAAGTTGATCTAGGTTTACTCCATGTTTATAAATAAGACGGATATAGTTTAAGATCTCCTTCTCCAGACTTACGTGATTTTAGGAAAGATAATTTTTTGGGATCGATAGTTTAACATAAACTTAGACAAGAATGGATACTCGCTAAGCTGAAAGCGGGGCCGTTTTTCCGGTAGTAGTTATCTAAGGTGGAAAAAACCGTGCTAACTTACGTCAAAGTAGCAAGGCTAGTTTTTACATATGTCATATATCATATTGATATAAACAAAGATATACATTTGCCAGACACTTCCTGTGGGCCATAAACTTTGAAAGACACTTAAAAAAAGATGTGGGAATTTACGTCATATTAGGAAGGCTAAATTGAATGTATATTATCAAGTATAATGTTTTAAAGTATAATATTTTTCCAATGAACCAGATAAATCTGACGGGCCAAACATCTTCCCAGATTCCGCCGTGTGAGTTAGAGCATTATTCAAGTCAATCCAATATTATAACTTATATCTACATATTTCAAAATAGCTGTTTAAAGACCCTGAATATATTAGGGGTGACTCGTAGCCTTAAGGGTTTTTAAACCATATCAAGCCATATGGTTAAGAAGGCGATGAATAATGTTGAAACTGTCAAACATCGTTCTCAGTACATCAACAAAGGGCCGCACCGACTTTTTTTATTATTTGTTAATGTTGACTGAAATAAATGTTCTCCAGTTTTATATACTTAGATCATACTAGCTTTTGCCCGCGACTTCGTTCGCGTGGAATAGTTTTAAAAAAAGTAAGTAAAAAAGCCCCGCGATTTTGAAACATTCTTCATTGGGGCTCCGCTCGTATTGCACTTAGCGTGATGGTTTATAGCCTTTCCGATAAATGGGCTATCTAAAACTGAAAAAAAATTCTAATCAGACCACGTAGTTCCTAAGATTAGCGCGTTCAAGTAAACAAACAAAGAAACAAACTTATCAGCTTTATATATATTACATAGTATAAAACAAAGTCGCCTTTTCTGTCCCTATATCCCTATGTGCGCTTAAATCTTTAAAACTACCCAACGAATTTTGATGTGGTTTTTTCCAATAGATAGAGTGATTCAAGAGGAAGGTTTATATGTATAACACATGCATCATATACTAAGGCAACATTGCTAATTTTAGAGGTTTCTATGTAGTGATGCCCGTGCGAAGCCGGGCGGGTCGCTAGTTGTATATATAAGATAAAACCCTCTCACCAACACCACACCCTGTCAAAATCTCCGCTTGTATCATGTTACGTTGCAGAGAAATTACTTTCAGTCTGTTATAAGCTGTTTAAGTAATTAAAGCTTTTTAACTATCCCACGGGAAGTCTTTAATATTTCGGGATCAAAAGTATCCTATATGTTGACCAGGGATATAAGCTAACACCATACAAAATTTCAAGTAAATCGGTTCAGTCGTTTCGGAGATTAGCCGTTACAAACAGACAGACATACAAAAAAAATATAAATATTTCACTTCTTATATTCCCCTAACTCGGTTTTTAGCATTTTTTTCATTGTACAGAAATTTGCCCTCTACAATTTTATTATATGTATAGATTTTCCTAATTAGGTAAAACCAGTACGCTTCCGTTTGCCAATTTATGCGTAAAATAAAAGACCAATTAATTTACATACTTTATTTATGAGGTTACTTTTAATTGTATACTTATGTATATTTAAATAATACTGATTTAACTATTATGTATGCTCTGTTTAAAAATAAACAAGAGTCTAAAATGTGTAAGAATATAAATATTTTATCGCTCCTTTTTCTTCGATCAGGTCTCAATATACCTCCAAAAGAAAGGAATAACGGCAGAACTTAGTAACAAGGCCCAGCGCAGCGAGTGGAAGAGGCAGAAAAATGTATGGCTACAAATTTCAACAACATACAATTCAAGCAACCAAATCAAGCGTTTGCTTGAATTGCACGTTCGCTAGCCCCGCTGTAACAAGCCGTATCCAGGACTGGAGGGTACTGACGGGAGTGGTGGCGCTATCCGACCATTGGTATATATTCAATATTATATATTGAATATGGTTATTTTTATTATTTATATATTATTTTTTTCTCGTTACAGTATAATTTTATAGACCAACAAAAAAAGTTTCCGAGAGTTTCAGTTTAAAATTTGAATTTTAAAAGATCGTTCATAATTTAAATTTAAGTTAACTAACACATTACTTTATATTTTTCGAGCGACCTTTTAATATTCATAATAATATTCTATAAAAGTTTTTATTATCTTTATAAAAAACACGACGAGATGAATTAAAAATCTTTTTTTTTTCATTTACTAGTGGATTATGTACTCGTTCGAAAAAATGTAATGTAATGCACTAGTAGATTTAAAAAAATATATGAGCGACCTTTAAAAATTTAAATTTTGAACTGAAAGAAAGCCGTCCAGGCCATCGTAGAGAAAAGATATATGTAAAATTCACATCTGCATGCACTACGTTGTAGCTGCAGGCCAACTGCAATAAGCTATGGCTACAAGGTCGATCTCTGAATCGAATTACAATCTGCCCCACGCGGGTAGAGAGGAATGTCTCCAGAGCTTTGATTTGTCCAGCGCTTAGTGATCCGCTTGTCCAAGGTGGCTTGGCAGGTTTGACACATCGGTTATCTGGATGTGTGGATGTGCAGGTTAAGCCGAATAATTTTATTCGCCCGGCGGAGAAGCTTTAAATAAAAAAATATGTATTAAATAGTATTTATTAGAAAAATCACATAACCAATTACATTAAATCAAAAATGTTGATGATTACTATCAATATCTTATTCGATGCTTACTTTTGTATAAGTATTTCAATATAATAATTATTATATTATAATAATTGTAAACATTTACCTGTGAGCTGGTTTGTGTTATCTATAGATTCGTGACTGTCGTCGAATGAAATTTTGTCCTGGACTTGGGCAACGTATCGGACTGATTGTTCACTGTGAGTTAGACTTGCATTGGCTTAAATAAAGTCATATTCTTATAGATCGGTGTTTCCTTCCAATCCATGGAAAGCATTAGCCAATAGCATAATATTTTTTACAATATTATTTATGATGAAAAATAACCATAATTTTCTTTTAGGTCACACCACTGTGTAATTTTATTTACAAAATTAAAGTCGTCAAAACCTAATGACAAGGCTATTACGCCTTGTCAAACATTTTAGCAAAGAGTTACAAAATATCGAGTTTTTGAGATAGCCCGGAAACAACCTGTGTCAATCGAAATGTTCGGGTACCACGACGCTTATAAATTTAAAGGACCTTGCTGTGCACAGCACTGGCGTCCGCAGTGCGGTTTGTCTAACCTTAATTTATCAAAACACTGGCCGTTCGTCCGTTAGTAGGGGTTTTCTTAAGTCACTTCAAATGAACGCAAGCGTTTTTGCTTTAATTCCCGTGGTAAAAATGCTACTAGCAGGTAAACAACATCAAAAGCAAACATGAAATACCCTTCTGCTTTACTCGTATGAAAAATTACAAGTAATTTCAGATCTAATCTAATCAAACCTTTCATTTGTGAACTAAGTTACACTGTGCTATGTTGACAACTGGTGTGTTTACATTCATTTTTAATCTTAAATATAACCCGTAGTTGCCCAATAACGATTCATTGCTAATAACATCGATATATACTATTAAATTTAAAAGTACAGTTTAAAATGAATTTCTTCGTTCTAATGTAACTTTAAATCCGTCCACAGCCTTCATCATTATGTCTAATTTTACTCTTATGTTTGGAATAGGGCCTTTTTCTGGTTCACCAACAACCTTAAATCTTCGCAGAACGCTCGCCAAAGCAGTTTTCATCGACATTAACGCATACTGATAACCTGGAAGTGATAAACATAAACAATATTTTACCGTTTTGTTTCTGCTTGTTGCCAAAACAAAAATATCAAAATGCACAAACAATGCAATAGTTATTTTAAGACAGCTTTGTTGCTAAATGCGATCTCTTCTAGGAAATCTGACACAAAGATGATTGATTCTTGGTAATTATTGTGCAACAAACAAATAAAATATACAAAAAGATAAAATAAATGAATAATAAATAATATTAGGCATACATTTGACCCAAGAGACAAATGCGCAACAAAACACGTGATTAAAACATGACGCATCGACTTACTTACCTCCATTTCAAGTTTTATTAATCAACAGGTAATATAAAATGTTTTGGTTAGCTTTAAAAATAATTATGTTTTTAAATAATAAAACAACCAAATTTGGACTAGCTCCTAGTTGTCAGCGCGGGGTGTGGTGATAGTTTGATTATGTTGGACACCACTATAAACAGTTCTTCAGAGAACTCTCTATTACTAAAACGGTAGAATATACTCGGAGAGCCGTATCATTTCATATTATAAATCAGACGTGTTTCTAGCTAGAAATATTATTAGGCGCAAGGTATCATACAAAGTTCAGTATTACTTTGACATATTGCATGAGGTCCTGTGAGAGATGCTATATTAACTTCGCTGACCTAATAAAGTGTGTACAGTCTTGTAAACTTTGGAACCGTCTTCCGAGAAACCTACCCTATTTTCTAGAAAAAATTTGGAATACCTCGTCTGTGTTATTGAAAGTAATTATATATCAGTATCGTACGCGTCCACTACATTTCATGACTATCAAGTTATTCCCATTCTTTCACATTAGATAATTAGTAATATACGTATATTATTAACTCAATAATATTTTAAGTATTTTTTTCCTTGTTATATCATAGTATTTTTTGTATAATTATAATAATAAGATGTACTACTATTTGTATTAGTTTTTTATGATTTAGTGCCATAAATACATAATATAAGGGCAAGCTGTGTCCTCATATAGAAGATCACATTCTACAGATTACAAAATATTATATTATTAATGTATTTGAACATGTGTCTTAATGTATTCAGCTTTGACGACCGTAATAAAAAAACACTGTCTATTGAAAGTTGCTAATGAATTGAAAATTCCATTTTAATTTGAAAAACAATATTTATCATTTTAAAAGTGATGTTTACACAGACTAACGCATCGGCTTTATGCCTAGCTTTATAAAACAATAATCTGATTTTCGTCTATAATCGATGTGTAAATCGCTCAATTAGTTTGAACTTACCAATGCAATTCCTGGGACCGTTACTAAACGGTAAATAGCTGCATGGATATTTTAAGTTGAAGCGTTCAGGTAAAAATCGATCTGGATCAAAATGTTCTGCATCGCAACCCCAGTACTTCGGGTCCCTGTGTACTCCCCATATCGATACTGCGATCCCGGCCCCAGCTGGCAATACACGGCCTGATGCTGAAAATATAATTTAAAACACGTATCGTCCACCTTATTATCGTATTGCATGTATGATCTGAACCGCCACGTAGATCATCTGTGAAGCCGTAAAAACCCGTCGATATAACTACGGAATTCGGATCGATACGGTGATAAAGTGTAGACTTAGGCTTATAACATGTTTTACCTCTAGCATCAAAGCGCAACAAGTGTATTCGTTTCTGTGATTAACTCGTAGAAAATGATTTCCATTTGATTACTGGCTACTAAAAAGTGTACAGTGGCAGAATTATGAATTTAAAACTGAATTTCATAAAATTACAAATTTCATTAATTTTTGATACGTCACGTTAATATCGGATATTGTACCGCGAACAGAACCTTCGACAAGTAACGATACAATAATTATTACTACTGATAAAATATATATGATATGGACCAAATGGATCAAGTGTACCCAGTAGACCAAGTGGAGTCAGTGGATCAAGTAGACCCAGTGGACTAAGTGGACCCAGTCGACCCAGTATACGATGTGGGCCAAGTGGACCTGTGGCGAACACGTCTATAACTTCGAGCATCAAATGTCAACCTGACACAAGAAATATGTTATATACATCAATTTTTGAAACACTTTTGAATACTAACTTCAACCGACGACTTGTAATCTCACAATAAATAATTTAGTTATTCTCGAGTAAGCTCAAACAGGACCAATTGGACCAAGTGGACCAAGTGAACGAAATGGACAAAACCACAAAACCTATCCTATTTTCCAAGATAACCTTTACGTAAATGTATCCCATTATTCGGGATGAGAAGTATACTATGTTCATCCTCGGCATCGATTATATATATATATATATATATACTGAGTTTCAGCTAAATTGGTCGAATAGTTTTCCGTGAAAACGGAACAGACAGAATGAATAGGCTACACTACATAATTGAATATTTATAAACTGCGTCTTGAGTTCCAAAAATAAACTACGATTAGTGACACGGTATCAAAATATGAATGCCTTAAATGAAACACTATTTTCGTACAACAAGTACCTAATGAAAGTGCAACTTCCTATTTTGCCATGGAAAAATATGCTATTTCCACTTATGTGAAAACATATTTATTGAAATAATTTTATAAACTAATGCATAAAAAAACGTAACTTAGTTATATTGTATTCTACCCATACATAGTCCCTCGAGATTATGAGTAGAATACTGAGTATATATCGGATACAATGCTCAGAAGGCTGGCTACGTTTACTCGCTGAATCGCCATTAGGGTTGCCACCTTTTTTGCAGTTTAAAGTACATTTGTAAAGTACATTTTATAGGTAAGAAAAAAAGTACATAATATCAAAATAAAGTATAATTTATTTTTCTTTATTATTATGTTTAAAACATATTTCTATTGCTTTTTGCAATTTGTATCAAATTAGCATCTTTACTAAACAATTGCACAGCATCTTTACATTCTATATTTGTATTAAAATAAATAAGTAATTCATTTTTTGTATGTATGTATTCTTATCCACAATGTACTATTATATATCATAAATCTATAAAACTTTAAATCGTATTCTAATTGCACTCAAACCGCTTTGCACAAAACAAACAAAGAATTGTGACAATGATTAACACACTGCCATTATTGACATTTGAGGTTAGGTTGCATTCAGAAATTGTACAACACGAGTGCTTGAGTGATGTGACGCTGGCGAGTGGTGACATCGATTCAGCACCAAATCACCAATCGATAAATTTTGTTTAACAAAATAATCGACTAAACTTTTCAAAATCTCTAAGAAATTAAATCATGCGAAATAATTTATTTTTGTGAACTTTATTGTTGTCATAAAGTATAGAGTACAATTATCTGAAATAATGTAAAATACTTTATAATAAAGTACGGGTGGCAACCCTAATCACCATACTGATTTGTTGTCCGAGGTATGCACTAGCCCTCTGATCACTTGAAGAGTTAGTGAGTCGTTTTAATAAATTTGGTAGAGGCTCATGGACTCAGGACACCACGGTCCTGAGTAAGTGTTTCAACAGCAAACGACACAAACATATAACTCTCACTGAGGCTTGCAAATTTGCACCGCTTGAGTGATTCAGGTGTTTCCGCCGCCAAAACAGTTGGTCTAGACGTTTTTGGTAAATGAGATGAGGCTAACGTATCCACGAAGTTCGTATCCCATGCCAAAGGCTTTCGGCGTCGCCAAGGAATCAGAGTCATTCCGTCAGGATGCCTACCATTGTCATGTGCAATACTATTCGGTTCCAATAAAGCCGGCACGTCAAAGGTGGCAAGCGCCCTATATTATTCAGTTTGTATTTATTATTCAATAATTATCGTAATCATTATATAATTAGGATGTTAGGAGCCTTAAGAATAAACGAGCGTGCATGACAAGAGCTATGAATGTCAAAGAAGCAAGTGAGGTGTGTAAGAATGGGCCTGTGTGGCGCTCTGTTGTTCGTGCCTACCCCGCAAGGGACCTGGCGTGAAGTTATGTATGTATGTATGTATTATATAATTATAGAATGAAAATTACTTACGCAACTTAATGTCTTCCAGATTTTTTCGTATGATAAAAGGGACGGGTGGAAACAACCTAAGTGACTCTTTTACAACTCTTTCTAAATATTTCAATTTTAATAAATCCTGTTTTTGCAGTGGACGGTCCATATCGCCAAACACCTCAACCAACCTGAAATATTTATAAACAGATACAAATATTTTTATTAAAACTAAAGTTCCACTGGAAACACTTATCGAAGGTCATTGATTATATAGGTACGTTAAAATTTAATTCTAAATTTTCTATGTATGTACATCGCTGCGCAACTTATTCTGGCTAATTGTGTAGAAACAAAAAGAGACTCTCTAGCAACACGTTTTTTTATTTTTTTATTGCAGGAGTTCAGCAGACAGGCAGACGGCCCACTTGATGGAAAGCGGTTACCATCGCCTATGAACATTTGCAACACCAAAGGTGCTACAAACTCGCTGCTGCACTCTTAAGGAAGACTGGAACCTGGTCACTAATGCTGGAACACAACGCAAGGTTGCTATGGCGACATACTTTAGACCAGGGGTGGTAGCCATCAAGTCGGGCAATTGCCCTACCACCTGGCTGAGGGTTGTTTTGTCGCCTCTTACGACAGGCCGCCCGGCCGCAGGAAATTGTATTCTTTCTCCGTTCCCGCACGGATAAAAATATTCGTACTTTATTTTCATACTGTACGTGTCACTCGCTCCTTTATGCCATAAATGAGTAAGCTATGGAATAAACGGCCTTCCGCGGTTTTCCCAGAGCGCTACAATATGGGTCTCTTCTAAAAGGGCGTAAACAAATTGTTAAAGTCTCAAGGAGCTATGCAAATCATCGGCTCTCTTAGTCTTGCAGATGTCCATGGGCGACAGTAGCCACTTGCCCTCAAGTTGATCCGTGTGCCAGTTTGCCTACAAACAAACATAAAAAAATACTCGCTCACCAGTGCCCACATAAACGATGTAGAACACTTCTTTGTTTTAGATTTGTTGTATGGTTGTTTAGGTTCACGTCAAAACTACTGGGTCGATTTCGATGCGGTTTTCTCTAATCGACAGAAAATTCCTAGACTTAAATCAGCGCTTCTTTGTAATCCCACGGGATTTTTTTTAATTAGGTATCTAACATGGCCATAATAAACAAATCGAATTCCAATGTGATTTTTTCACTCATCGATATCAAATTTTATGTAAGAAAAAGAAAATGATATTGTTACGTGCGAACGGGGTACGTACGCACTTAGGACTGGAAGGAAACAGCAGTTCTCTTATAATGTTTTATCAAGTTTTCGCGACTTGTATACATAATAAAACTATGTTTCAACAGTTTTAAGCGCGGCAATTTATTTAATTTTTAGTTTGTCCGACGTTTCGGCCGCTTTTCAGTGGCCGTGGTTACGGACGA
Organism: Dendrolimus punctatus; assembly: GCA_012273795.1. Taxonomy (NCBI): domain Eukaryota; kingdom Metazoa; phylum Arthropoda; class Insecta; order Lepidoptera; family Lasiocampidae; genus Dendrolimus; species Dendrolimus punctatus. The sequence continues at coordinate 14,888,674 of CM022534.1, read as the reverse complement.
CAAAGGTGATATTTGTCCAACGAGTATTGCTAAAGTTTTATTTAGCCTACTTTTTAAACGTTAACAATACTCGTTGGACAAATTTTACCTTTGTCGTCCGTGACCACGGCCACTGAAGAGCGGCTGAAAGTTCGGACAAACCAAAATTAAATAAATTACCGCACCAGACCTCTTAAGTAATGGCTTTTATTGACTTGCACAGCCGTACACGTGATTCTTCTTAGGGTTCTTTGTAGGGTTGCCCCTACACGCACAACTAACGACGCACTGTCCCGGCGATAAAATGTCTCAATTGAATGTCTCATTCACAATACCGTCACCGAAATTACGTAGACCACCACCTGCTACTGCGGTGTTCACCTCCGAATTTACCGCGAGTTACTCGCTTCTGGACCTCCTTTTAAACTTTGTTAAACTCCTCCTTCACTAAACTGCTCACTAAACTTTTCACTAAATTCACCACAAAACTCGTCACTGTCTTCTTTCAACTTCTCTTCCAACTCTTTCGTATCGCACTTGTCGCTTCGCTGTCTTGAACTGAACTCAAACTGTCTGATAGGTGCACCATACGCTGCTTACATACCAGAAGAAGAATCTTCTAGAAGCCATAAGTTCGAACTTCTTTTCATTATTCTTTAATTTACTGTCTATCCCTTTCTAAACATCTATCTATGTCTGTCTTTTCCGTCGCGAACCTACTATTCTAGACTTTTCGCTCATCATCTATCCCTTTCTAAAATGTATCTGTCCTTCCGGAATCTTCTACCTTGTTCTAGAACTTCTTAAACCAACTAGATTGTTCTACCATCATTCGCCACAATATTTTTACCCTTGGAAATCTCGCGGGAATCTTAAGTCAAGCGTGAACGAACGTGGGCATATCCTTAGTATATTATACAATTCATTTTCGTTAAACTAATGGGCCAAATCATAATCACAAAATTGATAGCTGTAATTTAACTTGAATCTTTAACATTTCATCAGTATCTAAGGTAAAATATAATCAACGAGTTATCGCGAACTAGTACACAATCATAATAAACGTCCATGATCACGGCTACTGAAAAATGGCCGGAACGTCGGATTAATAAATGTCAACTAGTATAAAACGTAATTGTACTATAGGTACTTACTCTTGATAAACTTTTTCTTGCACTTTGGGATATTTGCCCAATAGCATCAGCGTAAAGGAAATGGCGCAAGCTGAAGTATCAGTTCCTGCCACAATGAGTGTTAATAATTCCTCGCGCAATTCCACATTCGTGTATCCCTTCTCTCTTCCTGATAAGGATATGAGCAGATCGAGGAAAGATTTTCTTTTGTATATATCTAAATCTGAAATGACACCCATGGCACAGTGAGCTACACTTAATTTAAATAGCCTTTTAAACTAATTCTGTAATGACTGCAGGCAAAAAAACGAGGTGGAAAAAATTAAGAAAATCCCACTACAGAATAATGAATAATCCCTACAGAAAATGGCCAAGTGAGTGGGGGGTCCAGCAGAATTAGAGTTATACTTATATGGCATCGCGGTTGTGATATGTTGGGTGTTGCAGACGTTCACAGAAGACTGTAAAATTAGTTTGAACGATACACGCTGAATGGTTTTCGAAACATGAGGTATTTTCTATTAAATAAACTGGCAGTACAAATCTTTTTTTCACGCGACTTCGTTATTGAGTCTCACGAGAACCTTATGATGTTCTGGGATAGAAGTTATCCAATGCACATTTTCAATCTTTCTTAGTCTATCGACTTCCATTAAAAGGAGATAAACATGCAAACTGATTTTCACATTTATTTATTGTTTTCCGATAATATCAAACCAGAGCAAACATCACAAAATACATTGTATAGCAAATATTATTAAGGTCGTCTTGTAAAATAATATGACTTGCCGGTGTTTCGCCAGAAGGCCGCACCTTTTAGCTAAGAAAACAAACATATTTAAATAATAAGCCTATTTTGATAATAATTAGTTTTCTGGTCACAAAATTTTCTTATTATTATCTTTTTCAAAAATTAATGTATAATTATTTTTTGTATTTCTCTGCCATCTGTGGAGGTTTACATATAGCTGATCTTAAGCTATCTTTGTAATGGTACTTTGTTAAACTTTAGTTTGTAAGATTTCAGCTGTTAACCCCCCAAATAAAATAAAATAAAATAAAAATAAAATAATCACATTACACAAATTAGTATTTCTAAACTTACCGAATTCAGAACCCATTTCTGATCCATTGTTTTCTTCAGCTATCAAATTTTCTCGTTTCCTTCGAATTACCTGTGAAAATAAAACGTTATTCATAAAGCTGGCCTGGATCAGTGCATCGTACCCAGGGTGAATCATCGTTATACAGTGTAACCTTAATATAACAAATTTGAATGAGATGACAAAATATTCGTTATACCAAGAAATTTGTTACAGTGAGTAGATAAAATATATAAAGGTTAATTTGTTTTAAGTGTAGTTTTAGCAAGGCTAAGCGAAATCCCTATTAATATTATAAATGCGAAAGTAACTCTGTCTGTCTGTCTGTCTGTTCGGTTTTCACGTAAAAACTACTGGACCGATTTGGCTGAAACTCAGTATATATATATTTTCGATACCGAGGATTAACATAGGATATTTTTTATCCCGAAAAATGCGATAGTTTCCGGGATAAAATTATATTTGTCTGTTTGTTTGTTATGCTTTTACGGAAAAACTACTGGACCGATTTGGATGAAATTCGGTACGTATGTAAATTAAATACTGAGGATGGACAAGGGATAATTTTCATTTTGGCCTTTTTGGTAATTTTGGCCTATTCGGTCATTTTGGCCTTTTTGGTCATTTTGGCCTTTTTGGTCATTTTGGCTTATGTGGTAATATTTCCTTTTTGGTCATTTTGGCCTTTTTGGTCATTTTGGCCTATTTGGTCATTTCGGCCTATTCGGTCATTTTGACCTTTATGGTCCATTTTGGCCTTTTTGGTCATTTTGGCATATTTGGTCATTTTGGCCTATTTGGTCATTTTGGCCTATTTGGTCATTTTGGCCTATTTGGTCATTTTGGCCTATTTGGTCGTTTTGCCTATTCGGTCATTTTGGCCTTTATGGTCATTTTGGCCTATTTGGTCGTTTTGCCTATTCGTTCATTTTGGCCTATTTGGTCATTTTGGCCTTTTTGGTCATTTTGGCCTTTTTGGTCATTTTGTCCTATTTGGTGATTTTGGCCTATTTGATGATTTTGGCCTATTTGTTCATTTTAGCCTTTTTGATCATTTTGACCTTTTTGGCCTTTTTGGTCGTTTTGCCTATTCGGTCATTTTGGCCTTTTTGGTCGTTTTGCCTATTCGGTCATTTTGGCCTTTTTGGTCATTTTGGCCTATTTGGTAATTTTTCCTTTTTGGTCATTTTGGCCTTTTTGGTCATTTTGGCCTTTTTGGTCATTTTGGCCTATTTGGTCATTTTGACCTATTTGGTCATTTTGGCCTATTTGGTCGTTTTGCCTATTCGGTCATTTTGGCCTTTATGGTCATTTTGGCCTTTTTGGTCATTTTGGCCTATTTGGTCATTTTGGCCTTTTTGGTCATTTTGGCCTTTTTGGTCATTTTGGCCTTTATGGTCATTTTGGCCTTTTTGGTCATTTTGGCCTATTTGGTCATTTTGGCCTTTTTGGTCATTTTGGCCTTTTTGGTCATTTTGGCCTTTTTGGTCATTTTGGCCTATTTGGTCGTTTTGCCTATTCGGTCATTTTGGCCTATTCGGTAATTTTTCCTTTTTGGTCATTTTGGCCTTTTTGGTAATTTTGGCCTTTTTGGTAATTTTGGCCTATTTGGTCATTTTGGCCTTTTTGGTCATTTTGGCCTTTTTGGTCATTTTGTCCTATTTGGTCATTTTGGCCTTTTTGGTCATTTTGGCATATTTGGTCATTTTGGCCTATTTGGTCATTTTGGCCTATTTGGTCATTTTGGCCTATTTGATCATTTTGGCCTTTTTCATCACTTTGACCTTTTTGGTAATTTTGGCCTATTTGGTCATTTTGGCCTATTTTGTCATTTTGGCCTTTTTGGTCATTTTGGCCTTTTTGGTCATTTTGGCCTATCTGGTCATTTTGGCCTATTTGGTCATTTTGGCCTATTTGATCATTTTGGCTTATTTGATTATTTTGGCCTTTTTGGTCGTTTTTGCCTATTCTGTCATTTTAGCCATGTCGGTCACTGTGGTCTTTTGGTCATTTAGACCATTTTGGCCTTTTTGGTCAAGTTTTGTAATTTATTTTGTTGACAGTATGACGGGGGATGGTATATATAATTAGCGATATAAAATGAAGTGAATCTTCCGTGAGCAAATACATAAAAATGTAATATAATATAATCTGTAGCACTTGCTCTATAAACAAGAGATACGCACTAGAGGTTAACCCGCGGCGCAGCCGCGGGGTAAACTCTAGTTTAAAATAAAACGTTAAATACATTATAATGAACGCAATTTAATATTGATTTCTCTTACAACACTAAGTATTATGAAATTTGTTTTGAAAATTTAAATTTCCGAACAGCCTTAGGGTACCCAAGCGAATATGTTTGAACTTGCTGAGACATAAATTCTTTTTAGGTGGATTGTGGTATGAATACTTATATCAAAAGTATTTAGCTTGAGATTTTTTTTAACAAAAACAAAACCGACTTCATATTAAAAATCAAACAATAAATATTTAACCGACTTCTTTCTACAACATCTGGCTTATGTGGTAATATTTCCTTTTTGGTCATTTTGGCCTTTTTGGTCATTTTGGCCTATTTGGTCATTTCGGCCTATTCGGTCATTTTGACCTTTATGGTCCATTTTGGCCTTTTTGGTCATTTTGGCATATTTGGTCATTTTGGCCTATTTGGTCATTTTGGCCTATTTGGTCATTTTGGCCTATTTGGTCATTTTGGCCTATTTGGTCGTTTTGCCTATTCGGTCATTTTGGCCTTTATGGTCATTTTGGCCTATTTGGTCGTTTTGCCTATTCGTTCATTTTGGCCTATTTGGTCATTTTGGCCTTTTTGGTCATTTTGGCCTTTTTGGTCATTTTGTCCTATTTGGTGATTTTGGCCTATTTGATGATTTTGGCCTATTTGTTCATTTTAGCCTTTTTGATCATTTTGACCTTTTTGGCCTTTTTGGTCGTTTTGCCTATTCGGTCATTTTGGCCTTTTTGGTCGTTTTGCCTATTCGGTCATTTTGGCCTTTTTGGTCATTTTGGCCTATTTGGTAATTTTTCCTTTTTGGTCATTTTGGCCTTTTTGGTCATTTTGGCCTTTTTGGTCATTTTGGCCTATTTGGTCATTTTGACCTATTTGGTCATTTTGGCCTATTTGGTCGTTTTGCCTATTCGGTCATTTTGGCCTTTATGGTCATTTTGGCCTTTTTGGTCATTTTGGCCTATTTGGTCATTTTGGCCTTTTTGGTCATTTTGGCCTTTTTGGTCATTTTGGCCTTTATGGTCATTTTGGCCTTTTTGGTCATTTTGGCCTATTTGGTCATTTTGGCCTTTTTGGTCATTTTGGCCTTTTTGGTCATTTTGGCCTTTTTGGTCATTTTGGCCTATTTGGTCGTTTTGCCTATTCGGTCATTTTGGCCTATTCGGTAATTTTTCCTTTTTGGTCATTTTGGCCTTTTTGGTAATTTTGGCCTTTTTGGTAATTTTGGCCTATTTGGTCATTTTGGCCTTTTTGGTCATTTTGGCCTTTTTGGTCATTTTGTCCTATTTGGTCATTTTGGCCTTTTTGGTCATTTTGGCATATTTGGTCATTTTGGCCTATTTGGTCATTTTGGCCTATTTGGTCATTTTGGCCTATTTGATCATTTTGGCCTTTTTCATCACTTTGACCTTTTTGGTAATTTTGGCCTATTTGGTCATTTTGGCCTATTTTGTCATTTTGGCCTTTTTGGTCATTTTGGCCTTTTTGGTCATTTTGGCCTATTTGGTCATTTTGGCCTATTTGGTCATTTTGGCCTATTTGATCATTTTGGCTTATTTGATTATTTTGGCCTTTTTGGTCGTTTTTGCCTATTCTGTCATTTTAGCCATGTCGGTCACTGTGGTCTTTTGGTCATTTAGACCATTTTGGCCTTTTTGGTCAAGTTTTGTAATTTATTTTGTTGACAGTATGACGGGGGATGGTATATATAATTAGCGATATAAAATGAAGTGAATCTTCCGTGAGCAAATACATAAAAATGTAATATAATATAACCTGTAGCACTTGCTCTATAAACAAGAGATACGCACTAGAGGTTAACCCGCGGCGCAGCCGCGGGGTAAACTCTAGTTTAAAATAAAACGTTAAATACATTATAATGAACGCAATTTAATATTGATTTCTCTTACAACACTAAGTATTATGAAATTTGTTTTGAAAATTTAAATTTCCGAACAGCCTTAGGGTACCCAAGCGAATATGTTTGAACTTGCTGAGACATAAATTCTTTTTAGGTGGATTGTGGTATGAATACTTATATCAAAAGTATTTAGCTTGAGATTTTTTTTAACAAAAACAAAACCGACTTCATATTAAAAATCAAACAATAAATATTTAACCGACTTCTTTCTACAACATCTGGAAATCGGTGCCAACTGAAAATTAAAAGAACAACAACAAATTTACAAACATCCCTATTATCCCTATTAATATTATAAATGCGAAAGTAACTCTGTCTGTCTGTCTGTATGTCTGTCTGTCTGTCTGTTCTGTTTTCACGTAAAAACTGCTGGACCGATTTGGCTGAAACTCAGTATATATATTTATTTATTTTTCGATACCGAGGATGAACATAGGATACTTCTTTTTATCCCGAAAAATGGGATAGTTTCCGGGATAACATGATATTTGTCTGTTTGTTAGTTATGCTTTTACGGAAAAACTACTGGACCGATTTGGCTGAAATTCGGTACGTATGTAAATTAAATACTGAGGATGGACAAGGGATAATTTTCATCTGGCCATTTGGCCCGCGGCGCAGCCGCGGGGTAAACTCTAGTAACATATAAAACATAAAAAAAAAATATGTTTTACTTGACCACAATTGATGGAAAAAACAAACATACACAAACAAAAGTAACGAACATACTAAAAAAACCCACAGACGAATTGAGAACCTTCTCATTTTTGAAGCCGGTTAAACTCGTTATACACAGGTTAAATATACTTTCTTGTCTTCCTATTTATGTTTCGAAATGATTCAAAAATAGTTATAATGAAATAGTGTATTCGTAATATTAAGGTATAGGTATTTTGCATTGATGCAACAATACTTCTTTTATTGCTACACCAATAGTATTTTATATTAAATCTTTCATGTGGTTCTAGGGGATTTCTAAAAATGTAGCAAATCGAGAAAATCCTTAAATAGAGGTCCGTTATAATAAGGTTTCACTGTAATATTAAATCTCATCAGGATCATCCCATTCAACATCACTCATTTCACAAATGAGATCTACCTCTTGTTTAAAAAATAGCTTCCACGTGCACAGTCAGAGCCAGTGACTACAGTTTCACGTGTACAGGTGCGTCGTAAACGAAATGTATAAATTCCGTAACTGTTTCTATAATATTATAAAATTCTAAACATGCGTGTACACATACGTCATGATTTATTGAACTACTATATTGACTATATAAACGACGGAGAACACGTTGCAAGTATTTTTTTAGATTTCTTGTCTGTATGTTGGTTTGTTTGTTTATTCGGGATTCACATAAAAACTGCTAGACCGATTTCGATGTGGTTTTAGCTGATCGACATCAAATTCATAGACTTAAAATCTTCGCTACCTTTTACCCCGGGAATCCCACGGGAATTCTTCTGGGTTGCGGTTTGTAGTTGTTCGGGGGCATAAATGTTAACATATTCGGACACAGTTTTCTCTAAAATAATCGCTCACATTCTTTTTTACATGTATATTGTGCTGGGGTACTTTGTATTCCGGGAATCATGCGGAATTTGAAGTCAATCGTGGACGAAGTCGCAAACATATCCTACTTATGTATAAAAATATAAAATTATCTAAATACCTACCCTGCCATAAAATTAAATAATATAAATAGACATAATTAATTTATTTGCAAAGATAACCTTCGAATTTTATATAAATGTCATAGGAAATACAGAAATTCAATGCAAAATATCAACCTTGATAACCAACTCAGCTGTGGAACTTCAACACTTAGCAACTGACATTAAATTAAACTTTTTGTGTTTACGATCTTTAATAGACATTTGCTGATATATTGCGATTGCCAAAACATATAAAAACTGTATCAATACTTATATGGTATAGCCATGGAAGAAGAATACGTAATATCTTTTCCCATAGTATAGCTTCAACGGGATGAAAGTCACGTCACAAAAAGAATGTCAAATTGCAAGAGTGCTGGGTACAAATGTAAAGGTATGCCAAAAAAGAGGATGGAAAAGGATGATATTATGGTAATGTGTCGGGGGATGTGTGTCAGAATAGAGGAGTGTGAAAGGAGAAGACATTTTGCACTGACCCCAAATAATTGATAGAAGGTGAATGAAAAGAGAGAGCTCCAAGCCCAATAAATAGTTACGAAAAGGTATATAGTTGAAGTTTATGACAAACTTCGCCATGTGTCGTAAAATATGTTGTGAAGCAGCACTCGATATATTTTGAATTCTGTTTTACTACAATATTTTTATAAACTACACTAGGATATGTCCCCGACTTTGTCCATGTTTGCCTTGAAATACCCGCGGGATCCCCGGGATAAAAAGTACCGCAGCATTTAAATAAAGAATGTAAGCTATCGTTTTAGTGAAACCTGTGTAGGAATAAGTTAATTTTTGTGCACCCGAACAACTACTAATTGCTTTCGGGAATATGCCCGCGGCATTCCCGTTAAAGACACATATTTTTTATTACATACAGTTTGCTATCCACTAGTGAAAAATCACGTTTTTTTTATCTGGCCATTTTAAATCACTCTAAGAAAAAAAACCGCGGGATTCCTAAGGTAAAAAGTAGAGCAGATTTTAAGTCTAAGGATCTGCTTTCGATCAGCGAAAACCACATCGTAATCAGCCAAGTAGTTTTTACGTGAACCTTGAACAAACAGACAAACCGGCTAGTAGAGATGAAATTTATAAAAAACATAATTTATAGAGTCTACTAAGTTATTTTTTTAATAGCTTCAATGAACAGACACGGGATGTTTAGAATTTTATAATATTATACACATAATAAATGTATATTGATTGCATAATTAATACGCATGAGAGATTGCATAATTAATAAGCAAATTAGCTTTAAAATGTATATCTTTAGGCTGTTATATAATATTACACATCATATAACAGTACATAAAACAGTTACGGATGAAACAAAACTTCAACCAGTACTCCTTTTCTATTTGATTCTTTATTGAGATGAAACTTCTTTAGAAACATTGTGATTTTAAACTCGATGAAACGAAATACCGACACTAAAACATATAAATCTATAAAAGTAAGCCTGTGAGAGAATGAGATTATATATATATATATATATATATATATATATATATATATATATATATATATATATATATATATATATATATATACACAGTGGTGGTCATATAATTAAGAACGATTTGAAGCTATAGAATTATTTTGTTTAAATCGTGTTATACACAGAGATGTGTACCTTCTGAGAAGCAACTAGTTATGTTATAAAATAGCCACATCAATAGAGAAACGTCGCTTAGGAATAAAGAATAAAATCGCTAACTATTTTTTTCACATTATATTTATTTTACCAAAGTAACACATTCAAATAGTATTGAAGCTGGACAAATAATTAAGAACGATTTATTAAACTGCTCGGGAATCGTTTTATATGAGACTCACATTTAAAAAATCACAATATGTAGCGCGAGAAATTTAAAAAGCATTTTAATACATTTTTAACTAAAATTAATAGTTAATAGCATATCCACGGCTTTTAATTACTGCTTTAGAATAGAATAGAATAGAATAGAATATACTTTATTGTACAAAGATGCTACATAAATTCAAGAACATTAAATAAAAGTACAATCGGCGGTCTTATCGCCCATGGCGATTTCTTCCAGACAACCTTTGGATGGAGTATAGGAAGGACAACAAAAGTCGGTAGTTGCTAAACTAGCACTCGTACAATAATTTCATTTATTAATAAAAAATAAATAAATAAATAGTAATATATATGATGATATATATACTAAAATAAATACACATATTATATTATATACATACAAAAGTAAACAATAACACTATAGCTTGAGATAGTAATCTTTAACTAATCTGTTAAAAGAAGGTAATGATCGTGTCTGCTTGATGTTTAGAGGTAATGCATTCCATAGTTGAATGGCCTGGACTAGACTAGACTAGACTTGTTGTAAAAACTTGTTCGGTTTACAGGCGTTTTCAGTTTCAATATCTCTGACAATCTTAAGAATCTTGAATCACTGTAATTAAGAAACTGAAAGCGTTCCTTGAGATAAGCTGGGGACTTAGGATTAAACAAAATGTTGTGAAGAAGAGATAGTATATGTGCATTCCGGCGAAGGCGGATGGGAAGCCACTTGAGTTTAATGCGAAATTCAGATATATGATCATATTTGCGTAGCCCAAATATGAAACGTATGCAAAAGTTTTGAAGCCGCTCAAGTTTATCAAGTTGATATTCTGCGAGATCAAGATAGCTGACATCAGCGTAGTCGAGGATGGGAAGGAGAAGAGACTGAGCAAGTGAGATCTTGGTGGTACACGGTAAAAAGTTCCGTAAGCGCCGCAAACTAGCAGCCGACGCAAACACTTTCCGACTGACCTCTTGCACCTGTGGCCCCCACGATAAGAATTTATCTAAATAAATACCCAAGTTTTTAACAGTGTCGCTAAAAGGAATTAAGACCCCATCAAACACAACAGAGGGTAATGTGGGCCATTGGATTTTCGACATCATTCGGGAGCTCCCTACAATAATAGCTTGCGTCTTCTTTGGATTGACGGTTAATCCATAAGATCTACTCCAATCAGCTATAGATGCCAAATTTGTATTTGTTGTGTCTATGGCACCAACAAGTCCCTCGATGGTAGTATGAGTGTAGATTTGTAGATCATCAGCATAAAGGTGGTAGGAGCTTTGAAGTTGTTTGGAAATAGTATTAATGAAAATAGCGAAAAGTAAAGGAGAAAGAACGCCACCCTGAGGTACACCAGCTGATGTATACGACCAAGACGAAAACAAGTCGTCGATACGGATTCTTTGCCGGCGACCATACAGGTAACTACGAAACCACTCAATTACCGTTGGAGATATGTTGAGAGAGCAAAGCACACCAAGCAGAATGTCATAATCTACAGTATTAAATGCATTACTGAAATCCAACAGGGTGAGTATAGTTACTTTGCCATCGTCCATTGCTAGTCTTATATCCTCTGTGATTTTAACTAGTGCAGTGACAGTGCTATGGCCAGGGCGAAAACCGGACTGATGGGGATTAAGGAGACAATTTTTATTGAGGAATATACTTAGTTGTTTGTGGACAAGACGCTCTAGAACTTTGGATAAAAAAGGAAGTATGGAAATGGGACGATATTCAGAGAAGGAAGAGGGATTTGCTTTCTTTGGTATGGGAGTGATTAGAGCTTCTTTCCAAGAACTTGGGAAGGTACTGCTAGAGATAGAAAAGTTGAGGATGTGAGATATGATAGGAAGTATTATGTCAAGGATTGGAATGATCATGTTTCGGCTAACACTGTCACTACCTATAGCTTTAGATGTAATTGATGCTATACTCTTTTCAACATCACAATCGGAGAACTGAGTAAAGACAAACGGTGTGAAGTTAGGTGTTGGTAATGAGGAAAGATATGCAAGTGTATTGTCTTTTGATGTCTGATCAATATTAGACGAGGTTATAAAATGATTATTGAGTAAGTTGACATCCAAGTCTGAGGAATGCGAGTTATTTTGTAATTTACCAACACCCAATGATTTTAGAAATTTCCAGATTTTGGCGGGTTCACCATTTTCTACAGAATCATGTATGTGGCGACGTTGAGCATCTCTAACCACCTTGTTGCAATGATTACGAATCGACACGTATTTTTCCCAGTTGTTGTCACTGGGGCGACATTTATATCTAGATTTAGCACAGGCCTTTTTAGCTAATAAGATCTTAATCTCATTTGTTAACCAGGGTGCAGGTAGGTGTTTAATTTTAATTGCACGAATAGGCGCATGTTTGTCGTACAACCTGGTTAATTCAGAATTAAATAAAATGATCTTTTGGTCAACAGATTGGCTATTGATAATTGGAGCCCAGTCTATGTTTGAGACATCCATACGGAGACTATCAACGTTCATACCACCAAAATTGCGCTGCATAAGTATCTTAGACTTCACTTTGGGGGGTCGGACTTGATAGGACAAAAAATTAGGTCGTGATAGGAAAACGCATCAGCAGAATACTGACCGTGGTTGGACACTAGATGAGGACAGGATACTAGGATTAGGTCAAGGAGAGTGGGTGTAGAATTGGGAGAATGGTGAGTTGCGCATAAAGGAAGAACAGAAAGGTTACAGGACTCCAAAGTGGATTTAAAAGAAATGGACCGATTATCATTTTTCAACAGACACGTGTTAAAGTCACCCATAATAATTGTGTGAGCGTATGTTGGAACTAGGTTTTCTAAGAGATTTTCAAAAGAAGGAAAGAAATTAATACTTGATGACGGACAATAATATACACCAACTAGTACTTTGGTATGTTGCATCTCTACTTCAATGAAAATGTGTTCGCCGGCGTCAGACGGGGGTGGTTGTGTCGACAAATTAATAATTTTAAAGGGGACATGGTCACGTAAGTAGATGGCTACACCTCCACCCCTGGAACCAACTCGATCATTGCGTATTAGTCGGTAGCCAGGCAAAATGTACGAGGTAGAGGAAAGAACTGGGTTAAGCCATGATTCGGATACAAGTATAGCATGAATGTTCATGCAATCGAATGTTGCCAGCATATCTGTGAAATGAGCCGGAATACTTTGGGCATTTATATGAACAGCATTGAAATTCCTCGTCTTGTCAGAGAATTGTGCGGTTAAAACATCGTTGAGTGATGGAATGCTACTGAAGCTGTCATCATTGCTACATGCAGATTGAAAATCGTCATTACTACTACTACTCAAGCTGGACATATAATAACAAATTTTAAAATATAAGCAGAAATAAAAGCTAAGAAATTGGTATGAATGTATAAAATATATAAGTAGGTGTAAAATAAATATATAAATAAATATGATATATATATATTATAGACAAAAGCAAAAATATTTATAATATATGAAAATAATCTCCACCTGCCAGTTGAATGTATTTACATATTATGACATCTTAATAGTTTTACAATACAATAAAAAACCAATTAAAGCAACTAAAAGAAAAACTACAACAATAATTAAGAAAAAAAAAAACAGAGTTAAGGATATAATTATATATTACATTTGCAATACCTAGAATAACACAACCCGGTACATGTTACCTAATTTAAATACCTCTTATTGCTTAAATACAACGATAATAACTAATTCATATTAAAACTTACGCCTAACAATTGTATTTTAAGGCAATGTGTACAAGACTTGATCATAGATAATATATTTATATATAAAATTGTGTTCATATCCTCTACACTTCTATACATAAACAAATTATATCCATTTAAATAACTAAATACATACTAGTCAATGTCAAAAAAAAAAAAAAAAAAAAGGGAAACATAAAAATAGGTTAAGAATACTTTATAAGTAAAATAATGAGTGGTAATATGGCTTAAAGAAATGTTATATTTTTTATTACAAAATGAAAAACATTGACCTTTTTACAGTTTGGGCCTAAGGGTGATGAAAGTGTATCCGTCTCCTTTATTAACCCACTACTTTGAACTAAATATAGTGTAGGCCACTGCTGTACTTAATGCAATACACTTATAATTCAGTATGCTCAGTTACTAACTACAATTTAACATAAAAAAAGGATTACCTGAACACAATACAATTAAACATATAATTAAGCATATCATTTAATAGCAATGTCGACCCGGGTTGCATTACAATGAATAAATTAATAATATTAAAAAAAGAGTAAGAGATTTATTATTTTCTTTTTCACTTTCTAACAGCACGTTTAACTTTGGTGACTGTAGCTTTGGCAGGAGCAGTCGCCTTTGAATGTACGTCTACGGAAATCTTATTCAGGTCACTTAAAGATAAAACTCGATGACGAAAATCATCAGCGTCCTTGACAAATATTTGACCTTCCCAGGTCCAGCATCGTGCAAGACCAAACTTCTTTCGGGCTGCCATGAATATATCGTGACGAGTTTTAGTGAGAAATTCGGACATTGTAATGCCTGATCCTTTTAGTGTAGTTTTAAGTTGCCAAATCTTATCACGAATACTGATATCATAGAACTTAATAGCTATGGGTCTGCTTTTTGGTTTTCATCAGGTCTTCCAAGTCTATGACAACGTTTAATATATTCTACTGAAAAGTCGACAAGGCCAAGTCGGGTTTTCATAGTTTCTGTAATACTTTCCGTTAATTTCTCATCCTTAATTTCCTTTAGCCCATGAATTAACAGCATCTTTCTACGACTTTGCATTTCCAGTCTATCCGTAACATTAGCAAGCATTTCGATTTGTTTTTGCAGCCCAGTTAGAGCTTGCATCATAAAAGCTTTGAGCGAAGCAAATTCAGTAGCCAAACCTTCGATTGTCGTCGGACTTGTAGTTTTTTGTAACTGAGTTTCGATAGCAGTCGTCCTACTACGAAACAACTCCATCATTTCGGTCATTGTGCCTTGAAGGGACTCCATTTCGAATTGTGTTGATTTTGTCGTAACCAAAAATTGTTTGTATTGTGGTTTGAAAGGCGATTACATTCACTGACAAGTAAAGAAAAACACTTAACTGTTCACTTTATGCATTAATCAAACTTGAATAACAATTATTTATACTTATTTTGAATTAAAATATCGTGAGCAAAGATTTCGTGTCTAATTTTCCAACTACCCGCGGACGATGTGCTTTACACCGGCGAGGCATTGACTCTATTAATTTTTAACATTTCGCAAGAGAAATTAGTCTTATAAAAGATAGCCGACCATCTGCAATGTTCAAAAACGATGGTTTTCTACGCTGTAATGCATTTTACTACGTATAAATATATGTATGTATATATGTCGGAGGGAAGCTATAATTGGATGGATTATTATTTGGATATATAACGCACAATATTATTTGTTTGCATTTTAATTGTTTCTAAAATTGTTAATTTAATTTGGTTTGATGTCTTAAATGTTTCTATAACTAAAAGATCGTTCAAACCTAATAAAAGTTATGAATATTGTGATTTAATAAACGACCAATCAGAACAGAGCATATGGCGGAGCGGGGTCAGACGCCCTCTATACTTTGGTAGTATCTACTTCGGTAGACTGAGGAGTTTTTGTGACACATTTGGTTGGTGGCTACAGGTCGAGTTGGACCTTTGAGAATTGTAAAGAAAGTATTGAAGTTGGAAGTATGAGCGGTGCCCTGAACCCGCTGCTCGGTCTAAACTATGTCAATATCTTGATAAAATCTAAATTAAAAGTGTATTAACCGTGGCCGTTGTGTTTTATGCTCGCATTTTACCCTGATGACGCCCACTAAACCTGCAATAACTAAAGGAGATGACGTGAGAACGAAGCCTTCTACGACATATATATTTATATTGTAGAGCAAAGATTAGAGGGTCAATAAGATCGATGATTAAAAAGTGATGCTTAAGAAATTTATATTGAATGAATTTCTTAATTATATTATGTTGACGGATGTAGGCTAAAGGGGTTTATATTTATAAAAATCATGTCGGGTCATAACTGTCTTAGCATCGAGCATCCGCAATGCGCCGAGGTTCAACTGCCAAGAATTCTAGGGATTTTATTATCTGTGTGTGAATCACTCGTACCTCCCACACAAGCCAATGAGAACTATTGTTGTCACAATCATTAAAAACAAAATGGGAGATTTGGGTGACAAAACAACCACCGGTCTATCTCTTTAACCACTATAATGGCTAAAGTACTGGATAGTTTATTGGATGCGCTTAGAGAACTATTTAAAGCTACATGATGCACAGTTTGGATTTCGGCCTGGACAATCAACCGAAACTGCCATCCTTTGTCTCAAAAACAGAGTAAAATACTATACACAACATAGTACGCCTGTGTATGCTTGCTTCTTAGACCACTCCAAAGCTAGTCCACTCCAATTCTACCTATGGTCCTAAGACTTACTATGGAAAAAGTTTCTCGAAAGGGAAGTGCCAGCAGAGCTGTTAGTATTTTTCAGTTGTGGTATTATAACCAGACAAATTGCGGTAGATGGGCCGATGGAGCTATCAGAACATATATCGGATTATGATTTCAGACAGGGAGGAATAACATCACCCAAGCTTTTTAATTTGTACATAAATGAGGTGATCGTTGAGTTGGACAGTAAAAGGTTAGGATGTCGAATTGATGGCGTTACTTTCAACAACTTGAATTACGCCGATGATTTGGTCCTGTTGAGCGCAAAGATCAGAGCCCGTAGAGAACTGTTTAAACCTTATGAGTTATATGGGACATTTCATGGCCTATTATATAATATGAAGAAAAGTGAGCTCATAGTGTTCAATGCTACCGGTGGCAAATGTCCAAAGGTCTGCCATTTTGGTTGATATATTTAAATATCTCGGTCACTATGTTACTAAAGATCTTAAAGATCATTATATGATATGGAGAGGAAACGATGGGCGCTAGCGGTACGATGCAATACTTGTTTTACCGATTCGAACCCTGTTGTAAGGAAATAAAAATAAGTCTATTTCAACCTTACTATCGGGTATTTTATACGTGCAGTTTGTGGACCAACAGTATGCAAAGAGCCGCCAACTCGTTGCGGGTCCAATACAATAGTGGTTTTAGGATGTTAATTGGGATTCCCTGGTTCTGTAGTGCATCAAGTATGTTGGCAGAAGCACACGTAGACAACTATTACGCTGTTGCTAGGAAAAAAGCTGCCTCGTTGTTCTGCAAGATTCGGGACAGCTCTAACAACATCCTAAAAGTCCTAGCAGACAGGTTTGGTGTGCCCGTTCTGAATTGCTGTGCTAGCAGACAGGTTTGATGTGCCCGTTCTGAATTGCTGTGCTAGCAAATAAATATCAAGCACAACAATTGTTAAAAAAATTTATAAGTTCTACTAACACTAGTTTTAAGTATTTCTATTTTATGTGATTTTACTAACCAACATATGAATTGATTCGAAATAAATGATTATATTCTCTGAAGTTTCATTTCCACTACATGTGAACTGCACATACACATACATTTATGTAACTCGATTCAATTCTAAAAGCATATGATATGATATAAGACTATGATTAATCTTACTTACATTATCTGTAAAAATATGCATTATTTTTATACATTCCTCATTCTCCTTATACTGTGGAAATAGTTTGTACATCCAGTCTGGCTGAAGCCACAAGTGAAAGATTCTCTGACATATTAAATTTGTGACACGATTAAGCGACTCCAAAAATGCAGAGATTGGGTTCTCTTCAGTATTTGTCATTCCCATCGCTGTTTCTGATAAAAGGTGAAATAGGCCGATTATCATTAAACAAAGACAAATTATCCATGACACTTAAGACTAGACGTTCTGCCTTACCATTTAAAAAAAACATTTTGATAATGTTTCATTAATCATCGATTAATCGAATAATATAATGTGGTTTCAAGAATCAGACACCAATGCTTTGGAGTTTAATTATTTGGTAAGCAAGCATCGATCCTTAAAACATTCAACTTCATTTTATCTGGTTTGCGAGGTTTTAAAATATGATACTACTTAAAAAGATGATAAGAAACATTGTACTTTTTTTAGTATCAGTTTTGTTTTTTAAGATGTTGAGGACAAATATTGCCAGTCGCATTTAATGACAAAAGGTCTAGTGTCTTAGTGTGTTGACATTCAAATAATAATACTACTTGCGCCGAACTTAAGTGATGTTATATAATAAATTATGATTAAAACACTATTATTAAACTAAATCATACATTTATGAATCTTATTATATAGCTTTTCGATTAACGAAGTAATTAACAGATAATAAGGATACCAAACAAAAAAATATGATTAATTGCACAAATCTTTAACTGATCGAAACGTATCAGGGATTTATATCTGCTAAAAATACTAATAAAACTAACCAGAAACTGCGTTAAACGTGTACGAGCTTATGAAGGGCCATACATTCATATTTTTCTTTCCAGCGTTTTGTGAGAGCTCTTCGGCCAACTTCTCACTTTGTTCAGAGAACACTTCCACAAAGTTATCGATGATTTTTGGACTAAACGCTGGTACCAAAACCTTACGCCGCTTTCTCCATATTGATACTATGTTTATATGAAATAAAAAGAGAAAACACTTTAACAGAGCAGCATTAAAAAAATCGTAAGAACTTATTTAGTCCTAACGTGCAAATTACTGCACATGCACATTATATTGTTACAGTCGAGATTATCCACATTTGAAACCCGCTTTTTCGTCTCGAACTAGTATAGTGGGTTTACTGTCCTTTCTCCCAAAATGAAGATGATTGAGGTTAATTTTTATACATATTGTAAGTCACATATAAACAGGATAGCTTTATTTTTATTGTTCATTAAATCCTTTTATATATTTAGTTCACTATAACATATATTAATGAAATACTTATTTAAATATAATATTAAAATTTATTATTGAAATGTGAGTGAGAAAATAAACAACTATACTAATTAAAAAAATACCATTAAATATTTTACAATTATACCGCACAAAGCTCAATGTGCGGTATAATTGTACGCAACTTAAATTATTGTTAATGAAATTGTTGTGAGTTGTAAAAGTTACAGTTATTTCAAAGGTAGAATTAGACAAAGAATACATAAATTAATATAAACACATATAACAATTGCAAATTATTAAGCATTCTTAACGTATTTTAAAAGTGACCACATGTACATTTTGACATATATTTTTTAAATAATTGTACGAATTCAGCAGACAGGCAGACGACCCATCTGATGGATAGCGATTACCATCGCCTATGCACATTTGCAACACCAAGGGTGGTACAAATGCGCTGTTGCTTCGTAAAGGGAAACTGGAACCTGGCCACTAGTGAAACACTACTCAAGGTTGTTTTGGCGGCATATTCTAGACCAGGGGCGGTGGCCATCCAGACAGGCAAACAACCTCACAACCTGGCTGTGGGTTGTTTTGTAGCCTTTTGCAACAGGTCGTCTGGTCGCAGGAAATTGTGTAATACATTCTTCGTTCTTGCACGGACAAAACTGAATTTCACGTACACCTCGTATGATCTTATCAGTTTTGCTTATTGTTTTCCTTAAATTTTGGTCAGGTTCGCTTATTTTTGCTCTCAATTCTCTGTCTTGCACAATTGCTATTACAAATGTGTGAAGTTGAAACTGTTAAAATACCATCACAGGGTAATACCATCCGGAACACTTGGTAGGCGGCATGTAGAGGTGGAACCATAGTACTTAAAGGCCTTTCTGACTCGTTAATCGTAACCTAATTTTGGCGTATTATTTCTATCTCAGACTTTCTATATCTATACAAAAGTTTTTAGAAAGAGCCGTAGGAAAAAAATAATTCAAATGGGTATCCCATAATACACGGTGCCAGCCCTAGTAGTTTTGTTTTATTCATAGTACACTTAAATTTACAAAACAGTATGAAATGGTACCTATACCCACTGATTTGAATTAACTCAATAAACGAAAGTTTTGAAGGATCTTAAACTGTATGACTGTGAAATATGTACATTATGGCCGAAACTAAATTTACCCACAAGCTATATTGACATTATCAAAATACAAAAAGCTGTATCATAATGAGACGTGACTTATTTGCTTGTTTTTATTTCTCCATTTGTAATAAATATATAAAAAATTCAACTATAAAAAAAAAAACAGTTGAGAAATAATAAAATAGATCACGTACTAAAAGTGCAAACAAAAAAAAATAAATAATTGAACGGTTGCATGAGCAAAGCAATTGAAATGTTAAAATACATCTCAACTTGGATATTTATGTTTCAGTAATTTGTGACGGATTTCATTTTTCTCATTATTTATTAGTTTTGATCATGAAAGCATTCTGTTCACATAGTTTTGTCCTGCTTTTTAATTTTATTTAGTTCAATTTTGTATTGGCAACATCATGAAAATTCTCCATTCCAGTACTCTATTTATTCTTTAAAGGAAATCTAGTAAATCTTAATAATTACCTGGAGCATATATAGCACCATAACCTACTAATTTTCTAATGAATCTATGTAAGTCATCCTTCTCCATACAGGTTTTTAAAATTACCTCTAAGTCTAGAGGATCAGTTACCACTGTCAAAAACAGAAAAGATACAAATTAAAATGTGTAAAGGATTTAAATTAAGATCTATATTTTAGAACAACTTTTTATCATGGAAGAAGGATAGGATTCCTTTTCCATATTACAGTCATGAGTAGAGAACTATGAAGTTCTCCGCACCGGCAAGAGTGTGGAACACGGCGCTGCAGTTTTGCTTGCTATTTATTTATTTATTTAAGTTATTTATTATTAAGATATGCCTGCGACTTCGCCCATGCTTGACTTGAAATTCCCGCGGACTTCCCGGCACAAAGTATTACAACATTTGAAAAATAATATACCCTATCGTTTTAATAAACTTATTGTTTTACGTGAGTCTCGAACAATCAGAGAAACAAACAAGAAATCTAAAAATAATGAATGCATCGTGTTCCCCATTGTTTAGAGTCTTATTGCACACACCACACGACACACACGAGATGCTCTAGACATAGACCGACATTTCCGGAACAGAGAGCCTAGCTCCAGAATTAGAGACTTCAATATTACTGTCTGTATCTTATTCTTCTGCAATAAAGATTTATTAATATTATTACTGAATTTTACGCTCGAGACTGTTTCAAAATTGAGCGCCATTATAGAATTATATTATTATTATTTGACAATACTTTAGACTTTAGATGATAATCAGACCGAATTTTACAAACGAGGCGTCATATGGTCGTGCGACAGTTCAATTTCACCAATTCCATATTTATTACTTTGCCAAATCTGATTATCTTCTAAATATGTTCGGGAGTTAAATTATATAAAAAAAATACTTACCGAAATAAAGCATATGACCAAGCCAACCCGTAATAATTCCGTTATTTTCAATGGCTTCATAACTAAAAGCTTGTAATGATTTCATAATCTCTAAAAAAACAAATAGTTAATAATATTTATACATGTAATAAGTCGTAAAGGTTTATCTCGTAGAGCCATGTTTGAACTATTACTCAGTGTGATACCATGCTCTCACTGAATATCGACGTAAAACGGTTAGCTTTAAGCTAATCGTGGTTACCCATCCAGAGGCGGCTCTAGCCCATATAGCGGTCGTGTATAATCAAAATACTGTGATACTAGTAGACGTGCGGTCAAATTAAATTTCAACTCTCCAAACTTGCCAAATAAAAAAGCAGCGATTGCAGCTGTCGTTTTAATCCAGATAATTAAAAGTCAGAGGATAGTTATGAGACAATAATTTTATATTGTCGTAAAGATTCAGAAAAAGTTATATTTTTGTATACAAACCACGAGTGTGCCCCGCCGCGGTGCCGCGGGTCAAACTCTGATGCGTACCTCTTGTTTCAAGAGCAGTCGTTGATACAAGTTACATTATACTGTTAAGTGCGAGTGGGGAAAACACTTATGATTAGAAGGAAACACCAGTTTTTAACTTAACGCTTTAATTAACTTACACAGCCGTACGTTATTCTTCTCCGCAGGGTTATAACAACACTAGCGACAACTACTGACGCACTATCCCAACGATAAGAATGTCTCACTCACAATACCGTCGCCGATATTGCGTAGACCATGTGAGTGAGCAGCAGGAGGTCTGCTACTGCAGGGCTCACCTCCGAAATTACTTTATATACCTCGCTACTGGATCTCCTCTTAAACTACCCTACACTCCTTCTTTACTGAACTTTCCACTAAACTCTCCACTAAACTCGTCAGTATCTTCTACTTCACTTTTTTCCAAATCTCTCGTATCGCACTTGTCGCTTCACTGTCTTCAACTGAACTCTCCCACAGCCATGTACCCGGAAAAATCCTTTGCAACGCATAATTTCGATCTTCTATTCGTTATTCTTTTATAAGATGTCTGTCTGTACCTTTCCAAACATCTATCTATCTCTGTATTTTCCTCCCTGAACCTTCTATTCTAGAATTCTTCTATTATCTCTATACCTTTCTAAAATGCATCTACCCTTGTCTTTTCCTTCAGAAAAGGCGTTTGACACAATCAGTCACAAAATTGTCTAAAAACGTTAGCTAAAATAGGTATTAAAGGTCCTGCTTACAATATGTTTCACTCATACCTACAAAATCGAAACCAAATAGTAAAAATTAAACAGTCACAGAGACAATCTGAAGCAGGGGATTATGGAGTGCCGCAAGGATCTATTCTACGGCCTCTGCTGTTTCTTGTCTACATTAACGATATACACGACATAGGTTTAAATGGTGACATCACCTTATAAGCTGATAATACGATTTTATTTTATATTGGTGATGATATCAATACGCTAATAGACGATGCACAAAGGGATCTTAACTTACTTAACGACTGGTTTCAGTATAATCTGTTAACGATAAATACAGCTGAAACAAAGTATATGTTTTTTACGGCAAAAATAATCAACTTAATAACTATGTTTCTTTAACTATAAATAACCAAACTATTGACAAAGTAAACAGTGAAAATTATTTAGACCTTATTTTAAACACTAATTTAACATGGAAAAGACATATGATAAAGTAATAAATAAATTGAGATCTCTAATAGGTAGACTGAAAAAATTTGCAAATTGCGTGCCGCGTCAAGTACGTTATACAATTTACAACAGTCTGGTTAAGCCGCGTATTGATTACCTGAATTTGGAGCTCATCAGCTAAAACAAATCTTCAACGATTACAAGTAACACAAAAAAAGCATTATTTAATTTTGATTTTTCTAACACCTACACATGAAGTTTACAAAAAAACACCAAAATAATGAACATTAAACAAAAGTATACTCTTAACATATGTACATTAATTAATTTATAAATTCTTAAACAAAAACGTTAATTCCGAAATAAAATTGATCAATAGGCACGAAATACAAAAAAAACTTCTAAGAAATAAAAATAATTTAGTACTCCCGACAGCAAGAACGAATTAAAATAAAATCAGTATATTGTTTGAAGGAGCCCAAACATATAATCAACTTCCAAAAACCATAAGGAAAGCAAAATCCATAAACGTGTTTAAAAAATGCCTAAATTAAAAAATCACGTTTTAAATTAGCTAAATTAAATATAAATTAATCGCAATACAATATAATATATTATATATTATTATACAAGACATTAATCATATAAAAATAAATACGTTATAAAAAATACAAACTAGTTTCACAATTACACTTCCACGAAATCTATATAATTGTTTTTGAGTTGTATCAGTGTTTTGGTTGGAACTTGTAACTTGCATGTGCAAAAATAAATCAAAACTACCTGCAACTTTTATTTGTGCTATCTATCTTGTTACAAATTACATCTTACTTTTCAACAACTTATAAATGTTCTCATAGTTTAAGAGAATTGTAAAAATTATTTTATGAAAAATAAAGTTCTTTAACCCGATCTTTTACCTTTTTCTAAGTCTTCAGACCGACTTACGCTTCCAGAAAGTCCTACCCTTGGTCACCACAGTATTAAGTTTTTACTTTGCTCTCGGAAGATTCACTTCATTTTATATCACAAACTATGCCATCTCCCGGCATGAAAATTAATTATGTCCATTTTCGGTATTAAAACTACATTTAAAACAAAATTACAGGAAAACTGATCCACTGTTTTCGTGAAAGCTTGACAGGCAGACAGACTATATAATTTTTGATAGATGATAAATTTCTATTATATTATATATTTTAAACTTGAGGATTGATTGGTCTCCCATACAAACTTTCATCCTCTATTTCCTTTTATTATTTATCCCTGTCTATCTATCTGTAAACAACACAAATGACAAAAAAGACCAAAAAAACCAAACCTATCCTACTTTTTGGGATAACTTTTTATAAAAAAACTATCCCAAATCTATCCGAGATGAAAAGTATCTTTTGTAGGGGGGGTATTGTATCTTTTAAGGGGGTAGCCCTTACATACAGCCAAATCGGTCCAATAGTTTTTCCGTAAAACCATAACCAACCGAGAGACAAATTTATTTTATTCCGGAAACTATCACATTTTTCGGAATAAAAAGTATTCTATGTTCATCCTCGGCATAGGAAATATATATATATATATATATATATATATATATATATATATGTCGGAGGGAAGCTATGAATTGGGTGGATTGTTGTTTGGATGCATAACGCACAATATCATTTGTTTACATTTTAATTACTTCTAAAATTCTTAATTTAATTCAATTTGATTTGTTAAATGTTTCTATAACTTAAAGATCGTTCTTACCTAATAAAAGTTATGAATTAGTTAATTTAATAAACGACCAATCAGAGCAGAGCATATGGTTTGGAGCGGGGTCAGACGCCCTCTATAACCTCAATCTCTTAATTGTATTTATTTCATTAGCTTTACATGCACGTTTTATGATAATTACTATTCGTGAAAAACGTGAAACTACGCTTTAAAATATTTGAGTAATTGCGTTATTGGTTTTGCCAGGATGTACTGAGGAAATAATTTTGTGAATGTGAAACGGAAATAATCTACCGGTTATTAAGAATATTATTAGAAGTGAAACGACGATCGCAATTTACCTATTATGGAAGAAATAAAAGAGAAAATTAAATATGTGATTAATTTTCGAAACTAGTTAATTGTATTTTAATTTTTTTATATAAATATAATACAAGTAATGTTATTTTACTAATATTATTAAATAAATAAATAACAACTACCTTTATATTATATAAAAATCTTGTGTCACGATGATGTTGCCAATAAACTCCAAAACTACTGAACCGATTTCAATCAAATTTGCACACCGTGTGCAGTTTGATCCAACTTAAAAGATAGGATACTTTTTATACTGTTGGAAACGGTAGGTGGCGCTGAAATCGGGTTCTAGAATCCTCCTAATCACCGGAAGCGATTTTGTTTTTGTGTGTTTGAGTGGGTACCCGGATGGTTTAGAATCGCAATTAGAACCGGTAGGTGGCTTTGATATCGGGTTTTAGAATCCTCCTATACACCTGGACCGATTATGGTGATTTTGTATTTATGTCATGAAACAAAGTCTTTTAGGAATTAAATGGAATATGGCGGTACGAAGTTCGCCGGGTCAGCTAGTATATATATATTTATATATTTATATATATATATATGTGTCGGAGGGAAGCTATAAATCGGATTGATTGTTATTTGGATGTATAACGCACAATATTATTTGTGTACATTTTAAATACTT
Source organism: Dendrolimus punctatus (assembly GCA_012273795.1). Classification (NCBI taxonomy): domain Eukaryota; kingdom Metazoa; phylum Arthropoda; class Insecta; order Lepidoptera; family Lasiocampidae; genus Dendrolimus; species Dendrolimus punctatus. Next base: position 14,862,983 of record CM022534.1, on the reverse strand, counting down.
TTAAAATTCTTAATTCAATTTTATTTGATTTGTTAAATGTTTCTATAACTTAAAGATCGTTCTTACCTAATAAAAGTTATGAATTAGTTAATTTAATAAACGACCAATCAGAGCAGAGCATATGGTTTGGAGCGGGGTCAGACGCCCTCTATTCTTGAGTAGTATCTACTTCGGTAGACGGAGGAGTTTTTGTGGCACATTTGGTTGATGGCAATAGGTCGAATTGGACCATTGAGAATTTTAAAGAAAGTGTAAAATTAGAAGTATGAGCAGGGCCCTGAACCCGCTGCTCGGTCTAAACTATGTCAAAATGTTGATCAAATCTAAATTAAAAGTGTATAAACCGTGGCCATCGTGTTTTATGCTAGCATTTTACCCTGATGACGCCCACTAAACCTGCAAGCAATAAAGAATATATCACGAGAACGAGGTCTTCTCCGAGATATATATATATATATATATATATATATATATATATATATATATATATATATATATACTGGGTTTGCGCCAAATCAGTCCTATAGATTTTCCGGGTAAGCATAAGAGAGACACAGAGTTACGTACGCATTTATAATATTAACCCATACCCAGCGGCTGAGCCGCGGGCCAAACTCTAGTCCGTGCCTCTTGTTAAAAGAGCAGCCGTTAATACAGGTAACATTGTATTATATGTTTATGTTAGTGCTATTTGCCCTCGGAAGATTTACTTCATTTTATACCGCAAACGATCTCATCTTCCCATAAACTATCCCATCTCGGAATAGCCGCGGGGTAAACTCTAGTTCGGTATATATTTAATTTTAATACCGAGGGTCGACAAGGGCTACTTTTCATCCCGGAGTTTCCATTATCGCCATTTCAGTTATTATTGTTATTTCGGCTATTTGGGTCATTTCGGCCATTTTGGTCATTTCCGCCATTGTAGTATGTCTATGGCAAGGTGTTACGAAATGGCAACAAACCAATATTCAAATACAACACTAAAAGCTCGTGCTATGTACATTGTCTTAGAGTGGTAATAAAAAAATAAAAAGTCTTCTTGAAAACGCATCAATGTTGACATTTTTGTAACAACTTAAAAATCCACGTGAATCAAATTAGCCACGATAAAAAAGCCATACATAGTATAGATCTATATCGCGTCTACCAACATGAAAATAAAATGTAGTGAATACCGTCTACATACAATTACAGATTTTGAATTATAATCTGTACACAATTATCACACATTAGAGACAAAACTATTACATTAAATTGTGTTAAATTATAGAGAACTACTTACTCTAACTGTAAGTAGTTTGTACTATATGTTACGTATACCACCATCGCCATTATCATCTCAATTCATTCCTGGGGTTGTCTGGAAGAGATTGCTTTTTAGCGATAAGACCACCCTTTGTACATAACTAGATATAATTTTAGTCTTTTAGTTCATATTTGTATTGATGTAGTAAGTATAAGGTGTGGTTTGTATAAAGAGTTATCTATCTATCTAGTCTGTATAAAACAGGTTTACATTGTTTAGAAACAAGAGGTTATATAACAAAATTAATTATTAACTTGAAACAAAAACGTGACAAGAACAACTATGCTAAAAAATAACTGTAACATTAGCCGACGCGTTGCTCGCCTTTAGGATGGCATAGAGGGAGGAAGAGAGATCAGACAGAAGGAATGGGACAGAAGGGAAGGGATATGGGATTTTAATAAGGGGAGGGTGAATTGGACCATATGCAGAGGCCTTAATTTCAAAAATTTAAGTTTTTTTTGTTTTATGATTATATCTGACGATTAAAAAAGCACCCCTTAACGTACAATAACGTAATAAGACCGAATTCATTCTAATAAAGATTTGGGGAGATTCCCCACCAAGATTTATGTCTGCTATGCTACGAGATGAATTTGTTAAAGGGCTTCATTAATTTCTTCAGGCCACAAACAGAGCGTTCGCAACGCCGCTAATCTTGCATACCTTTTGCTTTGTTTGCTTACCTATTTCAAGCAATAAAAAGCTATAGAAACTGCTAGGTCATTTTATTTTACTCACCCTCAGTATTACCGGCAAGCTTGTGCGCAACTCCTATAATGGGCAAACTTTCTTTCGGAGGTTTGATAGGCGCAGCAAGTTTATACATATTTCTTCTTTTGTATCTAAAGAGAACTGTCCATGCTAATACAATAACAGAAATTAACCACAGTATCATATTCACAAATATTTTTTTAACACTGGTAATTAAGATTCTTATTTAAGTAAATGGGATAAACTTGGTATTAAAATTTAATAGAACGTAAATACGACTTTATTTTGATATAATTAAAATTGAGCTGTTTTGTCGCTTACGTGTTGTTAGCGAGCCAGTGTGAGTAATATTGTGATTCTTATATTATATGTGTGTAACATATATGAGCGGGCTGCAGCGTGTATACATTTTCCTTCAAGCGACCGTTATATTTTCACGAAAGTAATGTCGATCTATAATATTATACAACGTGGCCGTATATTAAAGAGATTTTAAAAAACAACTGAAATAGAAAATATAAACGTCGGAGACTACGATACATTTTTCCTTGCATGTTTGTCTGTTTGTATATATAAAAACTAAAGGGTCGATTGCGGTTCGGTTTTCGCTGGTCGACAGCAAATTTTTAGAATTAAAATCTGCGCTACTTTTTATCCGGGTAATTATTGTGGGAATAGTTTCTAATTGTTCAGATGCATAAAAATCAGCTTACCTATTCCGACACAGCTTTCAGTAAAACGATGGCATAGCTTACTTTCATTATTTTTTTAAGTACTTCACTAATTTCAGTCCCGGAAATCCCACGGATCCCAATCAAGCGTGGACAAAGTCGGGAAAATATCCTGGTAATATTATACATTCTAAACTTTCCCTGTTTGGACAACATTGAAGCAATTGACAACGCGATGCAATCTTTTCAGATTTCTTGTCTGTTTGTCGGTTTCTATTACAAATTCTGGATTCATGTAAAAAATACTTGGCCAACTTTGATGCGGTTTTCGCTACTCTACAGTAAATTCTAAGACTTAAAGTCAGCCCTAATTTTTATCTTGAGAATCCCGCGTGAATTTTTCAGAGAAGATTTAAAATGACCAAATTAAAAAATATTGAATTCCAAATTGTTTTTTTTACTGATCGATAGCAAATTATATGCGAATTCTCGACCAACTGCGATCACATCAAACTTACACTGGTTTGGACATAATGAGAACGACACAAATTGCCCAGTACACTCTACGACTCACATATTCGTAGCCAGCATGCCATGAGCAAATATCATATCCAGGTCCATTCTGCTGCTTGCTGCTCTAAGCCTTGGTCTGTCCACCTTCAGCGTCCGTCAAATGATTATTAGCCAGACAAGAATGGTCTAGAGTCTAGAGTATTCTTTTTTTTATTAACTAATCTACGGACTAGTTCCGTACCCTTTTTACATCTTAATTATTGTTAGTTTTTTGAATTTATACACGCTTATTGTTTATGTATTATTATGTGTGACATTAATTTTATGATTTTTGTGTTGTGTTGTGTACCTTAAGAATAACTTATATAATATTTTTTTTATCTAATTTTAATACTTAACTTATACTAATGTAGAGTTTATCTGTTACATGCTGGTGTTGTGAGAGTCTTAGAGTATTCTAGAACATCCTAGAATCAAAGACAGGCCCAATGTGACATTGCCAACATAAAGAAACATGTGTCAACTACACATGTTTTCAAACGCATTTACTTAGAAACCTTTTTTGTAATTTTTCCACCAATGCGTTCAGAAACCTATTTTATTTTTTGAGCTTTATATAATGCTCGAACACTAGAACTTCAATTAAAGATGCACGTAACTTATTTTAAACATCTTCTTTAATTAATAGTTGCAATAATGTAAGATTGTCTAGGACGATTGAAAAAAAAATGTAGGGGAGAGCAGGTAGGATTCGTACGTTTTTTGTTCTGAGCCTTATAAAAAAGAAACTACTAGCTATTACAAAATTATTTTAATAGCGGTATATTACCCATTTATCTGGCTTTAATATTATGGAAGTGCAGTTTTCATATAAAGCAACACGGAGAAGTTACGACCGTTTTCCTAAAAAATGGAAAACGCACGAAAGCACCCCATGCATGGGGTAGCTTCGTGCATAGCGTGGGGCACATTCGTACATAGTGGGGAACCTCCGTACAATCAAAGAAAATGCCATTTATTCAATGTAGTAAAGTCCTTTAATGAGGTCAAAGTTAAAACAGCGTCAGCCGTCATATAGTAAACTAGTAATTATTGTATTCAGAGTACCTATGTAACGAAAAGAACACAAATTCACAATTCTACAATTCTTCTCTAATAATTATGAAACTAATGATCTTCATCTAGTAATGATCAAAAATATTGTTTTAAGTACTTTAATACTTAAAAATAAGGCCTGAAAATATTCATGTAACATAATACTTTTTCCATTAATAAAAGAACTAAAAATCAACATTATAAATTTTATCACATGTCTTAACATACATAAATACATAACTTCACGCCAGTTTCCTTGCGGAGTAGGCAAGAACAACAGAGCGCCATTTAGGCTTATTCCTACACACCCCATGCTTCTTTGACATTCATAGCTCTTGTCATGCATGGTACCAGCACTGCGTTGTGTATGGCAAGCTGGGCTTTCTGGCTGAGTTTCTTAGCGCCTAGAAGTTTACCTAAAGCTCTATTCATACTATTCCTGAAATTTACTCTTCTTTCTATGTCAGCGCTGTACCTTCCATCCCTGCTAAAAGCACATCCAAGATATACAAACTCATTCACTTGTTCCAGCATAACATCATCGACCATTATCTTGCATTCGTTCTGGTTTCTTCTCTTTCAAACACCATAACCGTTGTTTTCTTCGCATTCAAATATAAGCCTCTCGCATGACAGTCATCTTTCATCATTGTAACTAGTGTTTGCAGTTCTGATGGCGATTAGGCTAAAAGCACGGCATCATCCGCATAAAGCAAAGTGCTAACAACTAAATTTTTTTTGCAGAGACTTAAAACATAAAGTCGAGTTGTATTTATCGTGAAATTAGAACAAAATTGCCCATATCTACTGGTACCTATTATACTAGAGGACGATTCGTACAGTACGAATCTACCACACATGTAACTGCACGAAGGTACCGAAGGTATCCAGATAATTCAACAAATTAATTTGAAATAAACATAACCGTTATAGTTGAGCTAAAATATCTATTTAGATATTAAAGTAATATTTTAAGGCATAAACTATAATAAATCACTTTTATAATTTGAGCATTACTTATACCAGCCAAGCGAATTAAAAGATGACAACGAAAAATACTTACGCAGAGCAAATTCACGTATCGACTTACATCATCGAAGCCAATGGCCGTATTGTGGCCCCATCCCGCAGGTACCCGCATCCTACAAACGGCAATCACGCACACAAATGCAAACATTTCAATTTTGCATAATGGCGGAGATATCTCCACTGTACGAATGCTCCTCTGTGTACGAATCCTACCTGCTCTCCCCTAAATGATAATGTCATTTACAATTTTTTTGTGTGAAAAAAAGTGAATTATTTTTTTCTGTAGAAGGAGGTAATATTGCCACCTTAGTTGATTTATAAATTTAATTAGTCGATAAGATTCCAAGTCGATTGCGGCGGATTTAAGTAATTATGATGTTTGTATGGACGTTTGCGAAAAATACTACTAGTGACAGTTTTTGCGATGGGAACCAAATAAATAATTATTAAAATATGTGATATTTTTAGCCCGGGAGCCGTTAGTAGTTGTTCGGGTGCATAAAGATTAGCTTATTCCGAAAAAGTTTTTACTAAACCGATGCCTTCCAATATTTTTTAAATGCTGTGGTACTTTGTGTTCCGGAAAGCCCGCAGGAATGTTAAGTTAAGCGTGGACGAAGTCGTATGGCATGTCCTAGTAATATATATAATTTTAAAAATAATGCATTCGAACACATCTGAAATAAATACTCTTATTACTTTTGCTTATTTAAAAAAATGTGATAGTTAAAAATTAAATCTTTTCTAGTAGTAAAATCTTTAAAATCGTAAAGCCAGTAAAACAGTTTCCATCAAAGTGAGTATCATAGAAAACATATTTTGCAAATGATCAAGCAGATATCGTTATTTTTCAATTCCTTCCCGCGTAGCATCAACACTACGCGATAGCATTTAATCAGAAGGTATTGATATTCCTTTTTCAAAAAGCGAGTAGGAAAAAAAAAAAAAAAAAAAAAAAAAAAAAAAAAAAAAAATTTTCAAAAACAGTGAGCGGCACGTGAACAGTGTGTGGTGAACAAAGTAGTAATTTTATCCTTGCAGGAATGGAGAATGAATACAATTTCCTGCGGCCGGGCGGCCAGTCGTATGAGGCGACAAAACAATCCATAGCCAGGTGGGTATTTGCACGACTGGATGGCTACTACCCCAGGTGTCGAGTATGCTGACATAACAATCTTGAGTTGTGTTCCGGCATCAGGTTCCAGTTTCCCTTAAGAGAGCAGCAGGCGTAGCGCGTTTGTATCATCTTTGGTGTTACAAATGTCTAGGCGATGGTAAACGCTTTCTATCGGGTAGGCCGCCTACCTGTCTGCTGAACTCTGCAATTAAAAAAGTAAGCAGCAGAGACATGAGTTGCACGCAGCAGCGTTCGAGCTAAGTCGAGCTTCCTTTGTCAGTACCCGCCTGCAAGCCGAGTGTGCGACAGCTCGGCTCCAGACGCCTCACGTCTCCGCTCAGCATAGCTGTAAACACCCTGCCCGGTATATTACTGGTCTCCACACATCTCTCTTTGCCGCTTTCGTGCCTAAGATCGACTTCGATGGAGGTCCCTTTACTTCATCAAGTTTTATAAAAATATTCAGTATTAATAGCTGAACTAAAGTCAACGTTTATTATTTCGTGTATTAATATAAGCCGTATTTTTAGCCTGAAACATATCGTGACGAAAAACATAATCAGTAAAGCGAAAGAAAACTTAAAAGCCAATTTAAATTATGGACTTACTTCGTTTAGCGTTTTTACAACAAAATAAATGTTTCTGTAAATAAAACCATAGCATGCGGCATTTACCAAAATACATTTTTTTTTTATTTATTCAAACAAACAAAACATACATATTTTTGACATATATACATTTTAAAACCCGAAAGGGTTTGACGAAGATGTTAAAAGTCCGCGCTTTATGTACAATGAATAAATATGAGGTAGTTAAAATTATTACATCTACCCTTTCTGCATTCTTAGTACCAAGTGAGAGAGGACAGTAAACATTAACACATGACCTTGTACTCTGTTATTGGCATGTATATACAGAATGAGTATCTAGTGGCTATTAGAATAAATTAATTGAGAATAAATATAAATATATATAGATATATGTTATTAGATATTAGACATATTATAATACACATAATATTATATGTATAGTTGAATGAATATTGGATAAAATAAATATTTAAGTCTACGTTTATTTTAAGTAAAGTTATCTTCTAGGGATTTAATTATAGTTTTCATATTATTGGAGTTTATTTTATTTCTTATTTCAACCGGTATCTGGTTTTTTAGTCTTGGGACTAGGTCATCTGTTGTTCTAGTTCCATAAAAAATTGTAGCGTTATTAGTTATTAATTTTTTATGTTTGACGTGTCGCGTAAATTTACCATGTGCTATTTCATTTTCGTAGGCAAAGTAGTTTTCAATTAGAAGCTGTATATTAACTTTAATATGGATAGATAAAATTAAGATATCTAAATAAACTCGATGTAGTCGCTTCCATTAAATAAAACATATCCCCATTAATATTATAAGTGCGAAAGTAGCCGTAGTTATAATGAGTAATGATTGAAATTCGGTATATATATAATTTTAATACCGTGTAAAAAGTAAATAGGATAATAGGGAGAAGGATAAGGATATACAGAAGGTATAGAAGCATCGTTAACACCAAAGCAAAGCCAAACATTTTGTTCAGTGTTTTTGACGACTTGTAAAGCATCGAGTATACTTTAGCACACAGTCTTATTATCTCATTGAGCTCTCTAGTAATTCCTCTACTCTCTTTATATTTGGAGCCATTTCACTACGAACAAAGAGTTTATATTCCCATGACTTTCGAGCTTGTATTTCGCTTAAGACTGTTCATTCGATACTTCCACGTATGTTTTAATGGGACTAAATAATAACATAAATGTGCTGATATGATCAAAGATGATCCGTCGGTAACAACGACTTGATATAACCTCTCAGTGGGAACTACCACGTTTGAACTGTGAGATGACGCCCAAATACAAACCATACGAGATAAAAACGCCAATACTTGACCAATAGCAATAAACATGTGTAGAAGCTGTTTTTATTATAAGTAATCCATTATTTAACCCTTCTTAAGTCCAATCCAAAGCTACAATTTCTTGCATAAAGCGTGTTATCTATTTTTATCGGAATTTTTCTCGTACCATACAGAACATAGAACACTGAAGCGATTTCTTCAAAATCATCGCCATAGCGATCAAGTTTTATATATTTAGTTAGTTTAGTTTTATATATATTTTTTGTTTTTTCCCAATTCGCCTTAAAATTGCAGTAGAAAGAAATGCCGTCCCAAATCACAAAACCTAGTACGCTGAACTTTGACACGGTTTGGTTACCTGGCGTACTCTTAAGAACAAACATCGCTACACCCGATATTTCGCTTACTATTAACGAAGAACAAGACGCTTCTACGAGGTTAATAGTATTATTTCCTGTTATGATTAGTATCTTTTAGAGGTCGACGTTGTGCATAATTTTTTTAATACTAAGACGTATCATACAAACAACACCTTATCAAAATGCAAATGGTCGCCACTAAAAAATCCTAGATAGGTCTATGACATCCGGGTTTCAATCGAAAACAATCTAAATGTGAAGGTGAACATTCAAGTTGTTGGATCAGGAAATTAAACAAAATTGTCGTATTCTCAGTTATCCGACGGATAATCAGTAATTTATTTCGTCTAATCTTTCTCATTTACAGTGATAATCTACAATCTATACATATAATAAAGCTGTAGAGGTCAAATTTCTGTATAATTAATAAAATGCTAAAAAACCGAGTCAGGGGGATGTAAAAAGTGAAATAGAACTAATTTCGATTTTTTAAAAAATTTGTTTCTCGGTTTGTCTGTTCGTACGGGCTAATCTCCGACACGACTGTATCGATTTAAATGATTTTTTTATGGTGGTAGCTTTTGTCCTTGGCCAACATATAGGATACGTTTCATTCCGAAAAATTAAAGAGCTCCCGTGGGGTAGTTAAAAAATCTTTTATTACGCGGACGAAGTCGTGGGCATCAGCTAGTCATCAATATGAACATTATAGGCATTATATTATCATGGATAACAAAAAAAATGTCGCCACATTATACACAACGGTGTTTATTGTAAATTCATTTAATCTTGTGGAATTATTTATAAGCACTATACAATTTACATAATTTAAAATCACAAGCACATCGGTTTATCACTAATAGTATTACAGAATAAATTTTGCTGCCATTGCTACAATAATTCATATATTAATATGAGGCATCCAATATACCTTCTGATAGCTAAGTTATGTAAAATGTACAAAAAAAATTGTGCTCTTCACTTTTCCACTTTAATACATCAATAATACAGAAATCAATTATGTTTCATTCTTAACTTTTTAAGGTGTCAAATTACAGAATAAATACAAAAGGCGACAAACCAACACACAGCCAGGTGGTAGGGTATTTGCCCTACTGGATGGCTACTACCCCTGTAGAGTATGCCGCTATAACAACCTTGAGTTGTATTCCGGTATTAGTGACCAGGTTCTAGTCCCTCTTAAGAGAGCATCTGCGCATTTTTAGCACCTTTGGTGTTGCAAATGTTCATAAGCGATGGTAACCGTTTTCCATCAAGTAGGCCGTCTGCCTGTCTACTGAACTCCGAAATATAAAAAATAAAAAGGATTATTTACAAGAAACTATAGAAATAGGTGGACGCAGGCAAGTTTGCGGACTAGACTAGACTGCGAGTGTAAATGATAGTTTAGTCGCCCGGGGGCGATGATACTATTCTGATTTTCAGTTTTTAGGGGACTCTCGAAGTATGAAATTTTGCTGTTAAGTTTTATTTTCATAAAATATTTATTGCTGGGAAAATGAATAAAAGTTAGTTAATTATTTAGGCAAAAATTGAATGTTTTTGGGGAAATAGGAACCGGTGTATAAATTGGGGGCTATCGACCTGCCGCCAGAACTCCGGTGTGAGGCGTTATTGCGATACTTAATACATCAGACTATGACGAATAAAATAAAATAGCAAGAACTCATTCTGATGTATATTGTGTTCCGAGGAACAGTTTGATCCGGTTTCAACAACTCATTTTTACAACCGCACTTTGCGCGTGTTATATTTATCGTGCAGTTTCTGCTGGCTGTGTCCAGTCATATTTGTGCCTGTTTTATACGTGTTTGTACAGTTCGAATAAACTCTATAGTAATTCCAACAGCATTTTAATTCTTGTTCTGTGTAGCTCGTAACAATAATAATGTAATCGATAATCCTTTATCATTTAGACTGGAAACTTTTCACTGTAAACAGCTATTTGGTAACAACGTATAAGGTTTATTCAATTGCATTTTTATGCTGAGGTAAAACATACCCTAAAATTAAACCATCAAAACATTAAAAGAAATAATTTTTGAAAAGTATTTGTTAAGGCACATCAAATTTAGAAGAATATTTAAATGACGCCAATAACGTCAGCGTTAGCTAATACTATCCGCAAATTAGTAATGCGCCTGCCGCCGGTGACGTAACTACCGAACACACAGTCTAGCATCACTGGCCGGCGAGTACGTGTAAATATCGATTGTATAGTATCGGAGTTCAGTAGACAGGCAGACGGCCTACTTGATGGAAAACGGTTACCATCGCTTATGAACATTTGCAACACCAAAGGTGCTAAAAATGCGCAGATGCTCTCTTAAGAGGGACTAGAACCTGGTCACTAATACCGGAATACAACTCAAGGTTGTTATAGCGGCATACTCTACAGGGGTAGTAGCCATCCAGTAGGGCAAATACCCTACCACCTGGCTGTGTGTTGGTTTGTCGCCTTTTGTATTTATTCTGTAATTTGACACCTTAAAAAGTTAAGAATGAAACATAATTGATTTCTGTATTATTGATGTATTAAAGTGGAAAAGTGAAGAGCACAATTTTTTTGTACATTTTACATAACTTAGCTATCAGAAGGTATATTGCATGCCTCATATTAATATATGAATTATTGTAGCAATGGCAGCAAAATTTATTCTGTAATACTATTAGTGATAAACCGATGTGCTTGTGATTTTAAATTATGTAAATTGTATAGTGCTTATAAATAATTCCACAAGATTAAATGAATTTACAATAAACACCGTTGTGTATAATGTGGCGACATTTTTTTTGTTATCCATGATAATATAATGCCTATAATGTTCATATTGATGACTAGCTGATGCCCACGACTTCGTCCACGTAATAAAAGATTTTTTAACTACCCCACGGGAGCTCTTTAATTTTTCGGAATGAAACGTATCCTATATGTTGGCCAAGGACAAAAGCTACCACCATAAAAAAATCATTTAAATCGGTACAGTCGTGTCGGAGATTAGCCCGTACGAACAGACAAACCGAGAAACAAATTTTTTTAAAAAATCGAAATTAGTTCTATTTCACTTTTTACATCCCCCTGACTCGGTTTTTTAGCATTTTTATTAATTATACAGAAATTTGACCTCTACAGCTTTATTATATGTATAGATTGTAGATTATCACTGTAAATGAGAAAGTTTAGACGAAATAAATTACTGATTATCCGTCGGATAACTGAGAATACGACAATTTTGTTTAATTTCCTGATCCAACAACTTGAATGTTCACCTTCACATTTAGATTGTTTTCGATTGAAACCCGGATGTCATAGACCTATCTAGGATTTTTTTAGTGGCGACCATTTGCATTTTGATAAGGTGTTGTTTGTATGATACGTCTTAGTATTAAAAAAATTATGCACAACGTCGACCTCTAAAAGATACTAATCATAACAGGAAATAATACTATTAACCTCGTAGAAGCGTCTTGTTCTTCGTTAATAGTAAGCGAAATATCGGGTGTAGCGATGTTTGTTCTTAAGAGTACGCCAGGTAACCAAACCGTGTCAAAGTTCAGCGTACTAGGTTTTGTGATTTGGGACGGCATTTCTTTCTACTGCAATTTTAAGGCGAATTGGGAAAAAACAAAAAATATATATAAAACTAAACTAACTAAATATATAAAACTTGATCGCTATGGCGATGATTTTGAAGAAATCGCTTCAGTGTTCTATGTTCTGTATGGTACGAGAAAAATTCCGATAAAAATAGATAACACGCTTTTTGCAAGAAATTGTAGCTTTGGATTGGACTTAAGAAGGGTTAAATAATGGATTACTTATAATAAAAACAGCTTCTACACATTGTTTATTGCTATTGGTCAAGTATTGGCGTTTTTATCTCGTATGGTTTGTATTTGGGCGTCATCTCACAGTTCAAACGTGGTAGTTCCCACTGAGAGGTTATATCAAGTCGTTGTTACCGACGGATCATCTTTGATCATATCAGCACATTTATGTTATTATTTAGTCCCATTAAAACATACGTGGAAGTATCGAATGAACAGTCTTAAGCGAAATACAAGCTCGAAAGTCATGGGAATATAAACTCTTTGTTCGTAGTGAAATGGCTCCAAATATAAAGAGAGTAGAGGAATTACTAGAGAGCTCAATGAGATAATAAGACTGTGTGCTAAAGTATACTCGATGCTTTACAAGTCGTCAAAAACACTGAACAAAATGTTTGGCTTTGCTTTGGTGTTAACGATGCTTCTATACCTTCTGTATATCCTTATCCTTCTCCCTATTATCCTATTTACTTTTTACACGGTATTAAAATTATATATATACCGAATTTCAATCATTACTCATTATAACTACGGCTACTTTCGCACTTATAATATTAATGGGGATATGTTTTATTAATTATACAGAAATTTGACCTCTACAGCTTTATTACATGTATAGATTGTAGATTATCACTGTAAAAAGTATTTGGTTAAGGCACATGCAAATTTAGCAGAGAATTAATTAAAATGACGCTCAATGAAGCGTGGCAGCGTTTAGCTAATTACTATCCCCGCAAATTAGTAATGCGCCTGGCCGCCATTTTGGTGACGTAACGTAGCCGAACACACAGTACCGTAAGCATCACTGGCCGGCGAGTACGTGTACATATCGAGTTGCGTATGACGTCACATGAATGCTAATTAGACAAGGGTCCAGGGCATTAGGAATTTGCGGGGATAATAAGACTATAAGTAGAATACTGAGCCTAAATCACCGTCTTCTATGGGTAAAGTGCCCTGAAGTCTGGCTTCGTTTCCTCATTGGATTGGCATACTGAGCCGGTGACCGATGTGCGCACTACGCTTCTGATCACCTGAAGAGTCAACGATTAGTTTTGATAAATTTTGATAGAGGCTCATGGCCTCAGGACCTTACGGTCCAAGCGTCTCGACAGCAGGCGGCTCAAACATATAACTCTCAGTGAGGGTTGCATTAAAGGATTATGGATATATATATATATATATATATATATATATATATATATATATATATATATATATATATATGTATATATCTTTCTAATATATAAAATTCTCGTGTCACAGTTTTCGTTGCCATACTCCTCCGAAACGGCTTGACCGATTTTGATGAAATTTTTTGTGCTTATCCGGTATCTATGAGAATCGGCCAACATCTATTTTTCATCCCCCTAAATGTTAGGGGTAGTCCACCCCTAAATTTGTTTATTTATTTTTTAGACAACATTTTTAATTTCTATTTTTTATGATACAACATACAAAAACACATACAACCCTAGATTTTCAACCCTCTACGATCAACCCCTATTTTTTACCGGGCAGGACGACGTCTGCCGGGACAGCTAGTATATATATATATATGTCGCAGAACGACCTCGTTCTCACGACATCTCCTTTAGTTATTGCAGGGTACGCCCACTAGGCGTCATCAGGATAAAATGCGAGTATAAAACACATGGCCAACGGTTTATACACTTTTAATTTAGATTCGATCAACATTTTGACATAGATTAGACCGAGCAGCGGATTCAGGGCACCCGCTCATACTTCTAACTTAAAACACTTTCTTTAAAAATAGTCTAAGGTCCAACGCGACCTGCTGCCATCAACCCAATGTGCCACAAAAACTCCTCCGTCTACCGAAGTAGATACTACCAAAGTATAGAGGGCGCGTCTGACCCCGCTCTAGACATGCTCTGCTCTCATTGGTCGTTCATTAAATTACAATATTCATAACTTTTATTAGGTTAGAACGATCTTTAAGTTATAGAAACATTTAATAAATCAAATTAAATTAAATTAAGAATTTTAGAAGTAATTAAAATGTAAACAAATGATATTGTGCGTTATACATCCAGTCAACAATACGTCCAATTAAAGCTTCCCTCCGACATATATGTTATATATATATATATATATATATATATATATATATATATATATATAGGATATGTGTGTTTCAACACATACGCTCCCAGGAAAATTCCCGCAGGATTCGCGGGATGAAAATGTCACACGATTTAATACATAAAAGCTATCGATCAATGAAAAATAAAATTGAAAACTATAACATAGAAAAACTATATATAATACTTATAGTTTACATTTAGTGAATATTAATAATATAATTATGAATTGATATTTTACTATACAATAATAATATTACATGTATTTTATATGATATTTGATTTCAATACAAAAAACATTTCAAACAACATTTCTTTGTTGTAACATAACTTCATATCCATCCGCAGCCTTCATCATTATGTCCAACTTCACTCTTATTCTTGGAATAGGACCTCTCTCTGGTTCATCAACAACTTTAAATCTTCGCAGAATGCTGGCTAGAGAAGTCTTCACCGACATTAACGCATATTGATAACCTGAAAAGTATAATAATTAAATGTAAATTTTATACAGACTGAGAAATGTTTACCTCAAGGATTGATATTCATGACATTTGTTCCATTACCAAGGCCGTAAAGAATGCACAAACAAACTAAATTAGATATCGGAGTAATAAATTTTACACTATTATTACATAATCTGAGAGCGCCAGCGAATCAAACGGTAATTTCTGCTTTTAATATCTGAAATAAATTTTACACATTATTGTACAGTATACAAGAAAATAATGTACTATTGATTAATATTACTTAATTATAGTAACTTTTACTTGATAGTTAAGCATACTTTATTTGATTTTTTTAAGTATAAAAATTGGTTAAAATATAAACATATATTATATATATATATATTTATATATATATGTTTAACTATGTAGAGTAAAAGCTAAAATAAACTAAGTTATAAAATACAAGCGATTATAGACTGTGTAACAAATCGCTGCCAGATGGCAGATGCCAGACAAAATTTTTAATTTCTATTTTTTTATGATACACCATACAAAAATACATACAACCCTAGATTTTCAACCCTCTGCGATCAACCCCTATTTTTACCGGGCAGGACGACGTCTGCCGGGACAGCTAGTTTATATATATATTTATATATACATGAGCCAATTTTTATTCTATAAATTATTTTACAGTGAAACCTTGATTGATATATTCATTTTGTATTTTACATTTAATTGTTGTATATTACCCAAACAAATTAAATAAATAATCAATAATCATATATTAAAATGAAAGTCAAAATTTATTAACGCTACTAAAACGAGACTTGTGACGCAAGTAAAATTAAAGATGCCTGTGCCTTCTCTGGATCTCTTCAGAAGGAACTGTATTTACATGGCTCCTCTTATTTATAACTCTTTGCCAAATAATATTATAAACGCACCCCCAAGAAAATTCAATGTAGTCTTAAAAAAGTCGCTGATCAAGGAGTATTTCTATACTGTAGATGAATTTCTTAAAAAAGTGCTTGTTGTTATTATCTATACGGAAAAGCTTATGTTTTGTTGATATATTGTATTTAAAGTCTGTTGTGATATTAATTATATATTATATTGATTTCACACGTTTTATATGGTTTTAGATTTTATAGCAACTAGTTGTTGATGTTTAGACGTATGTAAGGCGAGTGACATGTGTGATTTATAACAATATTATGTAGTAATTAAATGAGATTGTAATGAATAAAAAGTTCCGTTAATCGCAATCTATTTACTTATTACAAACAGGATTTTGGGGTGAATTACAATAGTCAATCATGTTTAAATATTTTAAGCCACGTCTCAAGTTAGATATTACAGTAGAATGTTTTTATATTAATTATGTAAAGACTCAATTTAATCAAGATTGTATCTAATAATGTGTTTTGTAAGAAAAACAAAGTGTAGATGTGTGGGCGTAAGATATTATGCAGCTTCGTTTTTTTTAATAAACTGGCTGCTTTGACACCGCTACGTTGGAATAATAATTATGCTAATGCCTAACAGGCCAATAAAACAACGCAAAACAATTTTTACATCTTACAAAAAGTAGCGACCTCCTAGATTTGGTTATTTATATACGAGCGTGCCTACTTATGACGTTATAAGTATTTATAAGTAAATGGAGACAAACAAAGCGTCAGTTATGGTTCAAAACTAATGTAGTGTAAATGCATAATTTTTAAAAATATATATTTTTCGTATTTGTAGAGTGGACACGCGTATCTAATTTATGTTAGATGCAGCGGTCACATTGTCGCCGTGTGACCGCCGGCCGACCGGGTGCAGAGTTTATTTTGGTTACACTTAAAAAACACACGCGTCGGTAGGACGAAAAATTAGATTGACTGGCTCCGCTGTACGTGCCGTGTAAAACTAAAAGTGAATTATTTCGGCCTGTTGTAAAATCGCAACTAAATTATCCAAAACAATTAGTATTTCGATGTCATTACTACAGTAACATAAATTCTTTTTATCCTTCTTATTTATTTAATCTTATTTATCTTCTTATTTATTCTTAGCTATTTGATTTAAATCTTTCAAAAGCAAACGCGTATTGTACTATCTGTACTAACGTGAAATGTTCCGAGGAACTCATTGATCTAGTACCAACGCCACATTTTCACCAATGAACCGCTCGCCATGGGGGGGTGTTCACCTCATTTCCTTGAGCTACCACGCTCAATTACATCAATTCCTATCGTATCTTAAAGGTTGGCAACGTCTTGGTTTCGCCCCTGGTGTGTATTAGAATAGAATAGAAAAAAAGTTAATTGTTCAACAGAATAAACAATTACAAAATTAATAATTTTACGGCAAATAAAAGGCGGCGTCATCGCTTAAAGCGATCTCCTCTTCCAGGTAACCTGACTTAATAGAGAAGACCTTTAACAACTTATCTTCTTCTTCAGCCAATCTCAGTCCACTGCTGGACGTAGGCCTCACTAAGTACGCGCCACATATCCCGGTCTCCTGTCTTCCTCATCCAGCCCCTGCCGGCGATCTTGCGCAGGTGATCACAAACAAAAATCCGGCTTACATAAATCCCCTGATCAGAGTCGGGCAGAAGCGTCTCCAATGCGAGTAAGCCGTTACTGCGATCAGCAACCTGCATGCCAAGCGTGGTGACTATGGCATTTCCCCCAAATATGAAATGTAACAACTTATGTCTAATAACTAAATAATAAAATATTATAAAAGTAAGAACAGCATAATGTGGATAGTAAACAGCAAAGTTTCGAAGAATAAAATATATATAATCTATATAGATTAACAAAATCGAATTTTCTGGTTGTAATGTCAAAATAATAAACTGACGGACTCATAAACTGCATCAAAGTTCAGGATTACTTTGGAAATATTTTTTTAAATAAGTATGCAAACTATTTAGATTATATTATATAAATATGGAGACTGGCTCTTAATCTCAAAAAAAAGGAAAAATAAACTGCAGTAAAACAAATGAATATAGCCGGGAAAAGAAAATTTAATCGTAGTATCAGACTTGCGTGTTATTTATAGCAAAGTTTTAAATTGATTCTCATTGATTTTTTATTCTTTTGTCAATTGAATTATTGTTACCAGCAGAATTGTTGGGTTAGTTTTTTAACTCATCGAGAGTTTTTGAACCATACTTCATACTTCGTCCGAACAAGCGGCTCAAATTGTAGCATTGGTGCGGGAGGGCTTGGATCAACGAACGATTGGTAGAAATTTAAATTTAAACCAGTCTAGTTTCTAGAATATACAGAAGGTTTGTGGAGACAGGTTCTTATAGAAGGAGACGCGGTACAGGCAGGACTCGAAAAACCACCAATCGTGAGGACCGATTTATTATTACAACTTCCCTGCGAAATCGTTTCCTCACGTCTGTTAACATCAAAACAGAGCTTAATAAAGTGCGTGGAGTAAACGTGAGTGCACGAACAATAAGAAGAAGGTTAAAGCGGATACCACCCCTTTTAGACCAGCAAATGGTCCAAAGTTGTCTGTAGCTCACAGACAAGCTCGCGTAAGATTTGCGCGTGATCACCTGAATTGGACAGAAGAGCAATGGATCTCCGTATTGTTCACGGACGAGTGTAGGACATGTTTATATGGTGCAGATGGTCGCAGAAGAGTCTATCGTCGGCGTGGGGAGCGATATGCTCAAAGTTGCATTGAGGAGCGTGTTCCTTTTGGAGGCGGTTCGTGTATGGTCTGGGGTGGCATATCGATGAACGGGCGAACAGAACTTGTGTTCATAGACATGGTCCGTCAAAACGGTAATAGAGGGGGTTTGACTGCACATTGCTACATAACAGAAATCTTAGAAGATCACGTGGTGCCTTACATGGGATTCATAGGCGAAAATTTTACTTTAATGCAGGATAATGCCCGGCCGCACGCTGCTGCACAAGTTCGACAATATTGCGAAGAGGTTGGGATACGTACAATGAATTGGCCAGCACGCAGCCCGGATCTTAATCCCATTGAGCATGTTTGGGACAGTTTAAAAAGACCTGTACATGCGAGAAACCCTTTGCCCACGACAGTGGCAGCACTAATAACAGCACTTTCAGAAGAATGGGACAATATTCCACAAGATATTTTAATAACCCTAATAAAATCTATGCGGAACCGATTAGAATCCGTAATAAGGGCACGTGGAGGTAACACACCTTATTAAAACATAAATAAACCCTTGCATAAAGTTTGTGTCTATTGTTAAAACCAATTTTTAATTAAACCAAATTTCTGTTTTTCTTCAAAAAAAGTCTTAAGGTCCTTTCCAGTACACAAAATTAAACTTAAGGATATAACCCTACGCTGTTTTAAAGTTCACGAACCAATCTAGAGCAAATTTCTCAGGTTTAACAAGGGTGGGTGTTTTCCTTGAAGACGTCAGCATAACATGGAAGGACGACCGTTCTCATTTGGAGACTCTTTATGAAGTATTTAATAGACTACAAAAATTACGGATTAAAAATAAAGAAAAATAAGTGTTGCTTTTTTGCGGATTCTGTGACATATCTTGGTTTCGTAATTGATAAACAGGGGGTTCATACGTGTTCGAGTAAAATTAATGCAATTAAAAAAGTCACAGTGCCATCTAATGTTTCTGAATTACGATCATTTTTAGGTTTAGTAATGTATTATGCCAAATTTGTGCCAAACATAAGTACAATTTTAGCACCGTTATATAGATTACTACAGAAGGATGTGAAATATGAATGGGGTCACCTGTGCGATGTTGCATTTAACCGTATAAAAGACTTGTTAATTTCTAGTGAGATGTTGGCACACTATTCTCCTGAATTGCCTCTGATTTTAACAACAGACGCTAGTAGCGTAGGGGTAGGAGCCGTAATATTGCACGTTACGTCTGAGGGTGAGCGACCCATAGCATATGCGTCACGGGTCCTTAACTCGGCAGAAAAGTCGTATTCACAAATAGAGAAAGAAGCTTTATCCATAATATATGGTGTTAAGAAATTTCACCAATATCATTACGGCCGAAAATTTACATTGCGTACAGATCACAAACCACTTGTGACTATTTTTGGGGACAAATCCGGTATACCAGTAATGGCAGCGAGTAGAATGCAACGCTGGGTGGTTATACTAGCAGGATATGATTACAAGATAGAATATGTTTGTAGCAATAAAAATGCAGAAGATGCTTTATCACGCTTACCTGTAGATGTTAAAAAAAGGCAGATAAAAGAAGTCACATATATTAATTTTATTCAAATGTTTTTGCCTATAACAAGAGAAACGGTAGTTAAGCATCAACAAAAAGAAGTGTTACTACAAAAAGTGATCTGGTATATACAAAATGGTTGGCCAGCAAAATGTAATAACGAAAATTTAAAACCTTATTTTATCCGCCGCGAGTTGATGAGTTATTTTTAGATTTCGGGTGTATTATGTGGGTTTATAGGATAGTGATACCAGAGTCTTTAGTAGAATATATATTAAAAGAACTTCATGCTGGTCATTTGGGAATTGTAAAAATGAAAAGTATGGCTCGTAGCTTAGTTTGGTGGCCAGGAATTGACACTGCAATCGAACATGCATGCGCCAAGTGTACTACTTGTGCAGTGGAAAATTCAGAGCCGGCACGCGCGAAACCCCAGCCTTGGCCTTATATCCCAGAACCGTGGTCTAGACTACACGTCGATTTTTTAGGTCTCTTTCACGGAAAAACCTTTTTGATTATAATAGATGCAACTTCGAAATGGTTAGAAATATTTCAAATGCATAGTACCACTGCAACTGCTGTAATAAAAGTGTTGAGAGAAATATTCGCACGCTTTGGGTTACCCAGAGAGGTAGTCTCAGACAACGGACCTCCATTTTCTAGTAAAGAATATGCAGACTTCATGATAAATAATGGTATTAAGCTATCATTTTCTCCTATCTATCACCCTGCATCGAACGGTGCGGCCGAAGGGGCGGTTAAACTTTGTAAGCGTGCTTTAAACAAATCACTGCGAGAGGAGTGTGATTAAACGCGGCTTTACAAACATACTTGATGGCGTATAGAAATGTTGAACACAGCACAACCGGTGTTTCCCCAGCAATGTTATTGCAGCATAGAAATTTAAGATTCCGACTTGATTTATTGCGAGGAACAAGATCAATTCAGGATAAAGTGCAAATAGCACAAAATAAGCAGTCAGGTTATGCAGGTGGCAGGACTAGGGATTTTAAAAAAGGAGAAGAGGTCTGGGTACGTAATTAAAAGGCATGTAGATCAAATTAAGAAAAGATGGCTGTACTTAAATCTACAGTCAGACAAGGCACCAGGTAATATCACTTCCCCAACGAGGCAACTACCAGAGACTGGAGTATCAATAGATCCAGATTTGCCTAATGAAAACATACCGGTTTCTGGGGCTGTAGACAGTGGGCAAGGCTTGCCTGTTTCACCACCACAACCTCCCAAGCGGATTCGAAAGCCCGTTACGCGATTCGGCATTGATATTGATTAACTCTTAATTTTAAGTACTCATATATTTGTAAATATTTATTTTTTTGTTATTAAAAAAAAAGTTGTTAATTAAGGGTGAGGGTGTAATGTATGTGTCATTTTTTATACCACATCATATAAGGTAGATACAAATATCGTTAGTCCGGTAATAAATACGTGTGCGAACAGTCTGTTTTATTTATCCGTGAATCTTATTAAATATCAGTACTTATATAGTAAGCTTAGCGCCTAGATATTTATCATTTTCTACCATCTACGATCAAAGAATTTCAAAGGCAAACAGGCTGCACAGCGAAGGACTTTGAGTAAACTTTTGATATATGTGCAAGTGCCTGTAATAGGAGGTTATCAGAGGAGCGCAAATCGAAAGTGTGTGATGTGTGAAGGACGTTGAAACATTCCTTAAGGTAAGCAGGAGTGTAGGGTATCAGCAGGCATTTTCATAGTCAAGGATGTAATCATCTACCTATAAGCAGCAGCAACCACTTTCCATTACGTGAGTCGTCTCGCAGTTTGCCAGTTTCGCAACAAAAATCTATCTAAATCTATAATATTATAAAAAGCTATTTAAAGAAACAACGAGAATAGACTATAGTTTATATAGTAGATGAAGAACACAATGCAATTATTTTAGATTTCTTGTCTCTTTGTTCAGGATTCATGTAAAAAGTATTAGTCCGACTTCACACCGCACCGCAACCGCATGGTTTTAGCTGATGGATAGCAAATTCTTAGACTTAAAATCTGTACTCATTTTTACCCTGGAAATCCCTCCAAAACTTTTCTGGTGCACAAAAATTCTGACACATTTTTCACTTAAAGGATAGTTTACTTTCTTTATTTAAATGCTGCGGTTATTTATACGCTGGAAATCCCGCGGGAATTCGAAGTCAAGCGCGGTCGAAATCGCAGATATATCCTAGTAAACAATAACTCTATAGTATTAGATTTTAATACAGATTGTAGGTAAAACGTGTTAAACATTATGATGGTATATTAGACAACGTTTTAGTACAAAAGTTTTGCCGTTATCTTTTTTATTATATTCTGTTAGAATTCCATTTATAGATTATGTATGGTATACAATATATTTTATATTGGATATTTCAGTATTAAATAAAAAAAAATCTATATCAATGGCCCAATTATTCATAAACTTACCTATGCAATTCCTGGGACCACTACTAAACGGCATGTAGCTACATGGATGTTTTAAATTGTAGCGTTCAGGTAAAAACCGATCTGGATTGAAATGTTCAGCATCGGGACCCCAGTACTTAGGGTCCCTGTGTACTCCCCATATCGATACTGCGATCCCAGACCCAGCTGGTAATATATGGCCTGATGCTGGAAAAATAATTTAAGACATGTATTGCCTGCGTCCGCATCTGCCTCATTCTGTCACATCTATAATCTGATGCCATACACTGATACGCCTTTCGTCCTCTGTTTTCATCTTATTAGCCCGAAAGAGTCATTAAATTTAACATAAAAGTAGAAAGATTATTTTAAATTACTTATGTTCAAATAATTTTCCATTTAATCTCTTACGGTCATATTCATATTGAGTTAGAGTCAGTTTTTAGGCTTTCTTTCTTTTTACGAATCTTAAAGAAGGCTATAAACCTTGGTCTAACTCAATATGAATAGGATCATTGATAATTATGTTTAAAACATACTTACGCAATTTAATATCTTCCAGAACTTTTCTTATAATAAAAGGTACAGGTGGATATAACCTAAGCGACTCCTTTACAACTCTTTCTAAATATTTTAATTTTATTAAGTCCTCTTTTAGCAGGGGTCGCTCCATGTCGCCAAATACTTCACGCAACCTGAAACATTTAAATCATTACCACAGAACATAATAACTGATGCTACTATAGCTATAGTTTTAGTTGTTGTTCTGAAAACTTTTCACTCAACACTACTTTTCTCTCATAAGATTTCTATTTTTTTATATATTTTTTCCTTGTCATAACCAACTCAAACCAATTTTCACTGTCAAAATTCTGTTGGAGTAATAGATTTAGAAGAAGCCTTAAAGGGAGATCGGGGACAAAATCATCAGTTTTTACTTTTAAGTTGATTTCTAAATAACCATAGTCTTTTTGGTAAAATAAATAGAATTGTATGATACCTTTATTCGACAAAATAACATTATTAGTTTATTTGGTGTATCTTACGTTTCTTAAAATTTCAATATTGCAAAAAAAGTAGCGAACGTTACTTTCGCCCAGACCGTAAGGACAAAAGTAACACGGTGCAACTCGACAGTGACGCTGGTAGGTTATACGTAATATTATATGTATAATGAGTAAGTAAAGGAAAGACGAAATTAAATGAAGAACTAGATTACACTATAATAAAAGCAAAAATTTAAAGAAATTTTAAACATTTATCTCGCAAATAAATTGTCTTATTGTTGTAAATAACTATTTAACCACTCTTAAGCAATAACCAGGTCAACTTTAATGAGATTATGCATTTAAGGTTTTGTGCGAATCTCTATAGGGTGACATGTCAAATCCTATAGGTTTGACAGACTAATTTTATTTGTCATTTTATACGTTTTTGCCTGTCCAACGTTTTATTATTTCATGTATCACTTTAAACTATTTATTCTGCATACTAATAATTAATAGCACGTTATAGACAGTATCACGAACTAAAAAGCCAAATAGGTACATTCATATCATCATTTTTTTAATTTTTTTTATTCCATTTAACCGCAGACTCATAATATCCGCATGGTAACATATCATCATATTACCAGTAATAAATTAAATGGATAATCATTAAACTTCTTGCCTTTTGTGCTTAAAATTTCGTAGCCTTAGCAATATAATCTAGGAATATATAACACGGACGCTGTGATTAGATGCAATCATGGATAGGACACACGATAGCATCCAATATTTTAGACTTTTGTTGACCCACTGTTCCTTTTGTCCCTGGTCTCCCTATACTTAATATTGCATATTTTAGTATGGGGACCTGACTTTCTAATGTTTACATTTTCTTTAAATTAGCAGCTACATGTAAGACCAGCATAAATCAATAGCTTGCATCAATACTTATGATGAAAGAGTGTACAAAATATTTTTTAGCATCACGTTTTTAACCTATGACCTATAAAGTCATTCTGGTGGCCTTAGTAATTAATTTACTACTTTGACAGATTATACTCGTGCACCGAAATGTAGTAAGTTAATATTTTATTTATTGATACGCAGGAGTACATTTCGTACCATACTGAGTCCCTCTCGGCCCACGGGGCGGACCGCGGCGATAAGCGCTACTCCGCTAAACCTAAACCTGCGTCCCATACCCGGTGCTTGTGTGGAAGAACTTGAGATGACGAGCGAAGCTACACCCATTATCACCCCGGGATGCAGAGTGACCCACATATATATAAATACAATACTCACTCTTGATAAACCTTTTCTTGCACTTCGGGATATTTACCCAATAGTTTCAGCGTAAAGCCAATGGCACAAGCCGAGGTATCGGTTCCTGCCACTGTGAGGGTTAAGACTTCCTCGCGCAATTCCACATTCGTATATCCCTTTTCTCTTCCAGAAAGGGATATGAGTAGATCGAGGAAAGACTTCCTTTTATATATACCTAAATCTGAAATCGTATCGAAATATTATTATGTATAGATTCATGGTCTCCGGTGGAAATCACTACTTTTATCTACACCCATGGTAATGACAAAGAATAGTATATTGTTCTACGGGGATAGAACCCCGGTTGATAGCAATGAGTGCATCAATCATTTGGGGCCCGAATAACCCTATTTTCCGATTGATACACAGAGCTTTTATAGCACAGCTACGAGGAAAATAATAAACAAAATACTGTTTATGTTGGTTTGAGTCCAATTCAGGCGTGGATTAATTTCTTGTGTAATATTTCTTGTTTTTTTACATAGCAATTAAAAGCGCTCAATCCTTATGTAGGGCGAAATGTCTCATATTTTTTCCAAAGCCGATGGCCTGGCCATACCACTCCTGGTCTAGACCAGGAATGGCATACTCTAGAGTTACATACTCCCCATAAAAACCTTGAGTTGTGTTCCGGCGTTAATGACCAGATTCCAGTCTCCCTTAAGAGAGCAGCATCGCAGTTGTAGCACCTTTGGTGTTACAAATATCCATAGGCGATGGTAACCGCTTTGTCTCAAGTGTTCTGACTGCCCATCTGCTGAACTTCTGCAATCTATAAAAAGGCATATTGACTCACGGCCGCGCACGGTAACCCTGGTTGTAAAATTTCGAACTTAGTCTGAGGTAGCCTGGAGAGACTGCTCGCAATGCAATCAGTAGACGCTAAGTGAATAAAAACAACATGTTTGCCGTGTATACGGAAACTTTCGTTGCGTGTGGATTGCCAAATACTTAATTTATTGATATTTGGCTCACAGAGAACTGAGCCCGGTGCTTCTGAGGTACATATAAGTATAAGACAACCCAAAACCTCAACAATGGAGACAGACTTAATTTATTATATTAATTTAAGTATTTCTAAACTTACCAAACTCGTTGTCTACTTCCGGTTTATTGCTTTTTCAGTTATTAATTCCTCTCTTTTCTTTTTTATTACCTATGGCAATAAAACATTAAAAGCAATATCATCTTATAAGTGAGCATAGAGAACTTTGTCTTGTAAATAACGTACAATAGTGGCCTGTTCCTTAATACTTGTATTTGCACAATATCCATGTGAAGATTTCATCACTATAATTTTCTTCCGCGTCATACGAAGTTATTATGAAAATATCGTCATGTTACACGGGGTCTTTAAAACAGTTTTTTTTTAAAGATTTTTATTTACACGATGAAAATACAAAATGAATTTAATTAGAACTTAGAACAAAAATATGAGAAATAGCGATCCGGCAATAATGCGCGGCGGCAGAATGGAGACTGGAGACTGACTGGGCGAAGAAACGGGAGGTGTATTAATAAACTATTGGATGCTGATACAGCAGAACGGAAAGCAAAGGTAAGCAGGTCTGGAGGAAAGGGACCTAGGTATAACAGTCAGCGTGAGAGCAGGACTTTGTAAACAAAATTTTGGTGATATCATTTTGTCGTCATTGTTTACAATATTACTGTTATACTACATATAATACAATACGTAACATTTTTGATGAAAAATAATAAAAAAATGTGTACTGGGACACATATTAGAAGTGAAACTTCAACGGACAAGTGGAAAAACAAATCGCAACGGACAAGTGGTAAATCTATTGGCACATTTCGATTTTTCGCAGGTTTACTGCAAATTATTATTTGGTTAGGTTAGGTACATTTTAATTAATGCATTTTTTATGTAAACATATTTTATTTTATCAAACATAAAACTGAATTCTATCTGGAACCAATAAAACATCCATAGTCTACTCTAAAATTATACACATACAACGGAACATTAACAAATGCGCATCTTTCGTCATCAATCTTCATTCGAACCTCAAATTATGTTAACAGAAATATTTCCAAAAAAATAATTTAAAAATATTTCGTTTGCTCAGGTTTGATGAAGAGGCTCGGAAACGACTGAACCGATTTGAAAAATTCTTTCACTGTTGGCAAGCTACGCTATTACCGGGTGGTATAGGCTATATTATATTTACAAAAAAAATTAGGGATTCTTACTAAAACTTCAATAATGATACCCAAGGTGTTTTTTTTCTTAAATTGCTTGCGCTGCGAAAACTATTGATGATAGAATAAAATAATGTACTACGACTTTGTAGAACACATCGTTATTTACAAAAAGTATCTCGATAGCATATGTCTAACTATTATAGTTATGCCACAATAAGAGTTCTTTTATTTTAAAAATTAATTAAAATGCCGTCGCTAGAAAAGGCTCTTTATTTGTATTTTGGTATTAATACTTATCAAAATAAATTACTTCATATTCAAGACTGCTTCAATACTTTATATAACTTTTTGTATTATTCAATTCGGACATTAGTCCATTGAAATTTTATACGAGTTTTGCATTTCTTAGAGGACGCAATTTTATTTTTGGAACATGTGTGGGGGTCAATAGAAGCTTAACCTCAAGTTTGTGGGGTCGCCACCCTTGTCCCCGGGCCGCCATCTTGGAAAAACGAGTTTTTTCGCGATATCTCGGAAACTATGCATCTTACAAAAAAATTGTTAAGTCATAATTTGTAGAAAATTGTTTTGCCTACAAATATGTTTATATAACTTTTTACCCTAAATTAAAAGTTAAAGAAGTTATAAGCAAAAAAGTGAGAAATTGTTTATTAATTCCTAACTCTTTTCTTTACCATAGAACTTACCAAATTTAACTTATCGAATGTTAAGCTGGTAGAAAAGGTCCCGCGTTTTCCCCGCCACCTATGAGGTAGAGTCCGTAGGCGCGGGTAGCGGGCTAGTATAATATAATTTAAAACATTCTTTGGTTTAATCCATATATGCCCCGAAGAACGAAAACGACTCAATATCTAACTTTAGATATAGTTGACTAAGACATTATAACAACATTAACGTATCTGTATATCCGTCTGTATAACCTTCTAAATCATATAATTATTAAAACATCGTTATGTAGAAATCAAAGCCATATAATATTTAATAATTACTCAATGGATTGTTTCAAACCATTATTTTTTCCATGGTTCAAACAAATTTACGTTGAAAATATTTTTAAATATAATGCTTCCACCTCATAATTACAAGAAGAGCGGGACACACTTTTACTATTTTGGATATGCATTTCTTGCCACCGACTCTGGTTTAAATGTAGTCGAGAGGCTGGTGGAGAGTACCTTGCAAATATTTAATTAAAAATATTTACTTATAGAACATTTTTTTTTTCTTACTTTCCGAGTGTCCCACGTACAAAGAAAGTTTTTGACTCTGTAATCCTAAAAATACTGAATACTGAAAAGACCTCGTAACATATATAGCATTAGTAGTTGTTTTTAAGTAAGAGCTCCAACGGCCCATTTATCTCTCTCTCTATGTCTTTCTATGTATCCTTTCCTTCCTTACCCGTATCTTCTATCCCATTCCAAAGTCTGGTAACGCGCTGTCTTCGTCCTTGGCGTTTCATAGGTGTAGAGGAGATAGTAATCACTTTCCATTAGGTGGCCTATGTGTCTTTTTACCAGCTTCGAAATTTAAAATATGTAAAAGTCTCAAGTCCCCAAGTAAAAAGGCAATAAGCCTGGAAATCTATTTATTCGATCCTTAAAATAATTTTAAGATCTTGGAGCCTCTACAAAGACACAGAACAACTATACTTACTGTATCTGTAAAGTCATGCATTGCCCGCATACATTTCTCATGCTCCTTAGATTGTGGAAACAGTCTGAATATCCAGTCGGGCTGAAGCCACAAATGAAAGATCCTCTGACATATCAAATTTAAGATGCGGTTCATTGACATTAAAAACGGAGAGTTTGGGTTCCCTTGAGCGTTTATTGTCACTCCCGTCGCCGATTCTGGTAAAATGTTAATCATCAGTGAATCATAAAGATTTCTACGAATACATAGCCGATTTAAATGCATGCAAATACTAACCCGAAACAGAATCGAGTGTATACGAGCTTATGTAGGGCCAAATGCTCAGTTTTTGCTCTCCAGCGATTTGTAACAATTTTTGCGCCAGCCTCTCACTTTGTTCTGAGAATACTTCCACAAAGTTCTCAACGATTTTCGGACTAAAAGCTGGTACCAATACTTTACGTCGCTTCCTCCATATTGACACTTTATATGAAATAATAAACAAACAATTTAACAGATACGCATTGAAAAGGCGTTCTGTCCATTTGATATTCAATCGAAATCTTGCCGGTAGGCAGCTTCACCACACCAGAATTTGGATGGCTATGTATATTTTTACAATCACTAAGAACTGAGGTGAAGGCTTTCTGTACATCGACATTATTGGGTTCTATATTACAAGGATATATATATACATATAATATCTTCTATCCAATAAATTCGGTAGAAACTGTATTAATTGTAGAAGTTCAGGTACCTTGGAGTACAGATGAATTAATCCGAGAGTATCAACAACGACGCTTTGGTAGAAATCCTTTAAACGAAATAGCTCAGTGGCAACTCTTCCATTGCAGAATACTACCCAAACGTAGAGCACAGGTATAGCATTACCTCCTATGACCAATCATCCTCTAGACCTACTTATGAAGTGGATACCACCAGAGATAAACAAGAGGGTGAATATCGACGGTTAAAAGGTAATAGGGTATAAGCGACAAAAACTAAATTGTTCAGGAGAGCAGTCTAAAGTTTAAAATTTCAGAAAAATGGAGATTACTTTTTCATTTCTTGTCATATCGTGAAAATGGAAACAGCTCTAGAATTTAAAAAAATCAAAGCATTAAATGGTAGTTTTATTTATTTGATTCCGCGTTGTTTTATGTGGTTTAATGTCGCTTAAATCAATTGATCTTATTTTCTTTATGGAATAATTGGGCATAAGTTACATCTACATAGAAAAAAAACGAAGGGTAGAGTAGACTTAGCTACATTTGACATCCTTATATCAAGAGGTAATAGGGCATAAGTCACATTACTGCAGAATAACATAAAAGGGTAAAAAGCAGAAGTGGTAATTGACATTATTATACCAAAAGGTAATGGAGCATAAGAAACAGTGTTTAGCAAAAAAAATAGTAGGATGTTAGTCATTAGTAACACTGTGAGTTGAAAAAAAAGGTAATGAGGTACTTCCGCACTTCAAAATTTCTATACCAAGAGGATAACAGGAAAATCCAACATAGGGCATTATATGAGCAAATAGTAATGTGGGTCAAGCGTCACGTCTTAAAAATAATAGGATCACAACTAACACGATTCTCCTTTAAAATAAGACTTTAGTAACTGCATACATCCAAAAGGTGTTATTCATCATCAGTACCTAGTATATATTTTTTTTAATTATCTAATCTACGGACTCTAGTTCCGTACCCTTTTTACAACTTAATCATTGTTAGAGTTTTTTGAATTTATACACGCTTATTGTTTATGTGTTATTATGTATGACATTAATTTTATGATTTTTTTGTTGTGTTGTGTACCTTAAGAATAACTCATATAATATATTTTTTCTAATTTTAATACTTAACTTATACTATATATACTATGTAGAGTGTATCTGTTACATGCTGGTGTTGTGAGAAAGTGCAGTGTGTGGCTTATGTCTATACCTATATTTATTATCTTAACTAGTACCATGTGTGCTGTTTTTTCTTTCTGTGCCTAGGTTATTAATTTTTAGGCTCTTTGTGTGTCTTGGTTTGTTTGTGAATTGTGCGTGTAATGCAATGCAGTGGTATTGCGCATTGGTGTGAGTAAGTGTATAAGTTTTATTGTTTTTTATTCTGTGTTTGTGACTTTGTGTGGTGTTATAATTTATTATTTAATTGTAGTGACATGAAACATTTTTAGTTGGTATTAGTGATGATAGATCGTTTAGAAGGGGCATTATTGACCCTCCATTTGTGACGTTGGACCACCGTATTGTCTCCCATGCGTATCGCCATTTTTAAATTTTAATCCCTGTTCTCATCGGCTGTGACTTTCTCCGCTTTGAGGACGAAGGTGGCGGTAGCGTCCTCTTCGCACACGGCTGTGTAGTAAATACATTTACCAGTGTGACGCGAAATTGCCACGACCGCATGAGGGATGCTCTTGTACAGGTCTATCTTGTTGGAATTGGATCTCACGATCACCACTGTCTCGAAGGTAAGACCCTGAGCCTCGTGTATCGTTTGAACGGATGACCCTTCGCGTTTGCCACAACCTAGTTTTATTAGGCTCTCTTTCTATGACTGCGTGTGAGTTAGATAAAGAGTATTGGCAAGTTCTATGGGTATGCGCCCTCGCGAATACCGTTTGAGTTCCAGGGAACGAGCTTGATTTTTGAACGAGTTGCTTGAGTAAACATCACTCATGGCATATGCTACGTCTAGTGGATTTCGGTGTGTACAGAGCAGTTCTCGGGTGATTTTCGCCGAGGGTGTAGGGCGGTGATATAGCATGGGGAACAAGTCGTTCCTGTCTTTGAAGGGCATTTGGTTTATATCGCCCATGAGAGTGAGGTAGTCCGCTCCTGCTAGGCGCGATGCCATGACTATAGAACCAAAGTGGCTCATGAGTGCTTCATCGACTATGAGGCGTTTGGGTCTAAAGTTGGAAGTTAGACCGTTGACTATGAACGACGCCATAGTCCGCAATCTAGCCTTCGCATCGTCGCCTAGGATGGTCTGGAGCTTTTCCCGGATTTCTTCTGCGGATTTTTTTGTGGCTGTGATGACCATGTCTTCATCTTTCTTGAAGGCACGGAGCATCGCTGTTGTTTTTCCGCAGCCGGGGACGCCGTTGATCCATGTGATCTCCGGGACGGTCCACTTGTCGAAGGGTTCGCCGCCGGCAGAGATCTCGGTCAAGGTTTCGGCCTTTGCCAAGACCCTGTCGTCCAGCATAATCCTTGTGGACTTCATCACCACGACCACATGATCATCAGGGGAGTGTTGAAACAGGGTTTCTCACTCCCTCTCTCTGTTTTGTCTTCATCCAGGGTCACTAAGCCGCCTGTCCCATGTAGGCTGCCATGTACTCTCCCGCCATGTCTCTTGCAAGTACAGTGGACGTGGCAGCCGTGTACGTCAACGTACACGCTGCCTCCGCGGCCTCGAGTCTGTTCTTTAG
This sequence comes from Dendrolimus punctatus, assembly GCA_012273795.1. Taxonomy (NCBI): domain Eukaryota; kingdom Metazoa; phylum Arthropoda; class Insecta; order Lepidoptera; family Lasiocampidae; genus Dendrolimus; species Dendrolimus punctatus. The sequence goes on along the minus strand of CM022534.1, from coordinate 14,830,636 downwards.
CAGTCTGTCGATTCCCAGTTTATAGGTATCCAGGATGGTTTGGTCTATCTTCTTGTTGAGAGTAATGTTTGCTCTACAGGCTGCTAGAAACTCGAGGAAGGCATTGGCCCAGTGGTCTCTTGGTTCCTTAGGACAGAGGAGGTTAGGAGGTTCGACCACCCCCATGTCGGCTTTTAGCCTTACCTCAGGTGGCTCCCTGATGGACGGTGTTATTTGGGTTTGAGTGTTTTGGAGGATTTTGGATAAGAGGGGTTTTGCGCATCAGCGGTGCTTTGCTCGCTGATGTTGATGGATATGACAGTGCTAACCTTGTGGCCAGCTCTGTAAATGCCAAAAACGTTATGTTGGAGATGGGATTGAGGGCCTTTAGTTTAGCCTGTTGCCACCCTTCTTCTAGGTCCCTTTGGAGTCGTTCAGACCCGCTCAGGCCGTCCTCAGTAGGTAGTGGCCGGCCTCTATGGTCGATGGGATTTGATTACGTTGGAGCCAGGTTGGTAGGATACAAGGTAACTGAGGTTTTCACCTCTGCCCTCGTATACTACCATTTCGTGATACTCGATAGCCAAAACGGCGCCCCAGTAATCACTTAGACTGCCCCTTTCGTAGCCGACTGCCATGGAGTCTAAACTTATTCTCCTGGGAGTGTATAAGGTACCCGTGCTGGTTTCGCTCAAAGCGACGAGCACCTTACTGGCATTTTGAAATTGGCTGATGTTGTCGCCTCTGTCGAATAGTAAGATCTGCTTGTCGCGTTCTCTCACTATTCGACATTCTATGCCAGCTACCTTTGCGATCGCCAGTGAATCGTAGTCACGGCGTCGCATGATGTTTCTAGAGTTGCTCCCTTTTAAGAGTTTGCCAGACCGGGTGAGATGATGATGTTCTTGTGACCTCTGGCTTCACAGAAAGCCAGCCCAAGTTTTTCCCTGTTTGAGTCCATAAAGAAGACTACCCCTCTCAGATTTATTCCCGGTGTCCCTAGCTCACCGTGATAGAGCAGGCTTATACTGCGTATCATGGTGGGGGTTTTGTATGGGATTAGCTGTTGTGGCTGTCTGAGATCAGGTTGTGTTGTTGTTTTTTGGGTAATATTTGTGTTAGTTTTTTTGTTTAGGGTGTTGTTTCGTGAGAAAACTACTCCCATTATGTAGTCAGCAAAGGCCAAAAAGTGTGGTCTAGCCTCAGTGTTAGCTAGGATAGTGTGTAGTTTAACCTAGGCCAATTTTTCGCCAATTTGGATTTCACAGTCCATTCTCTTTGCCGAGAAACGTGGGCGCTCTAGGAGGAGATGCCACACCGACTCTACGATGTCAGGATCGCACTCACATCCGGGACTGTTTTTCAACTTGAACCGGTGTAGATACTCTCCTCTTGCTCCATGTCCTGTCAAAATTTACTTTTGTAGGGGTGTCAACTTTTCCTTTCTGACCATGACGTACGCTTCTTCCACGTTGGGTAGGAAGGTTTTTGTGACTGTCCCGGTGCTTGAGGAGTCGTCCTGCCATATGCGGACTGACTCCTCCCGGATCTTGCGTTTGACAAAGGACATTGGTAGCTTGTCGTAGTCGGGAGCTGCTCGATCCTGTTACACCGGTAGCTTAGTCAGTTCGTCGGCTCGCTCATTTCCGGCTGTACCTATATGAGCTCTAATTCAGAACAGTACCTAGTATATTATATATAGCAACAATAATAAAGTATCTAGGTATTAAGTAAGTAGGTACCATTATTATAAAAATACTATAAAAGGTACTTCTAAAATACGATATTACAGATTTTCAAAACTCAGTACCACAAAGTGATACCAAATTGGCGTAAACGGCAATTAATGCATGATCATTGTAAAGTAATATGGTGTAAGTGACAGAGTTGTATTAAAATAATAAATAGTAGTAGAGTATAACCGACATTTCAATATCAAATTACATTTAAGAAATTGTATATAAACGACAGCTGTATAACTTAAAAATGGTAGTAAGGTATAAGCGACATTGCAATATCAAATTAGATTTCAGTAATTGTGTATAAATGACAACAGTATGGTAAACTTGTAAATGGTAGTAGAGTATAACCGACCCTTAATGTCTTTGACGACAATGGTAAAGAGGCATTAGTTCCAGCTTTCAAAATAGGTACTAATGGTAAACAGTAGTATACGCCTGGAGCCTTTATGACAGTAAAAAGTAAAAATGTATTACCGACTATAACCCAAAAGTGATGCCATTTTTACAGAGGTACAAGCGCCTTTAGAGTAAAAAAGGCCCAAAATTCGGTCGGTTAAGTGAAATGACACTTCAAAAACGCTGTTTTACCTAAAACTTTACTATCTCTTGTTACTAAGTTCACTACAATAACAAAGAAACTAAGTCCATATAGTACACAACTGCGCAACGAAACATAAAGGCGAGTCGCAGCCAACCTGATTTGAAATAATACAACGAAGGACATGTTGTGTATGACAACGTAGTTCTTTGTTAGTAAAAAACCCGATTGTAACGCCATCTTTTTAGCTAATCCGTATATTCTATAGAAAAAACATCATTGGGATAAAAAGTATCCTAAGTATTGGCTTCGAGATGTAAACAATCGATCTGTCGAGAATCGTTCATACAGCTTCAGTATTTTTCAAAAGAGATGCGATCGCCATGCCATGTTTTTTTGCTATTGTCTATCCCCCAGAATCCACGCCAATTATAGGGATAAAAAGTATCCTAAGTTACACCTCTGAATATGATCTAGCTCTGTGTCGAGTTTTATTTAAATTCTTTCAGTAGTTTTCACGTGATGGTCTAAGACGCATCACGTGAATACGTGAACTATAGAGCATCACGTGTCTTTTAAGACAGACAGACAAAAATTCAACAAATTGCATTTTCGGAATCTCCTGATCCGAATTATCCCCCTAATTTTCTTCACATTTTAGTCTCATTGTACAAATTCGAATCATTTACAGATAAATAGTTAGTAGATATAAATAGATTACTACAAAATATATTATATTATGATTAGTATAGGATTAATAAAAGTAGAATGTTCTATAATAGACTAGTAAACAAGTGCCTTTTGGACCAACTTTTTTCAGCAGTCTCCGAAAATTATAAATGAGGTGTCATTCGATTTGAAATGGCATCTAGATGATTTTTGAAAAAAATGAAGTTCCGCTTGCAAAAATTGTAAAAGTTATTAACAATTAACTAAAAAAGGGGGTTTAGTTTTTTGCAAATATCTCAAAAAGTAATAAAGATTTTTCAAATTTGAAAAAATATTCGAAAAGAGGAGGAAATTTGCTAAAAAAAAGTCGCGACTATCGAAACTGTGAGATCAATATTTATAATTTTCCCAGAGGGATGGAAATACGGCCGAAAACGGGTACTCTGGCTTACGCAAGCCACACCCACATTAGCCCTTTAATGAATAAATATTATTTAAACATACTAAATATGAAAATGAAAAATTGAAAAAAATCAGGCACTAACTGAATAGATGAATGAACAATCTGCTTGAAATTTTTTTATAACAATTTTTCATTTAGTTATTCAATAGTTAATTAATAATTTTTTTGCGTGAACATGAACATTGCAAGTGTGATAATTGTTAAACTATAAGTTTAAGATTTTTTCCTTTCTTGGAGCAATTTTTGAAAGGCTTTAGAATAGAACCCCGTTGGAAAAATTAGGAAATGTTTATTTTTCATTTTTTTATTAATAATTTTCCTTGTTACAAAATTAAAAGTTTAAAACAACGTATTTATATGAACCTACATATAAATACGAAAGTCAGCGCTTTGATGAACTTATCACGGGTTTTATCTTTAGCTTCATATGACCTACTTAAAATTAATAACGTAAATATTAGTAATTACCTGGAGCAAATATGGCGCCATTCCCTATAACTTTTCTAATAAATCTATGCAAGTCATCCTTCTCCATGCATGTTTTTAAAATGATCTCTAAATCCACGGGATCAGTTACCACTGCCAAAAAGAAATGAAATAAAAATTAAATAATATATAGGATTTGAGATTAACACTGCTGTTTTAGAATAACGCTTAATGTTGAGACAAAGCACAGAACTGAAAAGACAATATTCAACGACATTGATTTCATTTCATTTTTATATGGATTTCTTTGGTTGTTTAATCGAAATCGAAAAATGGAAATGAAGTGTATAATATCATCTTAACCAGCTCGCGTCTCTGCATTACTTCTTTACTGATTTCACCCTCAAGGTTGCCGTTGTATGATAAATACCGTGTAAACCGTATTTTTTTAATAATACCTACTTGATTGTACCAAACCTACTATAAAAGAATTTTTAACTTCGAGGCGATACAAAGCTCGGCTATAATTTTATCAATTCCTTATTCAGATATTTGTTCGAATCTAATTACTTACTAGAATATGAGTTTCTAAAATAAAGTTACTTACAAAAATAAAGGATATGTCCGAGCCATGCTTTAATAATTCCATTATTTTCTATAGCTGCATAACTGAAATCTTGCAGCGATTTCATGATCTCTAAAAAATGGATTAATTAATTAATATTTACATATCAAGTCCTGAAAGAAAAGCGCGTGCTAGCTTGGTAGCTAACATAATCGTGTCTCATTCCAATGATATGAGATCGAAGCCTGGGTGGATCCTGGGTGGGGTACAGGGACAGTTTTCCTGACCTAATATTCATATTGTTAACGCGATAATTGTAACAATACAATTATCGGTATATAACAGGTTTCTTGATAGAACCTTTGCATTAAGATTACCGATATGTCAAGCCTAGCAATTTGCCGTGGACAAGCGTAGCGAGTAGAGCATCCACGCCCTTGGAAAGAGTGACTTCCAGCATTGGGGCTTATATGAGCTGCTATTATTATATTTCTGTATTATTTAAAAATAAATTCGGGCAAGCACGTGAACGTGAAGAGTTTAGTATAGATAAGTAACGTCTGTTTTCGTCACATAGCTAAGAAACCAGAAAAAAAACATTAAGAAACTATATGGTTCAAACCAGTTTTTGTTGAAAATACCTTTTAAGCTTTACAACACTATTTTTTAGAATTCTATTCAAAAAGATTCAAAAGAGGGAAGGAAGTATTATTCCCATTGTGAGGGAAGTAATATCTCGCCACATACTGACTTCGTGAACAAGTAGCCAAGTAACATCATATGTTTTTATTTCAAGATCTAAGTGACTTATGATTAAAATGACTGTGATATAATATGGATATGGACGGACGCAGTGACATAAAGATGAGGAATCTGTATTTGTCAACAAGTTTACGAAACCTTAAAATATATAATAATTAAAAAAACAATTACAAAATAATGTTCTTCTTGTAACCCCCATCATTTGAGTCTTTTCCCTCCCGTCTGTTCCTTTACTAGGATATACCCGCGACTTCATCCACGCTTGATTTGAAATTCCCGTGAGATTCTTGGGACACAAAATACAGCAGCATTTAAAAAGGAATATAAGCTGTCGTTTTAGAAACTGTGTCGGAATTAGCAAATTTTTATGCACCCAGTAACTACAAACCGCTCCCGGGAAAATTCCCGCGAGATTTCAAGATAAAAAAATATCACACATATTACTACATATAATTTGCGATCGATCAGTGAAAACCGCATCAAAATTGGCACAGTAGTGTTTACGTGAATCCCAAACAAACAGGCAAGCCGACAGTGTTTTTAATAGCTTGATCTACAGAATTTTATAATATTATATTTTACAATTTTATAATATTAAAAAAGATATATATTAATTATTACAAAATACGCAAAACAAATTGAAATCCCAAACAAATCTAATAAAATTATTTTAAAAAATAAAAATATAAAAAAAAATATGACTGCGCTGACATGGAGTTGTTTTTTATTTTATAGCACGAGTTCAGCATATAGGCAGATGGCCCACGCGTGGGCCGTCTGGACGCACCTCTACACGTCCATACACTGCAGTTACTACTTTGCATCATATGGATTTGTAATTTTTTCATTTTGTCTCTTCGTTTGCTTCGATTATAAACTGCAAAAAATTCACCTGCATGACTTACCCTCTGTACTGCCGGTAACTTTGTGTGCAATTCCTATGAAGGGCAAATTCTCTTTCGGAGGCTTGATAGGCGCAGCTAATTTATACATATTTCTTCTTTTATATCTAAAGAGAACTGTCCATGCCAATATAATAAAAGAAATCAACCACAGTATCATATTTACAATTAATCTTTCAACACTTAGTAAAAACCACGCAACTGATATGTGATTAAAAATATTATTTATGCAAACATGAAAAAGTTGCCATTGAAATTAACACGGAAGTAAAGTGTCGCTATTTTTTTAAAAGAATTAAACAGGATTTATGGGTTTTCTCGGTCGCGTGTTGTCAGCAAACCGCCGCAAATTAGTGTGTGCTACTTTTATAAACATTTTACTTCCTGCAATCGTCGTATCAATGGCTCTTATGAATAATAAGTCGACTTATTTTTTAGATATTTGACATTTTGTTGGATTTGGTTATTAAAAGACCTTGTTTATCAGCCTGGGCCACAAAATTTTACAAGATACAAATAGTTTCGAAAATAATTTGACGTATACTGGTGACAATCAAGTTTTTAAGATTTTCATGCGTCATATATTAAGATAACTAGAGTATTTAAGCACCGATACGTCGCGTCGAGAGGATGCGTTTGGCGTAGACAGCATAACTTACACCAGAGTATAGCGTTCAAAAAGCACGTGTAATCTCTGTTAATTCAAAGCGGTTTTTTTGTATTTTTACTTCGAATTTAGAATCATAACTTAGCGAAAATGTTACTTAGCAAGTTAATTTTACAAAAACCTTTAATCATATACTACTAGTATAAGTTGAGGGTTAGCTCAGTAAGTAAGCTCAAATTCAAATGACGTATACTGAATCAACTCCAATATATCGAAACCTGAATAAATTAGATTTTCTATTTAAATACGCAATCAATCATACAGTTATAAAAACACACACTTTAAAAAATCATAGTTCTAGTACTAAAACTAAAATAGTTGTGAACAATTGATTTAATAATGAAATTATTGAATTGATACTAATTACAATAAAAGAAAATAATATAAAACTATAAGTATACTTAACAAAAAAATAAATTATAAATAAATTACACTATAAAAACTGACAAATTAAATACTATAAACATATTTACAAGTAAAAGATGTAGTCTAGGTCGCTGTAAGTGGAGCGTTTCCAATTGCTGGCCGCATTCCTACGTTGTACGTATTATTTATGACACGCTGTCCTGCAAAATTATAATTTTTCAGTTGACTCTGTGCACATAGGAGCTATGGGTATTATGTTCACTGCTTGCGTGCGGAATCGCTAAGTTCACGGTGAAGATCAAGTGGCCCTCACGCCACTGGTAAGACATAATTAAGGTGTTACAACAGTAACAGTTTATAGCCCAACCTATAATATCCTATAATGTTTTTTTAGCGATACTTACAAGTTGCCAGTTCCTATATCTTACCATAAATTTGCCATACCTTTGGTTAGAATTTCACATAAGCTCTACGCAATTAATATCGAAATTCAATCGTAAGGCAAATGAACAAATAGATTCAAAAATTCAATATGGCGCTGAATAATATAGCTAATTATAGGAATCACAGGTTGACCCTTTTTTTGTCAACGCTGGGGGAGTGCATTTGCGCATATCCTCAGGCCCCAGGGGGATTCCACCAAGGGGTATGTGGGACTCCCACCTGTTGGTGGTGCACACAAAGTTCAACGTTAGAGCTTGCAAGCACCGACCGCTAAACTACCCACTAAACCTTCCAGCGCCCCTCCGCATTATGATGAGGGCCTACGGGACGGTAACCATGGATATGACTGCCGTAACACCTCGATGCAAGCCGACAAGGAGGGGTGTCCCTGAGATAAGAACACCCCACGGCACTGCCTGGGGCTCGTCGGGAGGGCACCCAAGTCCCACTATGTCCGTTTGTCTATTTCGCCCTCTTCCAGACTGTTTTATGAAACAAGAGGTAGGCTACATGCTTTACCAGAATAGAATTTATTATCATCAATACTACATAATTATATCAGATTTATTATAGTACATACGTACAAGTAATCTCTTGTTAATTGTCAACACACTTGTTTTGATTAGATCAATAATTTTCAAACAACATCCCTATTATCCCTATTAATATTATAAATGCGAAAGTAACTCTGTCTGTCTGTCTGTCTGTCTGTCTGTCTGTCTGTCTGTCTGTTCCGTTTTCACGTAAAAACTACTCGACCGATTTGGCTGAAACTCAGTATATATATATTTTCGATACCGAGGATGAACATAGGATACTTTTTATCCCGAAAAGTGGGATAGTTTCCGGGATAACATGATATTTGTCTGTTTGTTTGTTATGCTTTTACGGAAAAATTACTGGACCGATTTGGCTGAAATTCAGTACGTATGTAAATTAAGTACTGAGGATGGACAAGGGGTACTTTTCATTTTGGCCTTTTTGGTAATTTTGGCCTATTTGGTAATTTTGGCCTTTTTGGTAATTTTGGCCTTTTTGGTCATTTTGGCCTATTTGGTAATTTTTCCTTTTTGGTCATTTTGGCCTATTTAGTCATTTTGGCCAATTTGGTCATTTTGGCCTTTTTGATCATTTTGGCCAATTTGGTCATTTTGGCCTTTTTGATCATTTTGACCTTTTTGGTCATTTTGGCCTATTTGGTCATTTTGGCCTTTATGATCATTTTGACCTTTTTGGTCATTTGGCCTATTTGGTCATTTTGGCCTATTTGGTCATTTTGGCCTTTTTGGTCATTTTGGCCTTTTTGGTCATTTTGGCCTATTTGGTAATTTTTCCTTTTTGGTCATTTTGGCCTATTTGGTCATTCTGGCCTATTTGGTCATTTTGGCCTTTTTGGTCATTTTGGCCAATTTGGTCATTTTGGCCTATTTGGTCATTTTGGCCTATTTGGTCATTTTGGCCTATTTGGTCATTTTGGCCTTTTTGGTCATTTTAGCCAATTTGGTAATTTTGGCCTATTTGGTAATTTTGGCCTTTTTGATCATTTTGGCCTATTTGGTCAATTTGGCCTTTTTGATCATTTTGGCCTATTTGGTCATTTTGGCCTTTTTGGTCATTTTGGCCTATTTGGTCATTTTGACCTATTTGGTCATTTTGGCCCATTTGGTCATTTTGACCTATTTGGTCATTTTGGCCTATTTGGTCATTTTGGCCTATTTGGTCATTTTGGCCTATTTGGTCATTTTGGCCTATTTGGTCATTTTTCCTTTTTGGTAATTTTGGCCTATTTGGTCATTTTGGCCTATTTGGTCATTTTGGCCTATTTGGTCATTTTGGCCTTTTTGATCATTTTGACCTTTTTGGTCATTTTGACCTTTTTGGTCATTTTGACCATTTTGATTATTTTGGCCTTTTTGGTCATTTTTGCCTATTCCGTCATTTTAGCCATGTCGGCCACTGTGATCTTTTGGTCATTTAGACCATTTTAGCCTTTTTGGTCAAGTTTTGTAATTTATTTTGTTGACAGTTAGACGGGGGATGGTATATATAATTAGCGATATAAAATGAAGTGAATCTTCTGTGCGCAAATACATAAAAATGTAATATAATATAACCTGTAGCACTTGCTCTATAAACAAGAGACACGCACTAGAGGTTAACCCGCGGCGCAGCCGCGGGGTAAACTCTAGTTTATCTATAAATCTGTAAATGGGTCGAGTTTGTACAATGCGTATAAATATGTGAAATAAGTTAGGGGAATGGGTATGGTTGGATAGCAAAATAGATGGCGCTGCAATCGCATTTTCCAGCTCACAAATACCTACATTGTCAAAATCAACATGGCATTCATTGTGTTATAGTGTCATTTATGTAAGTAGTCAATAAAAATCAGTTGCAATCTAACAAACGACAGTTTAATTTCATGGTGATTTATCATTTCATTTCATTTCTGACCCCCTAACTCCATCCAGCGTCGCGCCGTTCGTAACATCGACGATCCCATTCTAACAGGCGGTTTAGAACGGCATAGCCTACAGAGAGACTTCGCGTCCCTCTGCGTACTCTACCGCCTGTATAACGAGAAATGTTCCGAGGAGTTGTTTAATCTGGTGCCAACACCTCGCTTCTACAACCACACAGCTCGCCAACGACGGGATGTTCTCCCCATTTGTCTTAAAATAATCATACTTAAATTTTCAATATCATTCAAATGGTGAGGTTTACGGAAAAAATATAGGATACTTTTCTTGTAGAGCATTACATTTCCTACAAAATTCTTTGAGAACATTTGTCTGTACAATAAATTTATGTATGAAGATGATATTTAGGTATGAATTTTTTCCATTGGATTGAGAAAAAAAATGTGACGCGTAACCGAAAAATGTGACGGTATATTTTTTCCAACGCCGATAAAGCAGTTTCACTTTAAAAAAACTGTGATGCGGAGGATCTTCCTATTAAAATTAAGAGCTCATATTTGGTGAGAATTTTTTTGAGGTGTCAGCAACTCATTTTTCCGTATCACATGTAAAAAAAAAATTATTTTTTTGACCCACCCTAATGTATATATAATTATATATATAGCGTGTCATCTATTTGTCTATATATACTCTTGAAAATATATGGGTTCACTTTTTATAAAAATGGAAGTAAAGCAATAAAAATAAATATAATTTGATCATTAAACTACAGTTTATAAAATACGTAGTTATTTTTTATACACGTAACATAGAACAATAGAACCCAGGGGTTTAAAACTGTAGTCATTAAATTAAACTTGATTGCACGTAAGAAGCTGTACGGCTTGCGATCCGTAGGAGATTTAGGATTAAGGATTTTTAGGATTAGGAATCTTGGCGGTTGGCTCTAGAGTGAGCGTTTGTTTGAGGTTTGAGGCAATTTTTGTAATATGGCGTTTACACACCGGCGTGCGTGTACTGATTCCATGCTCGACTGGACCGGTGTGTGCCTAATTTGGTAAATGTACAGCACCTATTAATTACGCTAAAGCTAGTTTTCATTACATATGATATTATTTTGGTTATAATCAAGATTCATAAAACAAATACTACTTTAATAGGCTGTTTAATGAGAAATAAATTAACTTACCACTTGGATTGTGTAACCCAAAGAAACCGTATAAAATGTAATTTATCTTCTTCGGTACTATAACGGCCATCTTCTATGAATATTGAACAATTTAATATATTATTGAGAGTTGCAGGACTCGAATTAAAATGCCGTTGGAATTATTATAGAGTTTATTAGAACCATACACTCATATAACACAGGTACAAATATACCCGAACAATACAAATCCAAGCGTAATGCAGAAGGTCGTAATTCAATAAAACGCGCAAAGTCCGTCACTATAGATCTCCAATTTTACACACGTCTTGCCTTGATCGTGGTTCTCACTTGACTGCCACCTCCCTTCATCAGGCCATTGTTTTATACTGCACAAATGCAATATGTCCTCCCGACAACATGGAGCAAATTTCCTAGAATCAGCTTGTACTTTAGAATCCGTAACACCTGGCTAATGGCCACAGCCGCAAACGGCTGTAAACGATTACAATAGAACAATGGCCAGTTGTCTAGAATAATAAATATTCTAGAAGAAACGATCCAACCCACAAAATGTTTTTTTTTTAATTATTAAAGATTAAAGTTTTATCTGTATTTCCGCATTGATGCAGTTACGTTACGGTCGGCCTTGCATCACTTACGTCTGCACTTATATATCGTTTTATAAATAGTAAACAGTCTTTATAGATGATATAAGTTACTTTATTTTGTAATATAACGTTTTAGTTTGTCATATGAGTGTTTGCGTAAATATATGTGTTTGCTTCGTGATAAAAACTAATAAATCTTATTGTGATAATTAATTGCACAACCGTCTCAATTGACGGTAGTTATGATCACAAAAATTTGTTTGTTAAGCGATTAAAGTTGGTGATTATTGTTACGCGGTAATATTTTCACGCCGTTATATTATTTTATAACTGGAAACAACAGGATTTTTTACTAAGCGATGGCTAAATGTGCAGCTTGTGGCAAGTTTCTCTCTCACTCTAGCGCAGCTTCATGTACAGGATGTCCTTGTATGTTCCACAAAGTTTGTGTTGCCATTCCTGACAATGGCACTGTACCCAAAAACTGGTCATGCCCCGAATGTAAAAAGAAGATACGCAAGAGTGACAACTCAGACACTTCAGTAAAAAGTATTTGTGGAATCTACTCCCCGCCTGCCACCTCTTCAGTGCCGGCTATGACGTCAGCATCTTCGGTAGAAATACTGGAACATTTTTCTTCGTCTGATCCCCTGGAAGGTGAGAGTGAAATTCGGGCTATGCGTCGTGAGCTCGCCGAATACATGTCTGAAATTCGCAAAGAAATGAACGATTTCCGTTCCTCACTAGCTGGTATAACCCAACGATTTGACGGAATCGAGCAAAGGCTTCTGAGGCTTGAACAAAGAGATACGGTCCGGGAGGGAAAGAAATTGCGGAACTCGAGAGCGTGGTAACACAGCTAAAGCTGGAATTAAACGACCGGGATCAGGAAACTCTTTTGGCAGATCTGGATGTGGGATGCCTGCCCGAGGAAAATGGTGAAAATATTATACACACCATTACTGTTCTTGCGTCGAAACTGGGCGTCACCCTTGAGAGCCGCGACATTGTATACGCAGAACGGGTGGGGATGGCGCGCTCGACTGTTGCAGCGTCTGGTACCAATGAGCCGGGGAGAAAAATGCGCCGGGTCGTCGTAAGATTAGCCCGTCGACATCTTCGCGATGAACTATTGAACGCTGCCCGTGTGCGACGCAACCTCACGTCCGTGGACATGGGTTTCGGCGGGCCGCCGCAGCGTGTATATAGTAATGAAAGGCTTACAACCGCTTGTTATTTCACCGTGTCAGAGAAGAGTGTCGTAAGCATCACTAGCGATACTCTTGGACCAAAAAAGGTCGAATCTTTGTGCGGCAGTGTGAAGGAAGGCAAGTTTATAGCATTCGGTCCGAGAACGATGTTGTACGTGTTTTTAATGTTAGCACAGTTTGAAAAGCTTGTCATCTATTTGTATAAATTTATTCGCATTTACATTCTCTGTTTAGTCTATAAGTACAGAAGTCACGTGGGAACATATAATACATATCACAATCGTATACTTCTGCATAATATAGCAATAATTTTCTATAGTGTATGTCATTCCTTGTTTTTTATATGTTTATATTTTTATGTATTTTACTGTTATATTTTCAATACTTATTCAGAATTAATTAGATTTTATATTACTACATATTATATTAATAACATAATTTGTTATAATTCGTTTATTTTTTTACCCAGTACTTTGTTTGTATTATATTGTAATAAGCAACAAATCGTGTATATATACTTTTTATTTAAATTTAACAATGATTAACAAGCAGCTTAAAGTTGGTTTGTTTAATGCTGGTTCATTGGGCAGTAATCACGATGATTTCATAGTCTCAGTTATGCGATATGATATCGATATACTCGCAATAAATGAAACTTGGCTGAGAGAAGGTGAAGATGGTCGTGCCCCAGTGGTACCCGGATATAAATTAAGACACATTCCCAGACCTCGTGAGGTACGCTCTCGCGGAGGCGGGGTCGGTTTTTACGTGAGGTCTAACATTAGTGTCCGCACCTGGCCTCACCCAGTGGACCCTCTCCATAGGTGCGTAGAGCAAATGTGGATCACTTTGTCTCTGAATGGAAAGAAGCTATTAATCGGTACAGCATACCGTCCACCTTGGTTAGATGTTGATTTATTTTTGATGCAATAAATGACTCATTAAACTCTTGTAGTAATTACGATAATATAATTTTATTAGGAGATTTCAATATTAATTTTATTAAAAATTTGGAGCCCAAGACTGAAAAACTCATAACTTTTTTAACCTGCAACAATCTTACGCAAATAATTTCAAATCCCACTCATTTTACCTCAACCTCTCAAACACTTATTGATATAGTCTGTACCAATTTGATTGCCAAAAACATATCACAACAGCCTGTGGGGACTACACATGGCCATTATCTCATAGTCTGCGAGTTTAGTGTTAAGCGAGATAAGCCCACACCTCGTACGTTTTCATATCGTCCAATAAAAGACATTTGCCTTAACACGTTTAACACTGACCTTCAGGCGGTGGGATGGGACCACATATCGACGCTTGGTAACGTTAACGATATGGTTAACGCTTTTAACCAAAGTGTCGTTTGGCTGTTCAATCTTCATGCGCCGGTGAAGACGGTTCTAGTGAAGGAGAGTTCTCCGCCTTGGTTAACAGATACCATCAAACTGATGATGAAGTTACGAGATAGGGCCGCAGCAGAGTATCACAAAAATATTTTTTTACGCCGACGATACCCAAATATATATTTCTTTTAAGCCATCTGAAATAGATGAAGCCATAACTAAGATTAATGAAGATCTTTCGCGAGTTGCTGTTTGGTCCAAAAACAATTCCTTACTTTTAAACCCAGCAAAAACAAAATACATTGTTTTTGGTAGTAAGCATCAACTTGCCGTTCTTAATCTTTCACAAAGTGTTATGCTGACGGATAAACCAATAGAAAGGGTCTATGAGGCACGTAATCTAGGCTTATCCGTAGATTGTGACTTAAGATACGAAAAGTATATAGCTAACTGTGTAAGAAACTGCTTTTATAAGTTGAAAATTTTATATAAAATAAGGCCATACTTAAATGAAGCTCTGCGGATTGAACTAGTTGAGTCCTTAGTTTTATCTCGTCTAAACTATGCTGACGTAGTTATTGGTCCTCGTCTGCTGGCCAGAACTCAGCGCCTTATCCAAAGAGTTCAGAATGCTTGTGCGCGGTTCTGCTTTAAAATCCCGTTAAGGGCTCATGTGACACCTTACTTAAATAAAAATTCAATGTTAAAGATGAAGCATCGTCGCAAGCTACATTTAGCATGTTTGCTTTTTGGAGTTGTAAAGAACAAGTCTCCTTCCTATTTATACGAGAAGCTCTCTTGGGCTTCTAGCAGAAGACAAATAGGAACGCAGCAATGTGCAATACAACTGGCAATGGAACAACACGGCACAGCAGCATTCAGAGGAAGCTTCCGGTATGCAGCGTCAAGATGTTGGAACAATATCCCTCCACCTATTAGAAATATAACGTCAATATCATTGTTTAGGTTAAAACTCAAGGCATTTCTAAATGCTCATCAGAACGCACAATCTGATCTTAGACATGACACGAGTGCTATATGATTTTATGAATTTATTTATTTTAATTTATTATAATATGGTCAATTTACAAATAGATATATGTTATTTGTTTCGTTGCAGCTGCAGTTATTTTATATATATTATGTTTGTATTACGATTTTAAATTATTGCTTTTTATATACATATATATTTTTTTAGTGTGAATTTTATTAATGAAATGCATTACACTATATATTTTGTTGTTATGTGTTGTATTGTTCACCGTAACTTCACTTTATGGTCCCAGACGGAAGAACAGCGTTAGTCCTTGTTGGCTAGCATTATGCTGAGCCTGGGTCCAATTTAGGACTTATTTTGTTTCTTTCTCTATTTATGTTAACTTTGTTTTATTGTTCTAAATAAAAAATATTATTGTTTTCTTTCTTTCAGTTAAGCTTATTTGTATAAAAAATGATACATTTACGCTTATATTTTCCTAAGAACCCATAGACACAAACAATTACATCAATGCGGAAATACAGATAAAACTTTAATCTTTAATAATTCAAAAAAAACATTTTGTGGGTTGGATCCTTTTTTCCTAACTACGTCCAGTAAGTAAACGCATGCCAATAATTAAGTAAACAAAAGAAGACGATCATAAAATAATTACTTCAAACGCCGACAGGTAATAAAATGTGTTTCTACGGACATGCAGGTGTGAATTTGTTTTCGTCGGCGTCTAGTTTGTAACTCTATAGAGAAATGCATGTCACATAGGGTGACGAGTTCCGTAGACAATATATAACTAATATATCCAACCCCTTTAAAATTACAGATGATTCATAGACCCTGAATAGTTGTCAGTTGAAAATGTACCCAAAACGAACGCTGGCTACGTTACGACACGTTGGATGGAAACGCTAATAGGTTGCCCGAAATACAGGCCTGCATTTTGGTCGCGTGATGGTTAGGATATTATTTATTAAACATTTATCATTTTTTTAAGTATATTTTTTCTTAATTTAAATGGTGCACTTGTAACCATTAAAACGTAGATTGAATTATTTAAGACTATTTTAAATTAACTAGGTTTTAACTACAACTACAGCAAAAGATGGTTAATTTATTTTAGTCGTGATCTTTCACAACATTTCGTAATCCATATTTCATACAAGTGTGAAATATGGGTTTCAGAAAACAGGATATCGCATAAATTTAGTTTGTGCTCTAATACTTGATGTTGCACCAGTTTGTAGTGTCATCAATAAGTAGGTATCAGACGGGCATTACTGATAAATTAAAACAGTGTGTGCCTGTAGAAATTTTGTTTTGCATATATTAGAATTTAAACCGAATGTAAAGCATGCCGACAGTACAATATTTATTGTTTTCGTTTTGTTTTTCACTATTATTTTGTGATCAAAAATAAACTCTTTTCAACTTCAAACAGTGTTTAATTTTATTTACAAACTTTAAGTCGTCAAAGCTTAACAAATTGACAAGGCTATTACGCCTTCACTAACTACATCAAATGCTTTCCATACAATGCCGCTTTACTCGTATGATCAATTACAAGTAATTTCAGATCAAATTACAAACCTTTCATCTGCGAGCTGAGTTACACTGAGCTATCACATAGTATAAATTCCTTAATGTCGACAACTGGTGTGTTTACCTTAATTATTAATCTTAAATGTAACCCGTAAGTGCCCAATAACGATTCATTGCTAATAAAATCGATACATACTATTAAATTTAAAAAAAAACAGTTCAAAATCAATTTCTTCGTTCTAATGTAACTTTAAATCCGTCCACAGTCTTCATCATTATATCTAATTTTACTCTTATGTTTGAATAGCACCTTTCTCTGGTTCACCGACAACCTTAAATCTTCGCAGAATGCACGCCAAAGCAGTTTTCATCTACATTAACGCATAGGGGAAAGCAGGTAGGATTCGTACACAGGGAGCATTCGTACAGTGGAGATATCTCCGCCATTATGCAACATTGAAATGTTTGCATTTGTGTGCGTGATTGCCGTTTGTAGGATACGGGTACCTGCGGGATGGGGCCACAATACGGCCATTGGCTTCGATGATGTAAGTCGATACGTGAATTCGCTCTGCGTAAGTATTTTTCGTTGTCATCTTTTAATTCGCTTGGCTGGTATAAGTAATGCTCAAATTATAAAAGTGATTTATTATAGTTTATGCCTTAATATATTACTTTAATATTTAAATAGATATTTTAGCTCAACTATAACGGTTATGTTTATTTCAAATTAATTTGTTGAATTATCTGGATGGGGTACCTTCATGCAGTTACATGTGGGGTAGATTCGTACTGTACGAATCCTCCTCTAGTATAATAGGTACCGGTAGATATTGTACATATGGGCAATTTTGTTATAATTTCACGATAAATACAACTCGAATTTATGTTTTAAGTCTCTGCAAAAAAAATATTTAGTTGTTAGCACTTTGCTTTATGCGGATGATGCCGTGCTTTTAGCCTTATCGCCATCAGAACTGCAAACACTAGTTACAATGATGAAAGATGACTGTCATGCGAGAGGCTTATATTTGAATGCGAAGAAAACATTGGTTATGGTGTTTGAAAGAGAAGAAACCAGAACGAATGCAAGGATAATGGTCGATGATGTTATGCTGGAACAAGTGAATGAGTTTGTATATCTTGGATGTGCTTTTAGCAGGGATGGAAGGTACAGCGCTGACATAGAAAGAAGAGTAAATTTGAGGAGTAGTATGAATGGAGCTTTACTAAGAACTCAGCCAGAAAGCCCAGCTTGCCATACACAACGCAGTGCGGGTACCATGTATGACAAGAGCTATGAATGCCAAAGAAGCAAATGAGGTGTGTAGGAATAAGCCTAAATGGCGCTCTGTTGTTCGTGCCTACTCCGCAAGGAAACTGGCGTGAAGTTATGTATTTATGTATGTTGAGACATGTGATAAAATTTATAATGTTGATTTTTAGTTCTTTTATTAATGGAAAAAGTATTATGTTATATGAATATTTTCAGGACTTATTATTAAGTATTAAAGTAATTAAAACAATACTTTTGATCATTACTAGATGAAGATCATTAGTTTCATAATTATTAGAGAAGAAAAAAATACATTTGTGTTCTTTTCGTTACATAGGTACTCTGAATACAATAATTACTAGTTTACTATATGATGGCTGACGTTGTTTTAACTTTGACCTCATTAAAGGACTTTACTACATTGAATAAATGGCATTTTCTTTGATTGTACGGAGGTTCCCCACTATGTACGAATGTGCCCCACGCTATGCACGAAGCTACCCCATGCATGGGGTGCTTTCGTGCGTTTTCCATTTTTTAGGAAAACGGTCGTAACTTCTCCGTGTTGCTTTATATGAAAACTGAACTTCCATAATATTAAAGCCACATAAATGGGTAATATACCGCTATTAAAATAATTTTGTAATAGCTAGTAGTTTCTTTTTTATAAGGCTCAGAACAAAAAATGTACGAATCCTACCTGCTTTCCCCTACTGATAACCTGATAGTGATAAACATAAATAACACTTTATCGTTCACCAAAACAACTTTAAACTTTAAGACGGTTTTGTCGCTAAAAGCGATCTCTTCTAGGCAACCTGACTCAAAGGCAATTAATTCATGGTAATTATTGTGCAAAAAACAAATAAAATATACAAAAAGATAAAATAAATGAATGATAATTAATATTAAGCATACATTTAACACTCTTAGAGATGGCAAATGCGCAATAAAACACGTGAGTGAAACATGACGCATCGGCATATTTACCACAATTTCAAGATTTATTAATCAAAAGACGATATGAAATGTTTTGATAAGCTTTAAAAATAACTATGCTTTTAAATAATAAAACATCCAAATTTGGACTAGTTCCTAGTTGTCGGCGCGGGGTGTGATGATAGTTTGATAATGTCGGACATCACCCTAAACAGTTCTTCAGAGAACTCTCTATTACTAAAACAGTAGAATATACTCAGAAAACTGTATCATGTCATATTATAAATCAGACGTGTTTCAAGCTAGAAATATTATTAGGCGCAAGGGGCAAACGCTACATATTGCAGATGGTCCTGTGAGAGAATCTATACTTCTCTTTCTCTTCACTGATCTAATAAGTGTCTACAGTCTTGTAAACTTTGTGACCGTCTTCCGAGAAAACTATCCCATTTTCTAGAATAAAATTTGGAATACCTCGTCTGTGTTATTGAAAGTATTTATATATTAGTATTGTACGGGTCCACTACATTTCAGGACTATCAAGTTATTCCCAGTCTTCCACATTAGATATTAGATTATTAATATACGTATATTATTAACTTAATAAGAGTTTAAGTGTTTTTTCTTTGTTATGATGTTTTTTGTATAATTATAATAATAAGATTTTATGCCGAATGCAGACGTGCGCATATGCATGTCAGCATCCGCACCGGCTTACTAGTATTTGTGTTAGTTTTTTGTGATTTAGTGCCATCGAGAGCAAGCTGTGTCCTCATATAAAATATCACATTCTGTAGATCACAAAATATTACATTATTAATGTATTTAAACACTAGAGTTTACCCCGCGGCTGCGCCGTGGGTTAACCTCTAGTGCGTGTCTCTTGTTTATAGAGCAAGTGCTACAGGTTATATTATATTACATTTTTATCTATTTGCCCTCGGAAGATTCATTTCATTTTATATCGGTAATTACATATACCAACCTCATCTATCTGTCAACAAAATAAATAACAAAACTTGACCAAATGGGCCAAAATGGTTTAAATGACCAAAAGACCACAGTGACCGACATTGCTAAAATCCGGATGACGGAATAGGCAAAAACGACCAAAAAGACCAAAATAATCACAATGGTCAAAATTACCAAAGAGTCCAAAATGACCAAAAAGGCCAAACTTACCAAATAGGCCAAAATGACCAAATAGGCCAAAATGACCAAATAGGCCAAAATTACCAAATAGGCCAAAATGACCAAATAGGCCCAAATGACCAAATAGACCTAAATGACCAAAAAGGTCAAAATTATCAAAAAGGCCAAAATGACCAAATAGGCCCAAATGACCAAATAGGCCAAAATGACCAAATAGGCCAAAATGGCCAAAAAGGTTAAAATGATCAAAAAGGCCAAAATGACCAAATAGGCCAAAATGACCAAACAGGCCAAAATGACCAAATAGGCCAATATGACTAAATAGGCCAAAATGACCAAATAGGCCAAAATGACCAAATAGGTCAAAATGACCAAAAAAGTCAAAATGATCATAAAGGCCAAAATGGCCAAATAGGCCAAAATGACCAAAAAGGCCAAAATGACCAAATAGGCCAAAATGACCAAATAGGCCAAAATGACCAAATAGGCCAAAATGACCAAAAAGGAAAAATTACCAAATAGGCCAAAATGACCAAAAAGGCCAAAATCACCAAAAAGGCCAAAATTACCAAATAGGCCAAAATTACCAGAAAGGCCAAAATGAAAATTATCCCTTGTCCATCCTTAGTATTTAATTTACATATGTACCGAATTTCAGCCAAATCGGTCCAGTAGTTTTTCCGTAAAAGCATAACAAACAAACAGACAAATATCATGTTATCCCGGAAACTATCCCATTTTTCGGGATAAAAAGTATCCTATGTATCCATCCTCGGTATCGAAAAAATATATATACTGAGTTTCAGCCAAATCGGTCCAGTAGTTTTTACGTGAAAACGGAACAGACAGACAGACAGACCGACAGACAGACAGACAATTTATAATATTAATAGGGAAAAATAGGGATGTTTCTAAATGTGTCCAACTTTGAAGAACGTAATTAAAAAAAACTCCTTTGAAAGTTGCTAATGAATTGAACATTTCATGTTTAATTGAAGAACAAAACTTATCACTTAAGTGATGATTACATAGGGTAACGCATCAGCTTTTTGCCTAGATTAATAAAACAACTAGAGTTTACCCCGCGGCTGCGCCGCGGGTTAACCCCTAGTGCGTGTCTCTTGTTTATAGAGCAAGTGCTAAAGGTTATATTATATTACATTTTTTATGTATTTGCCCACGGAAGATTCACTACATTTTATATCGCTAATTATACCATCCCCCGTCTATCTGTCAACAAAATAAATTACAATACTTGACCAAAAAGGCCAAAATAATCAAAATGACCAAAGAGGCCAAACTGACCGACATTGCCAAAATGACCGAAAAGGCAACAGTGACCAAATAGGCCAAAATGACCAAAAAGACCAAAATGACCAAATAGGCCAAAATGACCAAGAAGGCCAAAATGATCAAAAAGGCCAAAATGACAAATGCAAAATGACCAATTAGGCCAAAATGACCAATTAGGCCAAAATGACCAAATAGGCCAAAATGACCAAATAGGCCAAAATGACCAAATAGGCCAAAATGACCAAATAGGCCAAAATGACAAATGCAAAATGACCAATTAGGCCAAAATGGCCAATTAGGCCAAAATGACTAAATAGGCCAAAATGACCAAAAAGGCCAAAAGGACCAAATAGGCCAAAATAACCAAATAGGCCAAAATGGCCCAATAGGCCAGAATGACCAAATAGGCCTAAATGACCAAAAAGGTCAAAATGATCAAAAAGGCCAAAATGACCAAAAAGGCCAAAATGACCAAATAGGCCAAAATGACCAAATAGGCCAAAATGACCAAAAAGGTCAAAATGATCAAAAAGGCCAAAATGATCAAAAAGGCCAAAATGACCAAATAGGCCAAAATGACAGAATATGCAAAAACGACCAAAAAGGCCAAAATGACCAAATAGGCCAAAATTACCAAAAAGGCCAAAATGAAAATTATCCCTTGTTCATCCTCAGTATTTAATTTACATACGTGCCGAATTTCAGCTAAATCGGTGCAGTAGTTTTTTCGTAAAAGCATAACAAACAAACAGACAAATATCATTTTATCCCGGAAACTATCCCATTTTTCGGGATAAAAAGTATCCTATGTTCATCCTCGGTATCGAAAATATATATATATACTGAGTTTCAGCCAAATCGGTCCAGTAGTTTTTACGTGAAAACGGAACAGACAGACAGACAGACAGACAGACAGACAGACAGACAGACAGACAGACAGACAGAGTTACTTTCGCATTTATAATATTAATAGGGAAATTAATAGGGATAATCTGATTTTCGTCTATAATCCATATGTAAACCGCTCAATTAGTTTGAACTTACCAATGCAATTCCTGGGACCGTTACTAAACGGCATATAGCTGCATGGATATTTTAAGTTGAAGCGTTCAGGTGAAAATCGATCTGGATCAAAATGTTCAGCTTCGGAACCCCAGTACTTCGGGTCCCTGTGTACTCCCCATATCGATACTACGATCCTGGCCCCAGCTTGCAATACACAGCCTGATGCTGAAAATATAATTTAAAACATGTATCGTCCACCTTATTATAGCATTGCACGTGTGATCTGAACCGCCACGTAGATCATTTGTAATGCCGTAAAAACCCGTCGATATAACTACGGAATTCGGATCGATTCGGTGATAAAGGTGTAGACTCAGGCTTTTAACATGTTTTATCTCTAGCATCAAAGCACAACAAGTGTGTCTGTGATTAACTCGTAGAAAAGGATTTCCACTTGATTACTGTTTAATAAAGAGTGTCCAGTGGCAGAATTGGGAATTTAAAACTTAATTTCATAAAACTACAAATTTTTGATACGCCACGTTAATATCGGATATTGTACCGCGAACAGAACCTTCGGCAAGTAACGATACAATAATTATTACTACTGAGAAAGGCTTAAATTGTAGTTAATAAACGTTCCAAATCTGTCTACTCGGATACAGTGATTGTTGTAGCCAAGTGCACTTCTTTTATATCGCAAACTATACCGTCCCCCGTATATCTTTAAACTACATAAATTTTTATAATTAATTATTATATATTTTTGTATAATATTTGTTTATTTATATATTTCTTATAAGTAAAGCATATTTATTTGTATATTTATATAATAGAATGGCTGGTTTTTCAAGTGATAGTGATGTTGAGTCTGAGTATTTATCTTGTTCCTCTGACAGTAGTTACAACGACAAGAACCCATCGTTACCGGAATTTCTTAAGGCGCGTTTTTCAAATGGTTCCCTGAATTTCAATGTTATTCACATAAATGCGCAGAGTATTCCGGCTCATTTTATAGATATGCTGGCGTCGTTTAATCAATGTAATATCCATGCTATACTCGTATCTGAGTCGTGGTTAAAACCATGTCTCCCTTCAACGTTCTATAACTTACCTGGATACCACCTTATCAGAAATGATCGTACAGGTAGTGGCGGTGGGGGAGTTGCTATTTATCTCCGGACGCATCTTCCTTTTTCAATTGTAAGCATGTCACCGCAACCTCCTTCTTCTGATATTGGTGAGCACTTATTTATTGAGGTGGAACTTTGTTCTTTAAAGGTTTTGGTAGGTGTATTTTATAGCCCTTCCCTTAAAGTTAATTATTTCGCGTCCTTCGAAAAACTGTTAGAAGACCTAATCCCAAATTATAACCATTCCATTATTATGGGTGACTTTAACACCTGTCTCCTAAAACAGGATCATCGTAGTATGTCCCTCGAATCTTTAGTTACGGCTTCTGGCCTGACCATACTTCCACTGAAAGCAACACATTATTTCCCCAATTCCACACCGTCTCTCTTAGACTTGATCATTGTTTCTTCACCCTCTTATGTTATTTCTCATGGTCAGTGCTCGGCGGACGCTTTTTCTCATCACGATTTGATTTTTCTTATAACACTCGTCCACCAAAAGCCAAAACTAAAGTTATCCTGCAGCGTAATTTTGGTGGTATAAACTTGGCCGCCCTAGTCAAGGACGCTCAAGAATCGGATTGGTCTGGGGTCTTCAAGGCAGCTACTGTAGATGAAAAGGTGTATGTATTTAATACAGCCTTATTGAGGTTGTATGATTTGCATGCACCTATGCGACGTGTCAGAATAAAGCATCTTCCTGCACCGTGGCTTACAGACGATATCAAGAAGCTCATACATAAAAAATCTATGGCTAAAACCAAATACAAACTTAAACCCAGTGATGAAAATAAACAAGCTTTCATAACAGCTCGTAATCGCTGCAATAGAGTGTGTAGGGATGCACAGCGCCGGTATGTTCATGAATCAGTTGAGAAAGATAACCCATCAAAAGTATGGAAATTTCTGAAATCACTTGGAGTTGGAAAGTCAGTGCAAAATCCTGTTCCAAATAACTTCGACATTGATAGTCTTAATCAACATTTCACATCTACAAAGTTTTTTGACAAAATTACTAAGTCAAACACGTTAAAAGATCTTTCTTCTATTCCAACTCCTTTACATCCAAGTTTTATTCTTAGTCCGTTATCTGAATGTGATGTTAAGATTGCTATTAAATCTATTTCTTCAAATGCAGTCGGCAGTGATGGTATTAGTCGCGGAATGATCGTGCCCATTCTTGATGTCATAAACCCTATTATAACCCACATCCTTAATTCGTCGATTGCTTCTTGTACCTTTCCAGTTGCTTGGAAAGAAGCACACGTTATTCCTCTTCCCAAAAAGCCAAATCCTTCGTCTTTTTCTGAATTCCGTCCAATTTCCATTCTTCCTTTTCTTTCCAAAGTATTAGAACGATTAGTCCACAAACAATTTAGCACTTTCCTTTCTCAAAATTCATTAATGAATCCCTTCCAATCCGGGTTTCGTCCAGGCTACAGTACAGTCACAGCACTGGTCAAGATCACGGATGACATTAGGCATGGGATGGAGAATAGTCTGTTGACTGTACTATCACTGTTGGACTTTAGCAGCGCCTTCAATAATGTTGATTACGACTTATTGCTGGGTATTCTTCGCACTCTTAACATATCTCCATCAGTAATCGACTGGTTTCACAGTTACCTGCATGGGCGCCGGCAGTGAATTCGTATTGATGAGGCACACTCATCCTGGTGTGATTTACCTGCCGGTGTTCCTCAGGGCGGCGTTTTATCTCCTCTTTTATTTGCTGTTTTTA
Organism: Dendrolimus punctatus; assembly: GCA_012273795.1. NCBI lineage: Eukaryota > Metazoa > Arthropoda > Insecta > Lepidoptera > Lasiocampidae > Dendrolimus > Dendrolimus punctatus. The sequence continues at coordinate 14,805,303 of CM022534.1, read as the reverse complement.
TAAATTCTATCTCCGACAAATTGACTTGTTCCTACCACCTATATGCAGACGATTTACAAATTTACACACAAAGTGAAACTGATGCACTACATATTGCAATTAACAAAATTAACTCTGACCTGGATCACATACTAAGATGGAGCAAAAAGTTTGGTCTTGCCGTAAATCCTCAGAAAACTCAATTGATAATCGTCGGTAGCCCCAGGATGAATACTAAAGTTAACTGGTCCTCCTTACCACAGGTTCTTTTTGATGGCACACATATACCTCTTAGCGACACTGTCAAAAACCTTGGCATAATCATCGATAGGGAGCTGTCTTGGCGGCCTCACATCACTGAATTAAGTCGCAGAGTCTTCTTATCTTCTAGATCCCTCAGAAGATTAAGAAACTTCTTGCCTACTGCTACCAAGATTACGCTTGCTGAGTCTCTCTTACTTCCCGTACTTGATTACGCTGACGCCTGCTATCTGGATTTAACCCAAGAACAGCTGAATAAGCTTGAGCGGCTTCAGAACTTTTGTATCAGGTTCATATTTGGCTTGCGAAAATATGACCATGTTTCCGAATATCGTAAAAGACACAAGTGGCTTCCTATTCATTTTCGCCGGAGTACTCACATTCTCACTCTCCTGTATAATATATTATTTACTCCTAATAGTCCCCAGTACCTTAAGGAACGTTTTAAATTCCTTCGCCTATCCACTGCCCACAATTTGCGCTCTGATACGTATCGAAAACTTATGACACCTGCACACACTTCATCCTATTATGATAATTCTTTTACAGTGCAGGCTGTCAAACTTTGGAATATGCTGCCTCTTACTGTCAGAGAGGCCAAATCCTTACCAACATTTAGAAATTTACTCAGAAAACACTATTTATCCATAAATAGCTATGTCTGATTAACACAATATAATCATGCTAATACATTTATTATAATAACATATGTGTTTTGTAATATATTATTGTATACGTATATTATTGTATATTATATTTATAACTATGTATATATGTATGTATTTGTATATTTATTTGTTAAATTAGTTTGAGTATTTATGTGTCCATTGCTTTTTTCCTGCACCACCTACATCACCTGATTCAAATTTGTTTTTCATTTAGGTCGCCTGGAAGAGATCGCTTTGAGCGATAAGGCCGCCTATTGTATCGCCTAGAAAATATTGTAAATATTGTCTGTTTTGTAATTGTATGTTTTGGTGTGCAATAAAGAGTTATCTATCTATCTATCTATCTACATAAATGACCAAACTTGACATAAATGGACCAAGTGGATCAAGTGAACCCATAGGTTCCAGTGGACCCAGTAGACCAAGTGGACTCAGTGGATCAAGTGGACCCAGTGGACAAAGTAGACCAAGTGAACCTGTGGCCGAACGTGTCTATAACTTCGAGCATCAAACGTCAACCTGACACAAGAAATATGTTATATAAATCAATTTTTCAAACACTTTTGAATACTAACTTCAGCCGACGGCTTATAATCTCACAATAAATAAATTAGTTATTCTCAAGAAAGCTCAAACAGGACCAATTGGACCAAGTGAGCGAAATGGACAAAATCACAAAACCTATCCTTATATTACGCTTATTAAATAAACTTATGATGACGTCATTGGGCAAAAATATTTCAAATTGAAATAATGTATAACTCGAGATTTTTTGGGTCTATGCTAATTCGACAAGAATAGATATAGCGAGAAATGAGTGTATAAGACGGTCTTTGAAAGTTGCACCCGTAATCATTGATGTAGCAATATTGATACATCAACGCCCGTTACTAAATAACTGAGAGCAAGAAGACTAAGGAGCTATGGTCATGTCCTGTGATAAAAATAATGTTAAACTGGAAGATCAAAGGATACTTTATACATACAAGTGCAAGGGTAGTCAAAAAACTGATTCATGGATTGTGTGAAGGATGACATGATAAAATCTCAAAACTTCCAGCGACTTTGCCTGTACGAGTGGTATATATATACGAGTGGTATATGTCACCATAACAACCTTGAGTTGTGTTCCGGCATTAGTGACCAGGTTCCAGTCTCCTTTAAGAGAGCCGCGCATTTTTAGCACCTTTGGTGTTGCAAATGTCCATAGGCGATGGTAACCGCTTTCCATCAAGTGGGCCGTCTGCCTGTCTGCTGAACTCCTGCAATAAAAAAAGGATGTCTACTTTGCGTATACACATCAATAAATAATAAAATCTTAGCTATACTACCCAGTCAGATGTATATGTTTTCCGTTCGCTATTTTACATCAATATAATTTACTTGCGATTTACTTTATCACTGTATTTACAGAAATAAACATTTTTTATATTCTATGTACTTAACTTCATTAGCTATTTTATTTTATATATTACCGGAAATTATTAATAATTACCTCATGATTTGGTAAATGTGAAAATGAAGTTGAAATTGGTCTTTCTTAGCGGTTATTATTAATAATTCACTAATCTCGTCGGTAAATGAATAAAATAAAATAAGACTCGAAGTTATTTACACCACAGCACTTATAAATATAAACTAAAATGAAGATAGATAGATAGATAGATAACACTTTATTGTACACCAATACAATCATGAACTTAAAGACTAAAATTATATCTACTTATGTACAAAGGGCGGTCTTATCGCTAAAAAGCGATCTCTTCCAGACAACCCCAGGAATGAATTGAGATGATAATGGCGATGGTGGTATACGTAACATATAGTACGAACTACTTACATTTTAATAATAAATACATAAATGATATATATACATATATGAAGAAATTTTATATATTACATAGATATATACTTAATATACATACCATACAAATACATATCTACAAAATATATAAATGAATTTAAATATCATATTCCAACGACAGGTAGTATTTTTTGATCATAGTTTTAAATATCGCTAGCGATTTTGCTTGTCTGATTGTAACAAGAAGCGCGTTCCAGAGCTGTATAGCCTTAACAGTAAAAGAATTGTTATAAAAAGTTGAGTTATGCGCAGGAGTGTTCAATTTAAGTTTAGTGGAAGGGCGTAAATTATGAGAGCATGAAAGAAATTCAAAATTTTGTTTAAGGTAATCAGAAGTACTAGGGACAAATAAAATACTATAGAGAAAAGCAAGGATGCGAGTATTCCGGCGAAATCGAATTGGCAACCACTTGAGTTTTTTTCGGAATTCAGAGACATGGTCATAATTGCGTAGTCCAAATATGAACCTTATGCAAAAATTTTGGAGGCGCTCAAGTTTATTAAGTTGTTCTTGGGTTAAATTTAGATAGCTGGCGTCAGCATAATCAAGGATAGGAAGTAATAAGGATTCTGCTAGCTTAATTTTGGTGATAGTGGGTAAGAAATTGCTCAACCTTCTAAGGGATTTGGATGAGAGGTAAAGCCGTCGGCTTAGTTCGGTGATATGAGGTCGCCAAGACAGCTCACTGTCAAATATAATGCCAAGGTTTTTTACCTTATCACTAAAAGGAATGATTGTCCCGTTAAACATCACACTAGGTATGGTACTCCAGTCGACCTTGTTAAGCATTCGTGAGCTACCGATGATGATGACTTGCGTTTTTTCAGGGTTGACATGAAGCCCAAATGACTTGCCCCACTGCAGAATGCGTTCAAAATCTAAGTTTATGTTTGAAACTGCTGTGTCTAAGGTGGCAACAGGTGATTGTGTATAAATTTGTAAATCGTCTGCATAGAGGTGATAGGTTGAAGTGAGTTGATTAGAGATGGAGTTAATAAAAACAGCGAACAATAAGGGAGAATGAACTTACATGTGTAAGCTCATCAGAGCCGTATAAGCTCATGACGAGCCTATTCATCAGAAGTTATCATGGCATGGCATGATGTATGGGTATATTCATGGAATTGACATCTTTTGTGATCTTTGCCAATGTAATGTTACTTCAAATAAACACAAATAACTTTCTAAATCACAATGCACTTTGATAATAGCGATTTGTTGCACTATTAATGCCCTTGCGACCACACAACCCCATATATCCAATATCAATCTACTCTTTTTTGATCAACACCCCCGAGACATGTCCCGACACGTCTATCTGTCATTAGCAGTGTCCTAACAGTCAGTACAATTATTTTTTCTTAGAGATTTTTTTGCGTTCTATTAGTAGGTAGGTATTGCAGTAGATGTCACTGTTCTCAAATTAATCACCAAATGAATGAATATAATATGTTTCTTTATACGCAGTTGTTTTAATACTTGTTTAAGAAATATTTGACATGTTTTTATGTTTTTGCAAGCCATATCAGCTAATAAATATATTTTAAAGTGTGTAAATTCTAGTCCTCACCTTTTTCAAATTATAAAGCTGTTTTTAACTTTAATTAATAGATTTTAGATGAATTGTCAATTTACCAAAAACTTATTTCAAAGATGTCAATTATGTCAAAACCAAAATGACATTCCGACTGATACAAGTTACATTCGTGAACATATGTACTTTGTTTGTGTTTTGATTATTTTTCGATAACTTTGTTTGATTCCTGGACTCCAAAGACTTCGCTTATCACGTTTACTAGTGTTCTGTGATCACGTTGGACTTACGCATGTACCCTGAACACCAATTTGCATAACGATTTGTTTTCTGATGACTTGGATTATGGCTTCTTCTAAAAGAGGTTGTTGTGTGCCCAGATGCGGTAAAACTTGTAAGTAAATCATCGTAACGGCACCAGATTAGATGTGGATACAAATGATGTTATGAAAATGTATGCCTTTGAATATTTGAATAAAAGGAAGCATAATAAATCACGCTACCGCTAAATTGTTGTTTTATTTACTAACAAATAAACATTTTTTGGAAAGGCTTTTGGGAATTGCAGGAGTTAAATTATAACTCCCGCAATTTCCAAAAGTCTAATATAAAAATCAAAATAACACTAGACCCCCTGGATGGTTTTTGCCGTTGAATAAAGCCGTATACCGATAGAGTGCGTTAGTATATATATTATGACTGTTGACTCTATACCAGTATATATAAAGTACTCTGTGGTCATTAGGGTGGTCGCTTCCAAAAGCATAGATATGCAACACTCCGCTAAAGTGTCATTGTCAATATCTTATATCCTTGGCGATGGTTCGCCGACACATGTAAAATTATTCGGTTTGACTATTTGTACGAGTACTGGACGAATAAATTATATTTATTCGTACAGTCATTCAATTATTATTTTTTTAAATTTAGAATGAATTGGATGATTAGCTTGTTTTTTAATTAGGTTAGGTTAGGTTTTTTTTAATGACACGTTTTAAAGAATTATTATAGAATACGTTTTATAGAATTAAACATGAAAATAAAAATAAATAAATAAATTCTAAAATGAGGGTGGGGTATAGATACACGGCACATTTATTTATTATGAACAAATCGGTTATTTTTCAAAAAGGTAATTTTTTTTATAACCACCCAAAAATAATTTTCCGACACATACACGATTAGTTCCTATGTGTACTGGCGCTGTACATTACGGAACAAGATCTGCTTATATGTTACTACAAAGTATACGCTAGTATTTGCGTACTGCTCTTGTATGGATTGGAAGAACTTCGTAAAATACTTATTTTCAATCTTTAATTAGGTTAGGTTAGGTTTTTTTTTTGGCCGAGCCTTTTTAAGAACATTTTCAGTACCCGTATTAATAATTATAAATTTTTCGTACAGTACCCGTATTAATAGACTCAGCCAAAAATATTTACTCTTTGTTTTACTTAAATCAAACAAGAATAGATATATATTTGTTTGTACGGGCCGATCGTATAATTATTTATAGTCATTAATTACTTATTTTCATTTATTTATTATTTGAGATATTAAGTGAATTTTGATGTGAATTTAAGATATACCATCTTCCTAGTTCCTGGTTATTTTTTTTAAACCACCTAAAGTTCACCCAATTATACAACTACAACTTACTCCAATACATATAGGTACTAAGGTATATAGGTACTAAACTAAAATACTAAATAATCTTAAAGTCTGGTTAATCCTGTCTAATATGTTAATCCCGCAAGCAATTTATTACATTTATGTAATAAGTACTAATGTACAAACCGCTTCCTTTTTTTATTTGTAGTTTTAAATTAATTAGCATTAAATAGTTAAATTTAATTCGTATTTGCTAAATTAGCGATACTTTTCGTTCGGTTTAAAATAGCATTATTTTTTGTCGCGTGCCAGTGAGGGTAGATATTGCTTCGAGAGTCACTCGCTGCGCTCGTCGTGTACGGACATAGTTCGAAATCGCTTCGTTGTTAAATTCACCTCACAAGAGACTCGTTTTGTATTTTGTTTAAATTATTCGCAATTGTCGCCAACCAGTGCATCAGTGCTGCATCGTTGTCACGAGTGGTGACATTACTCGTTATAAACAATATTGTGTTCTCGAAGAAAGCAGTCGGCGTCGACCATTTGGACTCGAACTCAATCTTTGCAAGGTGAGTTGACCTACTCGTTGTAGTTTTGTTCTCACTGGCCAACTTACCGTTTTTCGTATAATTCGCAATAATACAGTCCGCTTACAACATTAGTTCAATCTCAGCATTGGGGATTGTACATTTTGGTCCATCTCACCGTGGATGCCTTCTATCTGGGAGGTCGGAGTATTGTCTCAGCTCCCTGATAGAATGGTGATCGAACCGCGCCTAGTTAGTTGTCGAAAATGTCGCTAATTTGCTCAACTTGTTGTAAAAACTTTTCATAATTCGCGTCGTCATCGTCATAGTAAGCTCATTTTGCCATCGTATTTTCTCGTTATCTAATCGATTTTAATAATATTTATACATTAATATAGCAAGTTTAAACCCTAAACTTCGCATTTATCGTAATGTAATTTGTCAAATATTCGTAATATTAAGTATTTTAATCATACAATTTCATATAATTTCAACGTTGGAAGGCGGTTAGATGATGCAGTCGTGTATAAACCGTTCAAATTAAAACGTGTTCAATATTGTATTAGCTTGTTCGCAATAGTAAGCCACATAACGCCATGCTTAATTTGTCCGTATAATACGAGTCGTTCCCTAGTTCATTTACAATCGCCATCTTTGAATCGCCCCTGCGCCGGAGTTTCGCCCGTCGCACACCGATCGGGTGAGCGATTCACGCATGTCGCAGTCATATTATCGAAACTTTACAACTTCGATATTTCTGATTTATAACTTGATTTTTATGTTGTTATCTTTTGACTCTAAATATCCTATTAGTTCATATTAGTATAGCGTACTAGTGATTGTTAATGGAAACAAAATATTTTTATTTGTATTAATTACTTTTGTAGAAATTGTATCGAAATCAATATTTTTTAATTTTGAAATCATCGTATAAATGTTTATTTAATCTTCGTCATTATAAATATCGCACGTTTGATTTCGATTTACTCAAAATTAGTTAAAATCTTCTAATTTCTGGTAATTTCTTAGCTTCACCTTATTAACACAATTACTACGACATACATTATCGATTTTTAACTTCAATCGTCTGTTGATTTTGTTCATTCAACATGTCGAAATGCACTCGTCGTAACTATGAATTAAAACGCGACTTGGCGGTCAGTCGCATAAATGAATGTCACTCTGTTGGTTTAGAAGCGAAAAATTATAGCTCGCGTATACCTATTTTTATGTCGCGGTATAGTAAACTCGAAAGTTATTGTTCTAGTTTTGAATCTAATCATTTATCATTATGTTCGGAAATCACGGATCCCGATGAAATGGAGATCCAGGATGAAATTCGTCGTAAATTCGATGAGAAACATTTCGAAATTATTGAAATACATTCTTTGTTAACATCTTGTAATATTAATTCTAGTGTTTTGGAACGCAATACTTCGGACTTATCGATCAAATTACCTCGTTTGAACTTATTAAATTTTGACGGTGACTTGAAATCTTGGGGAACATTTTATGACATGTTCAATACCGTCGTACATCAAAATCGTAGTTTGTCGAATATAGAACGTTTTTCAATTTTAATTTCTTTGCTTCGCGGCGAACCATTACAATTGTTGAAAGGTTTTCCATTGTCTGAAAATAATTATTTAGATGCTTACGCGGCACTCGTCGATCGTTATCAATGCAAACGCAAAATAGCATTTCGTCATTGGGAAGAAATACAAAACGTAAAGTTGAACTCGAGTTCTCCGCGTGAGTTACGGCGTCTCGTAGATACATTCAAGGAAAATATTGCAGTGATGAGAAATTTAAATTTGCCAGTTAGAAACTGGGATTTTCCACTTTTTTATTTATTGATAAATAAACTCGATATAGAAACTCGACGTCGATTTGAACTTCAGAACGAATCTAGTGATATCCCTTCTTTCGACTCGTTGTTGGAGTTTCTCAACAAGGCTGGTCAAGCGCTCGAGCTCGCTGAGCCGACCATGCCTGAGCCCGCAGTAGCGCGCACTCGGCGTGCCGCCGCGAGCGGCAATCAATCGACTTCTCGTACTCTCGTCGCTCACACCATCGCTAGTGACTTACCTTGCCCACAGTGTAAGGCTAACCATGTCTTACTATCTTGTCCTTCGTATCGTAAGTTATCTCCTCGCGATCGATTCGGCATCGTGAAGGAAAATAACTTTTGTGTGAATTGCATTCGCTCGGGTCATGTCGTAAAATCATGTCCTTCAAAATCTCGTTGTTTAAAATGTAATTTTCCACATCATACAACTCTACACTTCGATTCCACTCGTTCGACTACTCCCTCGGAAAATATAGATTTTCCGACGGAGACAACTGCTACTCTGAAACATTCGGTTTCAGAAACCTCGCCTTTAGTTGACTGCGATTCGTCGCGCAGTCAACACTACCAGCCTCCAGTCGCCCTCATGGCTGGTCAGGCCTCGTTATCGCATTCGTCTCTTCTCGCAACCGCATTTGTTGAAGTTTTGGATAACTTCGGCAAAGTTCGTAAAATTCGTCTCGTAATTGATAGTGGCAGTCAGCTCAACTTCATTACAAAGGAGTGTGCGTCTCATCTCGGACTGCCATTACAAACGACTACCATGCCAGTCGAAGGTATCGGTCGGTCGTCGACTGTCGCTACTGACTCCACCGTCTTTCGTATATTCGGTGGGGAACCTCGTTTCGCTATCGATATCAAGTCCTTTACTATGCCAGAAATTTGTAGTGAAGTGCCCTCTCGCAAATTAGATATTTCTCGCTGGTCAGACTTGAAGTCGATTCGTCTGGCGGATCCTGGTTTTCACTTGCCAGGTTCCATCGATGCCTTGATAGGTGTTGACATATTTAGTCGCATCCTTTTGGGCCAACATATCGTTTGTGGTACTGAAGGTTCAATCGCCTTAAGCACCAAACTCGGTTGGATCGTGATGGGAAATGTAGACACTCCACCACTTCATTGTCGTCCGACTCGCACAAGGCTCCTGAAGTTCGTTCGTTGGAGACTCTTGCTGCATCACCGTTTCAAAATATTCGCACTATTCGTTTATCGCAAACCTCTCGCTTAGCTTTAGAAAAGAATTTGTCAATAATCATTTTCGAATTCGAAAATCACACCATGTATCTCGTACCGTATTGGTTTATTGTTATCTCGTACCTCGAATTACAATGCTACTTATTTGAAGCATTATCTAAAGCAGCTCAGTCAAAATTGGTCGTGCAGAAAAGAGTTCGAATGCCTCGTTATGAATTTTGCGTCACAGCCTTGCTATGGCATCTTATTAAGTTTGTGACAAATACAAACAACCAAATTCTGCGCTGCTTCGACTACACAGTCGGTCTCTCGTGGCGTCGACCACCATCCTTGCACTGGAAATTTCTTGCAGTAGTCGAGCTAGAAATCTCGCTTTTCGTTCAACTCCAACAATCTGACGGCTTCTTAAACCATTGCTCGATATTCAAGAAGATCTCACATTCCGTTGTAGTTGTAAAATATCTAGTTCCTGGTAATTATACTCAGTATGAGTATAGCTATTCAGGACATCTTGTTGAAACTGACCTGAACGAGTTAATATCCTGCCTCGTGAGATTTGTTCAATCTCAAGTCTTAAAAGAAGGTTCGCTCTTGTATAAGACATTCGCGTATGAAACGTTAGATAAGTGTCTCACAAAAAACTATCGCGCCAAGGTGGGCGGTCGTATTGCCCACTTGTACTTGGATTCTAGTTACAACTTGGTTTTGACACCTTCTAGTCAACACCATTTTACTTTTTTCGTTGTCGTTGGCATTCACCAGGGACATCGCCATCCTCTGTTTGTAACTACGTTAAAATTCGAAATTATTCAAATTTATTATTATATCGCATTTGTAGTTTGGTTAAATGTATAGAATGTATTTGTAAACATTATTTATTTTCGCACATCGTCTAGCATATCGTGATAATAGTATGTAATACTGTTAAATCAAATTCTTTGCTCTTAACCAATTTCTTACTTTAATACAACAAGTAGAAATATTTTTGAAATTTTGCTTACATTTTATAACAAATCCGAGTTTAAATGACAAGTCGGTCTTTACTCGGGCATATTTTCTTACTCGTAAACCATCAACAACAATTCCAGAATCGAACACTACTTTAAATTATCGTAATCGTTGGCGATTGTTTCGAAAAATGCATATAAATTTCTGGAATCGTTGCTCCTTGGAATACTTAAACACTGGTAACGTACGCGCTAAATGGCATACTATTGCTAGCTTGCCTAAAATTCTTATATTAGTTGTAGTTATAGCCGAACGATTGAACCCATTATATTCGTTGCTCGGTCGCATCATCTCACTGTATCTTGAACGTGACAAACTCATGATTCAAATGCAATTAGGTGAATTGCGGAGATCTCTTATGAGACTCTACCTTTAAATAATTAAAATACATCATCGTATTTTGGTGGGCGGAGTTGTACAAACCGCTTCCTTTTTTTATTTGTAGTTTTAAATTAATTATTAAATTTAATTCGTATTTGCTAATTAGCGATAGTTTTCGTTTGGTTTAAAATAGCATTATTTTTTGTCGCGTGCCAGTGAGGGTAGATATTGCTTCGAGAGTCACTCGCTGCGCTCGTCGTATACGGACATAGTTTCGAAATCGTTCGTTGTTAAATACACCTCACAACAGACTCGTTTTGGATTTTGTATAAAATATTCGCAATTGTCGCCAACCAGTGCATCAGTGCTGCATCGTTGTCGCGAGTGAAAATTGATATTACTCGTTTAGAAACAAAATTGTGTTCACGAAGAAAGCAGTCGGCGCCGACCATTGGACTCGAACTCAATCTTTGCAAGGTGAGTTGACCTACTCGTTGTACATTTGCTCTCACTGGCCAACTTACCGTTCTTCGCATAGAATCGCAAATACAGTCCGCTTAAAACATTAGTTACAATCTCAGCATTGGGGATTGTACAGAAATGTTAACTTAAACTAAGTTGAACTATTCAATATTGAAATTGTTCAACTTAAGCAAAGCTTAAGTTATTACTTAAATTTCATGTAAATTAATTTGATTATGTACGGAAAAGTTATTTATTAATAAAATCTTTTATTGTTTACAAAATATATTTTATTCTTACATACAATTCTTGAATATGTACATAATTACATACATACATACATAACTTCACGCCAGGTCCCTTGCGGGGTAGGCACGAACAACAGAGCGTCACACAGGCCCATTCTTACACACCTCACTTGCTTCTTTGACATTCATAGCTCTTGTCATGCACGCTCGTCTGTTCTTAAGGCTCCTAACATCACCTTCTGCTAACACATGATCAATTTGATCATGGAAGGTGTGTCGTGGCCTTCCGCGACTTCTGCATCCATCCACTTTTGCATTGTATATCTGTTTAGTCATTCTTTCATCATACATACATACATTAGTATCATTATTTTTAATCTTATTACCCAAATACGGCTAACCCTGTGGATTAGAGTGAGAGAGGAGAAGCATACCTATCGCTCCCGTATGCGTGAGAGAAAGGGAAGCCAGACAGACTGGCGCCGTATCGCGTGACGTAACGAAGCGGTTTACCCTCCCATACGAAGTTATAATTTTATGACTTCAAAAATATATTTCAAAAACACAGCTAAAACTTTGTACCTCTTTTTACGAGAATTTCGCACACTTAGTTTATATAGAGAAGGAAAGCTGTATGCTAATGTTTACCACTAGAATAATTATAATATATACTTAGGCCCAAATGTCGCTTACGATAAAATACCAGTAAAGGCTCGATATGACGCAGTATCGGTAACCTAATACCACTTTAGTTAAGCATAAAACGTCTTCCGTGTCCTCAAATAAACTCTCTAGGATTATCTCCGTTCTTTACGGAATAGTTTATTGTCATATCTAGCAGCATAGCAGCCTCTGACTTCGCTTGGAGTATAAGATGCAGAAATTTTAGGGTATTATAAAGATAAAAAACTTTTTAAATACAAGCTTTTGAGATCCTGGATATCATGTAGCAGATTGCTAGCCAAGAGAAACCCAACGAAACGAGTCCAAACACTGCGGGTCTATCTTGTTTAGTACAGGAGTTCCTATGGCCACCTTCCTACTCCATCATAGATAATCTCCCTGGTACAATATCATCGCATCGTCACGTGATATACACATGCAAAATTTCCCATCATCAGATAATCTCCATGATACAATATTATCGCATTGTCATGTGATATACATATGCATGCAAAATTTCAGCTCAATCGGAAACCGGCAAGTTGGTCAACTTTAACTTGCAAGATTAGATAATATATATAGGTATAGACATAAGGCACACACTGCACATGCACTTTCTCACAACACCAGCATGTAACAGATACACTCTACATTAGTATAAGTTAAGTATTAAAATTAGATAAAAAAATAATTATATAAGTTATTCTTAAGGTACACAACACAACACAAAAATCATAAAATTAATGTCACACATAATAACACATACATACATACATAACTTCACGCCAGGTCCCTTGCGGGGTAGGCACGAACAACAGAGCGCCATTTAGGCTTATTCTTACACACCTCACTTGCTTCTTTGACATTCATAGTTCTTGTCATGCACGCTCGTCTGTTCTTAAGGCTCCTGACATCACCTTCTGCTAGTACACGATCAATTTGATCATGGAAGGTGTGTCGTGGCCTTCCGCGACTTCTGCATCCATCCACTTTTGCATTGTATATCTGTTTAGTCATTCTTTCATCATACATTCTTTCCACATGCCCGAACCACCGGAGCATTCCTTTCCTTACCTTCACCCCGACCCTCTCTTTCAGACCAACTCTCTTTCTTACTTCGGTATTACGAACGCGGTCCGCGAGCGTCACTCCGCAGATTTTGCGCAGTGAATAATAACACAAACAATAAGCGTGTATAAATTCAAAAACTCTAACAATAATTAAGTTGTAAAAAGGGTACGGAACTAGAGTCCGTAGATTAGTTAATTTAAAAAAAAACTTGCAGATTGCACCCCAACTTACATACATACATCCATTGCAAGTTAGATAAAAGCTTGTAAAAAAACACGACGATAGGAAATCGGTGGACACACAGCTACCCATCAACCTGCTACGCAATGCCGTCATCATATCAGCAAATAATTTAGTATTACATACATACATACATAATTTCACGCCAGTTCCCTTGCGGGGTAGGCACGAACAACAGAGCGCCATTTAGGCTTATTCTTAGACACCTCACTTGCTTCTTTGACATTCATAGTTCTTGTCATGCACGCTCGTCTGTTCTTAAGGCTCCTGACATCACCTTCAGCTAGTACACGATCAATTTGATCATGGAAGATGTGTCGTGGCCTTCCGCGACTTCTGCATCCATCCACTTTTGCATTGTATATCTGTTTAGTCATTCTTTCATCATACATTCGTTCCACATGCCCGAACCACCGGAGCATTCCTTTCCTTACCTTCACCCCGACACTCTCTTTCAGACCAACTCTCTTTCTTACTTCGGTATTAATTTAGTATTAATTAACAAATATGTTAATACAATTTTAATTGTATATACGTTTGTATTGTAATAACCGTCGTACAATAAATTTGTATAAGAATTTCTTTTTTAAACTTCTCCGCACCATCCTACTTATCTCGAATTGACAGCTTTTTGATGTGAAACTTCTTTATTGGCGTTGGTTAATAATTTACCGTCACATTTTTCGGTTATGCGTCACTTCACATTTTTCCACAATCGATTGTGAGACGCGCATTGTGGTATTTATTTATATAATTGTGTTTTAATTAATATACGAGTTTGATGATATATAAATCATTTATTTAGTATCTTACATATATATATGGGCTTCACACACACACAGCTACACGCTGCTACGCTTCGCTGCTATGCGCGCTACATAAATGCGAACGCGCGTTCGGCGTTCTTATACGCGCGTATTCCGCAACGAGTGTGTAGACGCGCATAAAAAACGCTTAACTGTAAGCGCTCTTGGATAAACAGATAATTCTTTATTGTACACCAAAGCATAAACAAACAGAAGTAGAAAAAAAAATGGTACAAGGGGCAGCCTTATCGCTAAGCAGCGATCTCTACCAGGCAACCTTTGGCAGGTTTTGACAGATTTTTAATACTGAAAATGGTGCAGTTAATAAATAATGATATTGTTACGACCGACAAAGACAAATTCACACCTGCATTTTATTACCTTTCGGCATTATCGTTATGTTTATACCTGTTTTATACGTTTTAGTTTAATAAACTCTATAATAATTCCAACGACATTTTAATTCGAGTCTCGCAACTCGTAACAATATTTTCTGTTATGGCGGGTTCCTATTTTCCTGTTACTATTCATACACTTGCCTTACCATCGGTTGAATTTTTGGAGCTTATTGCAAATTTTAACCGAAAGTTACAGAAATTAACGGTCACAGGAATATCTTACTACCACAAATAAACAATTTATTCAAGCGGACCCACTGTTAATAAATACACTACTCAAAAACAACCTTAAAATAGACTTGAAACAACTTGATTAAAAATCAAAACACTCGCCATCTTGGTTTAACATATTTATTGAAAAAGTTTTGAAAAATAATAATTTTGCCATGTTATTGACAAGTTAATAAAATATCGAGACAGCTTAGTGGTTAAGTTGAATTGTAACTTAATAAAAATAGCCGAAAATAGGCGGTAAATTTACATTTCATAATGCAATGAATTCATGTATTAAAAACTCGATTACAGCGCCATCTATTTTGCTAATCCCGCCATTCTAAGGAGACAACATTATTTATTGGGATCAATTTAATAATTTTATACGGGTATTTTATTGCCTGAAATAAAGACATTATTATATATTATTATAATGTTGTTACGAGTTTGCGGGACTCGAATTAAAATGCCGTTGGAATAACTATAGAATTTATTAAAGCTATACAAACACGTATATCACGGGTACAAATATAACTGGATACAATCAGTACATAATGCACGATCCAAAAACACGCGCAAAGTCCGTCACTATATCGCTTATCGAACGTACTACACACGACTTGCTAGTATCGTAAACCTCGCTTGACTACCCCACCCCTTCGTTCGGGCATTGTTTTATAGTAAACTGTACAATACAGCAATTGACTGCATGGACTGAGTTTTCCAAGAAAACTTAATCTGCACACCTGGTTAATCCCTGTGACCAGCCATAAACGAAAATAATAACAAAAGGCTATTGTCTAATTGCAAATTTTAAACACAAAGTAATATCCATAGTCCAAATGCGGGAAGGGTAATAAACCAGGTGCGCATTTTTTGTCGGTATGTAACAATACTAACGTTACCTACGTAACTGCTACGTCATCTATAAAAAAAAAATAAACGAATCATAGAATCATGTACGCGCATAACTTGAGAACGACTTTACCGATTTGGATAATTTTGTTTTTGTGTGTTTGAATGGGTTCCCGGATGATTTAGAATCGCAATTAGAACCGGGAGGTGGCGCTGAGATCGGGTCCTAGAATCTTTCTAATCACCTGAACCGATTTTGTTTTTGTGTTTTTTTTTTAGGAATTCGGAAAATATGGCGGTACGAAGTCCGCCAGGTCAGCTAGTTAATTATAAATCATATCATAAATTACATCGTCCATACTTTCATTAACTACCTATATCCCAGGTGGAACAGTAATATAAGAGATGCTAATATCATAGCTCGCATTTAAACGCAGCTGGTAGCTAATTAATGAACATATAAATTTGATTACTTATTAATTAAATCAGTTTCATTTAAAGTTATAATACAGTTAGAAAATAAATAGAAAAAGTAGATATAATTATTCACAGATAACTCTTTAACATCCCACGCATTCTAAGTAAGCAAACTTTGATTGTATATAAAAAGGGGATGTCAACGGAACGACGCCATTCTGAAAACAGCTTCCCATCGGTCGCCATCTTCGTTACGTTCCATTACACATAGTTAACAATGTTGAAAATTGCCGCCATCGTTTCACTTATGCTTATTGGTAAGTTTTTTTAATTTTATTTAATTTGTTTGGGAAACATATAATAATTAATATTCTTAAATATAAAATACAAAATCAATACATATATCAATCGAGTTTCCACTAAAATATAATTTATATAAAAAAAATGTCTCAAACAGTTAATTACAAGAAAAAAAAGAGATACATTTATACTAAAATTACAATAAATGTTTATTTAATTAATATTAGCTCAATATGGAACAAAAAAAAGTCACTACAATAATTACTGATAAAATAGATATAAAAAAAGGAAAGTATAAAATAATATGCCACCATCGGAAATGGTTACATATTTGCGGCATTTGGGGTGGAAACTTTGGGTCCGTGGGGTCCTAGTGCCCTAAAGGTCTACCGAGACGTCGCCAAACGTCTTGTAGACGTCACACGCGACCAGAAGGCTGGCGTCTATTTTGCGCAAGACTAGGCATTGCCATACAACGTGGTAACGCCGCCAGCCTTTTGGGAACGTTCCAGGTACATGACAGTGGTTTGGGACCATGAATTAATGTTTAGGCACTTCCCCCCCCCCTTTTTATTTAGTTTTATATTTATAGGTTAATCTATTTTTAGTATTTAATAATAAAATAATGTATCTCATTAAAAATAATTAAAAAATATATATATGTCTTTATCCTAAAAATTATAAGTCACTGGATCATAAACTACAAGATTTTCTAATTTTAAATTATTACTTTTAATTTATGTTGACGTGAGACAGTTGAATAGACATAAAACGGATCTTGAAACGACTTTTGCGCATCTTGCTTTTCTTAGTGTATTTAATGATATAACGTCACTCTGACGGTGGAAGCAGAATTATTTATCAGTGCAGGATCTGAGAAGGAATACAATTTCCTGCGGCCGGACGGCCCGTCGTAAGAGACGACAGAACCTCCCACAGCCCACCTGGCTGTGGGAGGTAGGGCATTTGTCCGACTGGATGGCTACCACCCCTGGTCTGAAGTATGTCGCCATAACAACCTTGAGCTGTGTTCCAGCATTAGTGACGGGTTCCAGTCTCCCTTAAGAGAGCAGCAGCGGGTTTTGGTGTTGCAAATGTCCATAGGCGATGGTAACCGCTTTCCATCAAGTGGGCCGTCAGCCTGTCTGTTGAACTCCTGCTTTTTTAAAAAGGTTTTTAAATACAAGCTTTGAGTCCAGTATATCGTGTAGCAGTAGTGTGCTAGCCAAGACAAGTAAAACGAGCCCAAACACGACGGGTCTATCTTGTTTAGTACAGGAGTTCCTATGGCCACCTTCCGACACCATCATCAGATCAGCTCCATGGTACCATATTATTGCATTGTTGCATATACATATGTGTGCAAAATTTCAGCTCAATCGGAAGCCGGGAAATAGGTCAAATTTAACTTACTTATTCCACCCGAAATTACATCCATTGCAAGTTAAATAAATGCTTGTAAAAAAGCGACATCCAACATTGATTGACACTAAAAGCCACTTGCGGCATTTGTGCCAGACCACGGCTGTAATAGTTAAAAATAATAGTAGCCCATAACGTCCCACTGTTGGGCTTGGGCTTCTCATTTTTTGGGGGATTGGTGAGTCTGACACATCGGTAATCTCGAAGTGCAGATTTCATCATGGTGTTTTCCTTCGTGGTGATTGTAAAAATATGTATTTGGGTTAGAAAACTGCCAAGTGGCGCCCTTTGAATTGGGACCGCGAGTCTGGTAACCACTAAACTCTCATAGTTTAAACCTATAAATAATTGTCATAATTTTATGATAGTTGCGACATGGTCGCAAGCGGATTCCAGAAGGCAAAAGAGGATACAACTGCCTCACGAGACTATGCACCAGGTTAGGTAGATAATATTTTAAAAAGGTAACTTGTTTAGTAAATATGTACATGACTTGTTTGATTCATACTTAAATGACCTGTTCGCTATATACATAGATGATCTGTTTGTTATATAGATAGATGATTTTTGTTTGTTGTAGTTTACTTGTTTTGCATATTTAAGGGGCTCCTCTAAAGCAGTTCGCTATCTCGCTCGTACATTACCACATTTTTGATTATATAAATTGACAGAATGTCCTTACGACGAATTTAATATATTTCACGAATCTTAATTTATGAATTTTAATTAAAAAAGAAACCATTTTACGTACTTAAGGTTACATACATAAAAACATTTGCTTCACAAAAAATAGTTACTTAAGTAAGTAAAAAATAGGTACTTAAGTTTTCGCGACTATAACGACCCAAACTGCACGGAGAAAATAATTTTACTATAGTACCTACATATAATAAAACTACGTTGACTTTTAAATTTTACAAAAATTAAGATTTATGTTTATAAATGTATAAAAATCAAATTTCTTTGAAACATGATTTACGTAAAATTAATTAAATTTAATTTTATTACAAGTAATATTTAATGCGGCATTTTATTTGATTTTTATTTCGACGTTTTTGTCACTTTTCTGTAGCCGTGACCACAGAACACAAATGTCAAGTGTCAATGAGTAATGTTGAAGTTATTTCTAGCCTACCACTAACTTCATCATTGTAATTATTTAGTTTTAATTTTTGTTTATAGTTATTATTTATTATATAGCCTAATATAATTTACCATCGCTTCGCAACAAGTCGTTGCTGGAACAGAAGAAGCGGCGCAAGGAACTCTTCAGCAATATGCCTAGACGTAATAATTTTATAAAATGTTAAAATTTATGGGATATAAAATCTTTGTCTTCCGTGATCACGAAAAAGCGGCCAAAATGTCGAAATAAATTTCTAATAAAATGCAGCACTTAAAACCCGCAGTTTAAATTACGTACACTAGTGCGAAAATTAAAAAAATACTACGTAGTTTTATTTTTAAGACTTGTACAGTACAGGTTTGTTCTAAATAAACTGTCAATTTATATCTACAAAGAATACGGTGATGCGTCAGCAAGGTAGTGAACTCCATTAGGGAAGTTCTTGGACTTATTTGTTATATAGATGACTTGCTAGTTGTATCGATTGATTGTCATAGTTACGTAGATGACAGTCATCTTATGTAGCGTAATATACTATGACATCTATTTATAACAAACAAGTCATCTATGCATATGATAGACAGTTGACTTGT
The DNA here is from genome assembly GCA_012273795.1 of Dendrolimus punctatus. Classification (NCBI taxonomy): domain Eukaryota; kingdom Metazoa; phylum Arthropoda; class Insecta; order Lepidoptera; family Lasiocampidae; genus Dendrolimus; species Dendrolimus punctatus. The sequence goes on along the minus strand of CM022534.1, from coordinate 14,785,672 downwards.
TTGTTATATATAGAAGACAATTCACTGTACATATATAGGTAACTTGTTGGTGCATTATCTGATATGATAGTTATGTAGATGAGATGCTATGTAGTCTATTAACTGTAGTTTGGGTGTTTGGGACAGCACTAGAGTGGTTTGTTGTATATTACTGTTAGCTATCAATAAGGAGTTTTTATTTAAATGGTGCGCCACAGTACTGGCCACCAAATATGCTAAATGTTTGAATTTAGAACATAAATATTCTTTTGATTTTTTATCTGTTTTTTCCCCTCCATTATTATTAAAATCGTCGTTATGTTCCGCACGTGCAGTTTTCATGTATAATTAAAATATTTACAGTCCAAAACAAATAATATTTAAAAACGTGTATATGGGTAATAGGTAATGTTAAACCCAAAATACAAGTGTGCCATTTGCTTAGTTTGTGGATATATAATGTATGTTTGTGTACCATATGTCATTGTTGGCATCTCACCCAACGATTGGCACCCACTCAGTTTATTTAAAATATTAAGATTATAATAATATTTATAAGTCGTTGAAGATCACGAGCCATGAAATGGCCCGGACTTTTAAAAGGCTTGCGTCGAGTCGTAGGAAGGCCAACACGTAGAGGTCCCTTCAATGCACACAAGGACAAACCCCGGTTAATGCAGGAAATTGTAGGAAATGAGAACAAAGGTACTGTGCTATTGGGATATACTTCTAATAAAACTAGATTTCTGGGACTATGGCACTGCTGTTGCAATGCTCAGGGATAATAGGGAAATGGAACCGGTGATTTACCTACGACTTCCTACATGACCCTAAAAATGCCGTGCAAGATCGACTTGGGACAACACGGCTAAGGGGTGTGGTTTGGGCTGCAGGTTTACCGAGGCTACTTCCGAGATTAGACCGTTAGTGCCGACTGGTTAAGGCAAGCTCGGAGTAGGGTACGAGGTGTTGTTACTCACCTAAGGCCTAACCACATAACCCATGCCATACAAGCATATTATTTTTGTAATTGCATTGGCTAGAAAAAAGTCTTAATATTTTGAATAAATTAACAAGGAGCCAATTCCTGAAATGGCCTCCCATTTCCCATTCCCATTAGGTGCTCACAATAGTAGTTTACCCTATCTCATTAGTTTGTCTTTTGAATTTTTATTAATATTTATTTTCTAATTACGTAAT